>JAJPUD010000200.1:80498-214041 GCA_023553655.1 Myrmecobius fasciatus | reverse complement strand
TAAGGAAAGGAATATTCATTCAAATAGCGATTTCATATTGTCACTCCACACACATCCTCCCTAGTTTTTCAAAGGTATATTTCTGGTGGAAAGAAGAATGTTAAATCTAAGTTAGGCTAGAATATTTAAGGTAGTATAGTAGATAGGGCAACAAGTTTGGGGTCACAAAGACCTGGATTCAAATCCAGCCTCAGACACTTGCTTGCTGTGTGATTCTGGGTAAGCCGCTAACTCCTGATGCCCTTACTTTTTCTCTTCTATAAAATGAGCTGGAAAAGTAAATGGCAAATCATTCTAATATCTTTACCAAGAAATATAGGGTCATTAAGAGTCAGACACAGCTGAACAATAACAAAATTAGAAAAAGCTAATTCCACATATAAACATGACTAATACAATCAGGAAATATCTTTAGATGCAGTGAATATCTGACACAGTCAAGTATTAAAGTGTTCTTTATGAATAAAAGTATGATCCCATATATCCTAAATGACAAAGAGGTTGATATTATGTCTTAAGGTGTTTGGAGTAAATTTATCTTATTTTTTATCTCACAAATATTCTCTAATGTAATCTTCTGCCTTTTATGTTTTTGAAAGTGTCTTGATTAATTTTCTAGTAGATAAATGGTCAAAGGATGGCAGTTTTCAGAAGAAAAAAACAAAAATATCAATAGTTACATGAAAAAATGCTCTAAATCATCACTAATTAGAGAAATGAACATTAAAACAACTCTGAACATTTCATACCTACCATATCAGCTAACACGAAACAAAAGGAAAATGACAAAAGAAAGGACATGGAAAATGAGATACTGATGCATTATTGGTAGAGTTGTGAACTAGTCTAACCATTTTGGAGAATGATTTTAAATTACACTCAAAGAGTCATAGTGCATATCCTTTCATCCAATAATATTACTATCAGGTCTATATTCCAAAGAGATCAAAGAAAGGGGGAAAAGAACCTTTTTGTACAAAAAAAACCCCCAAAAAACAAAAAACAAAAAAACCCACTTCTAGCAGCTCTTTTTGTAGTAGCAAATATTTATCCCTTATAAATGTAAGGGATGCCCATCAATTGGGGAATGGCCAAACAAGTTGCAGTGTATTATGATGGAATACTATTGTGTCATAAGAAATGGCAAGCCTTATGGTTTGAAAAATCTAAGCAGACTTCTATGAATTGAAGCAAAGTGAAGTGAGCAGAACTAGAACATTTTGCACAGTTAACAGCAATAATGTAAAGATGATCAGATGTGAAAGGCCTAGATACTCTGATCAAAACAGTGATCCAAGACAATTCCCAAGGACTCAAGATGAAAAATGTCAGCTATCTCCAAAGAGAGAATAGATAAATTCTCAATGCAAATTGAAGCTGTTTTTCAATGTATGTGTAATCAAAATCAAATTGCATGCCTTCCAAGGGAGGAGTGAAGAGTTGGCTGGAGAAAGAGAATTTGGAGCTCCATTTTTTTTAATGATTGCACATTTTTATACATAATTGGGAAATATCTAGTGAAATAAATAAAAATAATTTTTTTAAAAGACAGATAATGTCTTGTCCATACAACAGTGATTCCATGCATTCACTAAATGATTTTGTGCCCTGTTGTTAAAGTACCAGAAAAGCAGGAGGAGTTAGCTGATGTTAGTACAGTGGGAAAGTTAGCTCAGTTGAAGTATGAAAGAATTGCCAAAAGTATGTATCAATCACCAATATGTTTAAATAGTGAGCAGCAGAGCAACAATTGAGGTATAATTCATAGTCTATAGACCAACTATCATGAAGGTAGAGGTGAGGAATCAGATAGGACTCTCTCTTTCTCTCTCTCTCTCTCTCTCTCTGTCTCTCTCTATATGTGTATGTGTGTGTGTATATGTGTGTATATACACACACATATATATGCTCTATATATGTGTGTATGTATATATACTCTATATATGCATGTATACACATACATATACATACATACATATTATTAATGAACAATAAACAATAATATTTACTAATTAAATAATATCTATTAATTAATTTAATAATATTAAAATAAGAATAATAAAATAACTTCATTTTATGGAGGTTTCTCCATGCTTCTTTGAAATAATGAGCTCATTTTTATAGCAAAGTAATATTCCATCATGAACATATTCCACAGTTTGATTAGCCATTCCCCAACTGACAAAGATTCCCTCAATTTCCGGTTGTTGCAACCACAAAGAGAGTTGCTATAAATATTTAAGAACATATAGATTCTTTTCCTTTTTCCCTAATCATCTTGGGAAACAGAACTAATAATCTTATTGGGTCAAAAGGCAAAGGTAGTTTAATAACTTTCGGGGAAATAATTCCAAATATCTCTCCAAAATGGCTGGATTAGCTCACAGATCCACCAAAAATGAATTAAGGTCCCAATTTTTTCACATACCCTCCTATATTTGTTGCTTTCCCTTTCTATCACTTAGCAGTTCTGATAAGGTATAAAATGATTGTCTCAAGGTTGTTTCAATTTACATTTCTCTAATCCGTAATGATTTAGAGCATTTCTATATAAATATAAATCATTTTGATTTCATCAGAAAACTGTTTTGACCATTATCAATTGGCCTTTCATTCTTATAGATTTGACTAAGTTCTTTTTATATAGCATATGAGATCTTTATCTGAAGATTGTGTATAAAAGTTTCCCCCAAAATTTTTTGCTTTCCTTCTGATCTTGGATACATTTGTTTTATTTGTATAAAATTTTTTTATAATTTAATATAATCAAAATTATTCATTTTATAGCTCGCAAAGCTATCAATCTCTTGTTTCTTCATAAATTATTCATCTATTTGTAAGCCTGATAAGAAATATGTTCCATGTTCTTCAATTTTGTTTGTTAGAATCTCATTTTATATCTATTCATGTTTCCATTTTGATCTTATCTTGGTAAATGTATAAGCTATTGGTCTATATCCACCCAATTGTTAATTATTTCAATTAACTTTTTAGTTGAATCTTCAGAATTTTCCATCTGAAAAGATAGTTTTGCAATCTCATTCCATATTCTGATTCCATTTCCATTGCTATTGTTAACAGTTCCCAATGCAATGTTGAATGACATTTGTGACAATGGTCATCCTTGTTTCATACCTGATCATACTGGAAAGGATTCTATCTTATCTCTATTATAACCAATGTTTGCTGATTGTCTTTGGTAAATGCTTATCTATTTAAGGAAATGTTTACTTATGCCTATATTTTCTAATTTTTCCTGGTTTAAGTATGTATTATATTTGTTTCAGAAAAGGAGTTGAGCAGGACCTTTCTGTGCCTATCATTCCAAATAATTTATTTAATATTGGAATTCATTGGTCTTTAAATATTTGGTAGAATTTACTTATAATCCATCTAGTCCTGGTTCTGTTTTGTTAGAAAGCCCATTTATAACTTGCTCTAGTTCTTTTTTTCTGAAATAGGTCTAGTTAGATATATTAATTCTTCTGCTAATCTAGACAGTTTGTATTTTTGTAAATATTCTTCCATTTTGCTTAAGTTGTTAAATATATTAGCATACAATTAAGCAAAATAACTCCTAATAATTGTTTTAATTTCATTTTCTTTAGTGGTATATTCATTTTTTTTCATTTTGATACTAGTGATTTGGTTTCTTCTCTCTCTTTTTTAATGATATTGACCAGTGGGTTATCAATTTTAATTGTTTTTTTTTTCAATACCAACTCCGAGTTTTATTTATAAATTCAATGGTTTTCTTATACTCAGTTTTGTCCTGGTTTTAGTTGGGGATTTTTAATTTGTTCTTTTTTTAGTTTTATTGCATACCCAATTCATTAGTCTTCTCTTTTTTATTGACATAAGCACTTAGATATAGAAATTTTCCTCTGCTTACTGCTTTTACTCTATCCTATAGGCTTTGATATAGTTTTATTATTGTTATTTTATTTCATGAAAATTGGTTGTTCTTATTATTTGTTCTTTAACCCATCCATTTTTTAATATTAGGCTTTTGGTCTTCAAGTAGTTTTTTCCAATGTTCCTATGGCTCCTTATTAAATATAATTATTATTGTATTGTCTGTAAAGGAAGCATTCAATATTTCTGCTTTTCTACTTTCAGCTACAAAATTTTGTGCTTTAATATCTGGTCAATCTTTGTAAAGTTACTATAAAGAAAAAAAGCATTCCTTTTTATTTTCATTCAATTCTCTTCAGATACCTATCATATCTAACTTATTTAATTTCTATTCATTTTCTTAAATTCTTATTTTTGGTTATAAATTTCAAAACTTTTATATCCTTTTACCTGCATATTTGGTTCCCTCTTTAAGACCAACTACCTATTTCCTCGCTAGAAGTTCTTTTTCTCACATCTAATCTGAATGAGATAATTGCTCTATCTTTTCCTACACAATTTTAACTTTTAACCCCATCATACTCAGCTCAGTTACAATCTTTCTTTCAAACTACCCAATTACTAAAGACAGTCCTGAGAACTGCTGATAACATTTCCATACATAAAAAGTAAATAATTTCCAATTCTTGTACTTGATCTTATATTTCTTCTGCATCTTAGATGCAAAATTTTCCATTAAGTTCTGGTCTTTTTCAACAAGAAACCTGACAATCTGTCAATTGATTGAATGTCTATTTTTTTAAAAAAATTCAGATTATACTAAAATTTGCTGGATAATTTATTTTTGGTGAAACCCCAGTTCTTTAGCTTTTTGATATTTAATGTTGTAAGACTTGCAATCTTTTTTTGTAGCAACTACTAAATCTTGTGTAATTCTGAACATGATTTTTCAGTATCTGATTTTTTTTTCTTGCTGATTGTAATATTTTTCTCCTTACTCTAGAAGTTTTGAAAGTTGGCTATGATATTTCTATTGGTTTTTATCCTAGAATCTCTTTCAGGTGATCAATTTCTACTATTTCTACTTTTTTTTTCTTGTTCTAAAACTTCAGGGCAATTTTCTTTTAATATTTCTTGTAATGTCATATCAAAGTTTTTATTTTAGTTTTTAGTTAGTTTGATGATTCTTATACTTTTTTCTTGTTCTTTTCTTGTGAGATGTTTCACATTTTCTTCTACTTTTTCCATTCTTTAAATTTTGTTTTATTATTTCTTGGTCTTTTATAACTTCATTAAATTTCCCTTGTCCAATTCCATTTTTTAAGGAATTGTTTTGTTTTGTTTTTTTTCTTTAGGATTTTGGATCTCTTTTTCCAGTTAGTTGACTTTATTTTCATAATTTTCTTATATTATTCTTATTTTTCTATTTTTTCCTCAATTTCTCTTATTTGATTTTTAAAGTCCTTTTAAAGTTCTTCCAAGAATTCTTTTGGGTACATGATCATTTGAGCTTGTTCTTTGAAGTATAGAAATTTTTTGTTTTTGTTTTTGCTTCAGGATTCTCCTCTATCTCCATTGTAGGAGTTCTCTATCCCTGTAGTAAGTGTCAATAATTGTGTCCTTTTTCCTTTGCCAGCTCATTTTATATATTTATATTGGTGAGGCAATTGGGGTTAAGTGACTTGCCCAGGGTCACACAGCTAGGATGTGTTAAGTGTCTAAGACCAGATTTGAAATCAGCTCCTCCTGACTTCAGGGCTGGTACTCTATCCACTACAACAACTAGCTGCCCCTTTGGTTTATGGTTTTTTTGTTTGTTTGTTTGTTTGTTTGTTTTTGTTTTTTTTTTTTTTTTTTTTTTTACAGCAGCTTGTTGTTGATATACATGATCACTTCTAGTAGAGGGGTATAGGGAATATTCCCTCTGGCCTCAGGCCCTTCTTATTGTTATTTTCTGAGCTTCCTCCAGGCTGTTGGCATTCCTCTTCCCCCCTGAGCCATAGTCAGGGCTCCCAGTCACACTAAACTGGAAATGCTCTGGCTCCCTGAAGTCCTGTGGTTGCAACCTTCAGTTCCCCTCTCTTAAAGGAACTCAGGTCTCCTGTAAATGCCCACAGCCAGCAATATCCTGCATCCCACTGCACCTCCACAGCCCAGCAGGGTCTACTGTCTCTCAGAAGTTTAGAGTCTTTTAATACTCTCCTGCTCAGATGTCTGACCCCCACATTTTCTGTGAGATGAGAATTCCTGTGACTGAGGCTGAGAATGTCAACCAAACCAGCTGCCCTCCGGGCTCGTTCTTTGGGACTTAATAGAGATATCCCTGAGGTGTTTGCACTTTCACTCAGGCCCAACCTCAATTGCTAGAGTCTATTCTTGGGTCTTCCCCATTTATTCTAGAAGAGTCACTGCTGTACCCCAAAGCTTCTTTATTTTGCTGTTCTACATTCTCCCTGATGTATTATTTTGTCTGGTTTGTGGAGGAAATCTGGAGAGCTTTGAAATTTCTGACCTAATTGTGCCATCTTCCAAGAAACACCCCCAACCTACTCATTGACCTCCCCCACCTCCCAAGATGTTGAAGAACAGAACATCATTCTTATTCTTCACAGTAGACCTGATAAGTCCTAAGATGTTAAACTATGCAATTATAATTGCTTTAGGAAAATCTGGAAGGGCTACAGAAGGAGCTTGCTCTTCCTTAAATGGTCTTAGAATGCCCACCATGTACATTTGACAGTAGAGGAAAGAACAGAGCAAAATATTTGAGATTCATCTGAAAATCAACATATTTCTCTGTTTTTTCCAGTTCATTTAATTTTTTCAGTCTTGTTTTTTTCCACTTTTTACTGATATTTTGAAGAATTTCATACAATAAAACTAACAACCACTGAATAGCTAACTAGTTCTGGAGTCAAATACTATGTAGGATCTTTCTATGTGATTTCAGGTAAATTTCTTAAACTTCATAACCCTTAATTTCTTCCTTGGTAAAGTGAAAGGTTAGATGAGATGATCTCTGATATCTCTTCCAACTCTAAATCTGTTATTCTGATGATGCCATGACATTTTACATTTTTATATAGCTATCGTGATATCTAAAATATCAAAAATAATTGTCAGTCGTGTCAACTGAACAGGACTAGCCTCTAACTTATGGATGATCAGAGTCAAACAGAACAACCTATAGAGGAGAGACAGGAATAAAAAAAAGTTTAATTTCAAAGTAAGGAAAATGGCTTACAAGCAAGGAAGGGAACTAGATACATGTGACAGGGACCTACCCTCTCTGGGAAAATTTAAGGTAGTGGGACTGAACCTTGATTTATATATTTGTATATATATGTGTGTGTGTGTGTATGTGTGTGTGTGTGTGTTTGTATGTACATGTACATATATATTTGTATATATACATATATACAAATATATGTGTATATAAATACATATATGTATGTATATGTTCTCATATATTTGTGCGTGTATGTACATGTACATATATATATACACAAATATATAAATCAAGGTTCAGTACCATTGAATATTTACATATTTAACAAGGAGTCAAACAGTACAGTGTAGAAACAGTAGTGAGGTATAACAACAACAGTGAGGTAAGTTTATCTAGTGACAAAAAGTCTGTTCCTAGCAGGGCTTCATGCCTCAGCCTATTGGTTCTTGCTCAAGTTCAGGGACTATCCCAGTTCTATGATTTAGATGCAGCAGTATTCATTCAAAGGAAGCACAAAGAATTATTGTTATGCCAAACTCAGGACACAACTTGTTTGTTGGGCCTTAGCTCTGGAAAACAGCTTGTCTGCTAATATCTTGACTCACAAAAGGATCCATGACACAAAAAATTTAGGAGCTCTTGAAGCTGTTTTTCACTTTGAGTTTGTATCTGTAACTCTTTGCATAGGTGCTCATCATTAAAATTGAAGTTCAAAGTAAGGGACCTATGTTTTATTGAGCTTTATTGCTATTGCCTTTGTAATACTCCCAGGAAACTAGGCTGGGAAATCAGGAAGGACCTACACAGGAAGTCTACAAAGCCATTCCTATCAAATTATAGCAATATTTTCCAATTGTGTAGCCTTTTCTAGTTTATACAGTAGTTTTAAATACATCATTTCATTTGTTTCTATAATCTTCTGTGAAGTAAGCAGGGCAGATTTTATTATGTATATTATTTTTAAAGATAAAGAAAAGCTCTAAGATTTGTGTACCATCTTATAATAGGAGAGAAGATGAAACCCATTCTCAAATCTTTCAACTTTAATCCCAAAGTTCTTTCCTTCACTACATTGCCTTTAATAAAGACAAGAGAAGGGGCAGAAGGAAGAAGGGAAGTATTTGTTCACAAGAGCATCTTTCTGACTCCCACTGTAATTTAACCAGTTCTGGTGGGTCACTGGATTTCTCTTTTCCCCCACAAATGAATATGAACTAAAATGCTACATGAGAATCCCATATCCATAGGTTTACAAATAGAATAAGTAGCCTGCCCTAAACCACATAGAAAAAGAGCACAAGAATTCAGAAACACAGTCAATACTACAGAGGAGCAAGGGAATTCCCAGAGTACTGAAGAAACTGCATCTTCTCTGGATCTATGTCTCTGGAAGACTTTTATATCTGCCAAATACACAGCAACCACACTAAAATAATTTACCTTGTAATAGAAAGACTAACAGATGACCAGCAGAGATCTGCCTTCCTCTTGCTTTATTGTCTTGTTAGCTATTGGTTACCTGAGAGAGAAGCAATAACTGAAAATAACAGCAGCTGTTCTGCTTGTAAGGCTTCCTCTGCTTCCATCATCAGTCTCTCCCTCTCTCACCTTAATTACTGACTGTTCTGTCCCTGTCTCTTTTTGGCTAGTGATGTCTTTGGGCTTTCTCTGAGTTTATTTCTGTTTCTCCTGCTTCTTGTGCCATCTGCAAGGGAATACAACAGTTGATGCCACACAAATGAAGAAAAGTTTGAAGAAAAAGGAAGCTGAGTAAATAAGGTACCAGGTCCCCCTTATTGCTTTGTACCACCCTTGCTCTGGTTATAGCTAGGAATTGATCAGCCACACCTTTGTTGCCCTACTCCCCAATTTCATACTCACTTTACACAAAAATGACCCATGTTTCCAGTCATTTACAAAAACTTTGACAAAAGAAAAAATGAAAACTAAATCTAGAATAAGCACATATGAAATGGATAGGTATATCCTAAAAAAATAAAAATAAAAAATAAAAAACCAACTTCCCATTATACTTTAGGGTAATGAAAATATAAATTACAAACCAATACTCTATTGGCCTGATGATGTTAACTCATCTTCCAAAAAGTACTTCACATTCAATTGTAGTATAACTCAAGCATGGAATAGTTGAAGGTGCTAAGATAATCATACTGAGAGTTCCAGTACTAATAATGGCAATTAAGTTCCATAAACATTGTAGTCAGGAAAACCTAAGTTCAAATTATTTCTCAGATATTTATTTAACTGTGTAAAACTGGGAAACTTACAATGTTGTATAAGCTGCCATAAAAACATCTACAATTCTATATCTGGCGGTAATATTCTTTGTGTTGAAGTAGTTAATGAGAGGCTGCCATGATTAATCATAGTATTCAGTATTTTGTTGATTCTAACACATCAGCTGAAAGTTAAAATTCTCTGCTACTATTGAAAAGTGCTTATTTTGATTTGAATTTAAGATATATATGACAAATATCTTGATTTTAAATGTGCTTAGCCTCAGTTTCCTCATATGTAAAATAAGTAATAATAGCATCTACTTCCCAAGGTAGATGAAACAATCAAATGAGATTTATGAACTTTAGAAAGCTCTATAAATGCTAGTTATTGCTACTTAGAACTATAAAGTTTACAATAAACTCTCATTTTTTCCTTCAAAACAAATCTATGAGATAGATAATAAAGATATTATTAACCTTAATTTGCTAATGAG
This sequence comes from Myrmecobius fasciatus, assembly GCA_023553655.1. NCBI lineage: Eukaryota > Metazoa > Chordata > Mammalia > Dasyuromorphia > Myrmecobiidae > Myrmecobius > Myrmecobius fasciatus. Next base: position 204,223 of record JAJPUD010000200.1, on the reverse strand, counting down.
AAAAGTGAAGTTCAGCAAGACTGTGATTTGCCCAGGGTAACATGATAATATAAGACAGGATTCAAAGCCAAGGGCATCCTGAATCCTAGCCCACTACCCTACATCGCCTCTTCTTAAACTGTCACATAGGTATTGTAAAGCTACATAATTTTCATGTGGGTGTTTCCAGAATACTCCAACTATGTTTAGAATAACACATTTTGGAATTGCTAATAGTAGCTTGGCTTTTTAGTATATAAAAATAAAATGGCTAAGTAAAAGAAGATAGTTCTGGGCACATGTCTAAGGAGACGACCACCTGATTTTTACCCAACACCTCTTTCTGAGTCTTGCTTTTAATTGATAGCACCTGAGAGGAGGAGGAGAAGGAGGTAGAACAGAATAGAATATATTCTAAAAATTGTTCCCTGGAATTATCTACTGAGAAATGGTTCTAGCCATTGAGTTCAACTCAATCAATGTTTATTTAGCTTTACTGAGTGTACAGAGCATTGTTATGGGCACTAAAGGACATTCAAAGTTTACCAAAGATACAGCCCCTGTCCTCATAAAGTTTATAGTCTAGTGCTTATACAACACAATGTCAACAATTTGGCATTTATCTTACTCATTTGATCACTGTTGACAACACAACTAAGTAATTCTTGCCAAAATTGTTTTTTTAGTGAATAATTATCACATCAAGAGGAGAAAAGTTACAGTGTTTCTATCCATTACTAAAAATTACATTGACAGTATGAAATGCTATATAAACAGATTTCTAAAGGGAAAACAGAGAAGTCTGGGCAAATTAACTCACTGGGGACAATCTATCTGAATAAAATACTTTCCAAAGCCAACATTATCCAGATTGATTCTCAAGACTGCAGTAATTATAGGGTCACAGTCCTGATCCTTCTTCTTTTGATTTGCTTCCAAAGACCTGGCCTTAAACAAGAAATAGTCAGGATCTGAGCTGATAGAAAGGTAAGAAAGGAAATATTTTGAAGAGAATCAGAGGAATCCTGGGAGCAGATGGGCAGATTAGAGAAAGAACAGCAGAGAGATGGCAGTAGCTGCACCTGTCAAAATTTGGCTGCAAAGTAATGTTCCCAGTTGATCTGATTTGTGAGGAGCAGGATGGGTCCATGAAATACTTATCCTGACATTTTCAAATTGTGGATGTTATGGTTTGCTATTGCTGATGCTGCGCTGCCTGCTCCCGTCAGCTATGCTGAGACCACAGATCTGAAAGTGGCATCTCCTGGCAGATGCAGCCTTGTTTCCAGAAAGCCCAATTTAGCCCAAAGTGCCCCAAGACTAGCAACTGATTAAAGAAATGTTAAAAAAGAAAAAGACAGTTATGAGACTGAAGAAGAAACAGAGAAGAACTGAACAAAATTGGGGGCACAGGGAAGTTGTACCTTTTGGAAATTATGAGAATTAGTTGAAGTGAATATCAAATTCTAGATCTTAAAAATCAATGAAAATCAGCATGTAGTTTGAATAAAAGCGACAGTCTGTGGAAGAAGCTTTATCCACATGGATTAGCAAGATGATAAAATTCAGCAGTACATGTGCTGAAAGGCTATTTACATGGCCCAACAAGATTACAAAATACTTTATATAAATTCTCTCACTTGGTCCTTACAAGTATCCCTTGAAACAAATAGAACACATTTCATAGATGAGGAAACAAGATCAGAAAGGATAAATGATTTTCCTTAAGTTACTCAAGTAGTAAATGACAAAACTAGCATTCAAAACTAAATATAGGACTCTTGGATTTGGAGTAAGAGGGAAACTTGAGAGGTCATTGATTCTAACTGCTTCATTTTACAGATAAGGCAATTGAGACCTAGATGAGTAAAATAATCTCCCTAAAGTCATTCTGTTGGCAAGTAGTATAGAGTTGGGATTCATACTCAGATTCCTTCCTTTCTATATGTGTGCATATATGTACACATGTATGTAAGTATGTATAGGTTTATAGCATATGCATGTATACATATGTATAAGTATACATATACTATATATTATATACATATAAAATGAATACATACCCATATATTACTTCTATTTGAAATTTAATAAATAATTCAGCCAAGTTGAATGTTCTTATTCAAGACAAAATTTATCCAAGGCATTTCTGCTTAAAAGGAAGAAAACAAGCATTTATTAAGCATCAACTATGTTACAGAGACTATTCTATATGCTTTTTACACTATTATCTCATTTAATTTTCACAACTCTGGGAAGGAGGTGCTATTATTATTCCAATTTTATAACTGAGGAAACTGAAGCAGACAAAGGCATGACTTGCACAGAATTGCGCAGCTAGTGAATGAGTACAAATTTGAAAGGTCTTCCATGATTCCATGTTTATTGCTTTATCCACTGTGCCACCTGGCTGGCCCTAACCTCCTTAAGGCATTGATGTAATTTTTCAAACCTCTGTTACCTATCACACTGCATCTAAAACATATAGTTTACATAGGATTAGGTTTAGAGAAGTTTAAAAAAAAAAACTAGGAAATAAGCCACTTAATAGGAACAAGGAAGCTACAATTACATTCAAGTAGCAGGTTTTCGTTATTTTTAATTCTTTAGGATTGGAGGGTAAAAAAAGTTGGAAAGAGAACAGTAAGAATGTTTTGCAGGAGAGGGCAAAAATATCGAAAATATTCAGGGAAAAATTATTTAAACCATACAATTAAAATATAGTACTAAAAGGATTGTGCCTTTAAAAAAAATGAGGCAATAGGGAGATTATCATAAATGTTACCACAAAAAAAATGCAGATATATTCTTGTTTTAAAGAAAATGACAAAATAGTTCAGCCTGGAGGGAGAATCAAAGCAAGAATGACTTAATAGAATTATCTTAGTGCCTCCATCACCTTCCCAGACTTTTATTTTGGTGACTGTCTTCAAGATTACTTTACAACTCCTTTCAAAAGATATTTTGGATCATAGCGTCATAGATTTAGAGCTGGAAATGACCTTAAATATCATTTATTTTGTCTTACATTTTGTCTTACAGATGAGATAACTGAAACCCAGAGATATTAAGTTATTTGTTATTTCTTCTTGTTTAGCCATATCTAACTCTTGATGACTCTTTTGGGGGCATTTCTTCCTTGAGATATGGAAATAATTTGCCATTTATTTCTCCAGCTCATTTTACAGATGAAGAAACTGAGGCAAACAGAATTAAGTGACTTACTAGAAGTTACACATCTAATAAAGGTCTAAAACTGAATTTGAACTCATGAAGATGAGTCTTCCTGATTCCAAACCCAGTGCTCTCTCTGGTATACATCACTTAGCTGCCCAAAGTTATTCACCCAAGGTCAAGTAAATTGATAGTGCTAAGATTTGAACCTGCATATCATTTTATACTAAGTCTCATACTCTGTTCATTGTACCATGTTGCCTCATTCAACTTACAAAGGACATTGTGTGTGCAAGACAATGTGGCAGTTACCAAGGACACAAAGACCAAAACAAGTCCCTGCCCTCAAGAATTTCTCTTCTACTAATGGTAGAAATTAAATGTGTACATAGTTAAGCATATACATGACAGTTGAAAGAGAAGGAAAAGGACAATAGGATGAGGAAACATTTCCAAGAGGAAAGAATACCTGTGATTCTTGAAGACTTTGAAGAATTCTAAAAAGCTGAAATGAGGATGCAGTATATTCTAGGTATAAGAGACAGCTAGTGAAAGGGCATAAACATAAGAAGAGGAATCTGAATTTGAGGAACAAGAAAATTGGAATACAGAATGAATGAAAAAAGCAATATGAAATAAAAGTGGAAAAGTGTGTGGGAAACAGATTTCCCCCTTCAGACTGGACAGTCTATTCTGTCTTTATAGTTATAAGGAACTACTGAAAATTTCCAAATATGTAAGTGACATAGAACTGTAAGTTAGAAAAATTAATTTGGCAGCTATGTAGAAGATTAATTATAAAAGCGATGGACTGGAATAAGGGAGACCACTATAGGAAGCTACATAATAGTCCAGGTAAAAATAGATGAGGACCTGAACTTAGATAAAGGATGTATAAGTGGAAAGAAGGTAACTAGTTAGATACAGAGATAATAAACGAAGGAAACAAAGCTGTGAAGCTGGATGACTAGAAGGTTGATGGCATCCACAACAGAAATAAAGCAGTTCGGAGGAGGGATAATTTTAGGAAAGAAGGGAATGAATTTGATTTGCAGCATGCTGATTTTGAGATGACAATAGGTCTTCCAGATAGAAATGTCCAGGAGGAAGTTGGCAATGTGGGGATGGAGTTCAAGAGAGGAACTATAGATTAGGAATTCAACTGCAAAGAGATAACTGAACCTCTAGGAACTGATGAAAAGTTTACCAAAGGGAGAAGAAAGAAAAAAAAAAAAAAAACAGGACAGGACTTTGACAATTACCATCTAGGAATGAAAGATGGATAATAATCCAAGACATGAAACTACATTAGATAAACAGAAGGAAAACCAATAGAAAGCAATGCCATAGAAGTCAAAGGAACGAAATGAATCCAGGAGAATAGGGTGATTATTACTATCAAAAGCTGCAGATAGTCTGAATAGAAAAAAAAAAGAAAGATTTTAAAAACTGGACTTAACAAGTAGGGGAAAATCATTAGCAACCTTAGAGCTGATGAGAGCTAATTTCAGAGCAATGAGATCAGAAGTCAAATTACAAGAAGTTGAAAAATGACTGGGACATAAGCAAACAGAAGCAGTGAGTGTGGATGGCTTTTCTTGGAGTTTATGTAAGAGAGAAAAGTTGTGATTACAATTTAAGAGAATATGAGAAAGTAAAGGTTTTTTTTTTTTTTAAAGGTATTAAGGGAGTCCTGAATATGTTTGTAAACAGCAGAGAAAGAGCCAGTAAGTAGCAAACATCAAGATAAGAGTGAAAGAAAGGAATGATTTGATGGCCCAGCTCTCAGAGGAAATAAAAAGGAATAGGATTAAAGGCATGAATATAAATGTTGACTATCATAAGAAGAAGGGTCATTTCTTCCACATAGATTGTCCAAATGAAAAGAGAATGGAAGATGATATGGATGGATTTTGAGTGGTGCAGTGGAAGAAAAGAGGAAATTTAAAGCAAATGTCATATTTTTGCAGCAAAGTATAAGGGGAGTTCTTCCACTAAGACAAGGGGAGTCAGGGAGCATATTAAAGTTTGAGAGAAGAAAAAGGTTAGTATAACTTCTATGGATAGTGGAATAGAGTCAGCCTTGGAGAATAAAATGATTGTGAGACAGCAGTAAGGATCCCCTTGAGATTTGAGTATATCAGTTTGTACTGGACTTGGTTGCCAAGGTTATTTATTTTCCGTATCAGTGTTCAACAGGATCAGAAAAGGCTGAGGGTACAGCTAGTCCAGATTTGGATTTAGTAAATCATAAACAGAACAGAATAAGGAAGTAAATGATTAAAAGGTAAAAAACAGTGCTAAACCTTAAGGTATAAACAAAATAGAAAAAAACTGAAGCTAGAATAGGAATGATAGATTGGAAGAACAGGAAGGGTACAAAGGATGAAGATTATATTAAAGACAAAGAATAAGGAGATGTGAAACAAATGAAAGGAGCTCATAGAGAAAGTAATTCTAAAGTTCAAGATTATGAAAATAATACAATTATAGGTGATGGTAACATTTAAAATGTGATCATCCCTATCGGTAGTTGAGGTAAGGTAAAATTGTAGACCATGGGAGCCAAGGAGGCTGATCAATTGAAAATCAACTTTAACACATATAATGAAATCCCAAATTTTAAGAGCAGACATTGGGGTGGCGAGAAAGGAAGGTGAAAAACTTGGGAGCTTTGGGATAACTGAGACAAGTGTATGGATCAGATGATATAGAAAGATGAAGAAAGCTTCCAAGAAGGAAATATTTCCTAACATTACCCTATACATGGATCAAATACTTATATTTCAGCCTCTGAATTCTCAGAGGTATGGGTACACCAGAAGTTATGGCTTGCTCAAACTTGGGATCTTTCAGGCTTTTAGATGGATTCAGTGCTTTTGACTTCCTGGGACTCATGATCCTTAATGAATCAGTCCCTTTGATCACCACTGATTTATTGAGACTTAGTATTATTGTCCTTGCTGTTCCTAGCACAAGACATTCCATCTCCATGCAATTTCACTGATTTTTCCTTGATTTCTCTTCCTTCTCATTTCCATCTCCTGGATTCCCTGGCTTCCTTCAAGTCCTATCTTCTACAAGAAGCTTTTCCCAATCCCCCTTAGTACTAGTGTCTTATTTTGGGGATTATTTCCAATTTGTCCTGTAAATAGCTAGGTTGTGCACAGCAATTTACATATTAGCTGGTTTGTTAGATAGTGAATTCCCTGAGACAAAGAGCTGTTTGTTTCTTTGTTTCTTTGGGTTCTGTGTTTTTCTTTGTATCCTTAGAGGTTATCATAGTATCAAGAACATAGCACTTAGTCAACGTTTGTTGATCAAGTTGACTTAATAAATTGATTGTTGACTTGACTTTTGAATCCTGAATATTTGAAGACAATAACAATGGTTATTAGGTCCCAAGGGGCTAAATTGTGCTCATGTTTAAAATCAGTTTCAAGATTCATCCTACAAATTAGGTTAAATGTAGAGTAAATAAACCATAGCCTCGAACTCTGAAGCTTAGTAACTCAGATCTCAGGTGAAAGTGATACTTCTTAGATGAAAACCACCTAATTCTGGCTCACTGTGACTTTGAACCTCTGGATACCTGCCTTTTTGGTCTTTATCTGCCAACTGAAGTTCATTGTCTTGCTTCAACTGGCAGATCACTTTTGGTCTGAAAATGGGAAATCCAGAAAAATCAAATTGCTGTTATTCCTTTTCCACTTTTCCTCCCTTCTCTTATTCTCTGATACTTGAAAGCTCTAGGACCAAATTTATCAGGCCTAATAGTTATATATAGACTTTGTGTTTGAGAGTAAAAAGCTTACATGATAATTCCAGATTTTGGTGACTTTGTTCATTATATAAACTCTACCCATCAGCTCAGAAAATAGAGCAATAGATAATATCCCCTTAACACTTGTTTTAAAAAACTTTCTGTCTGAATGGATGTTCATCAATTGGAGAATGGCTGAATAAATTATAGTATATGAATGTTATGGAATATTATTGTTCTATAAGAAACAACCAGCAGGATGATTTCAGAGAGGCCTGGAGAGACTTGCATGAACTGATGCTGAGCAAAATGAACAGAATCAGGAGATCATTATACATGGCAACAAGTAAACTATATGATGATCAATTCTGCTGGACATGGCTCTCTTCAACAATGAAATGTGTTCAACCAGTTCCAATTGTTCAGAGAAGAAAGCCATATACACCCAGAGAGAGGGATATGAAATGTGGATCACAACATAACATTTCCATGCTCTCTATTGATGTTTGTTTACATTGTGTTTCCTTTCTCAGATTTTTTTTTCTTGTAGATACGATTTTTCTTGCACAACAATAAGAAGTGTGGAAATATGTATACATATATTCGATTTGTCAAGTATTTTAACATAATTAATATGTAGTGGATTTCCTGCCATCTAGGGAAGGGGGGGGGACTGGGGGGGGGGGGATTTGTAATGGAAAGCTTTGTAAAGGTCAGTGTTGAAGAATTACCCATACATATGTTTTGCAAATAAAAAGCTTTAATAAAGAAAAAAAAGTAAAAAAAACTGTTTCTGTAACAGCTTATCTGTGCTGAAATTAAAGTGCTTTTTAAAATTAAATTTTATTTTTCCAATTTTCCAAATGACAAAATTAACTTTTTTTCTCTTTTCCACCAAACAAATACATGTGCATAATTAAGCAACACAAATTATTATATTGTCCAGGCCCCTAAAATAAGTGTCACTTTTTGTATCGTGAATCTATTATCTTTGTATCAGGAGACAGGTAGACTGCTTCATCAACAGACCTCTAAAATCATTGCATTGATCAGATTGATTATGGCTTTCAAAGTTGAATGTTCTTACAGAATTGGTATTCTATACATTGCTCTCCTGGTTTTTTTCACTTTCTTCTCTAACAATTCATACAAAACATCCCAAGTTTCTCTGAAACCATACTCTTCAGCATTTCTTATGGCATAATAGTGTTCTATTACATTCACATGCAATAATTTGTTCAGTCATTCTCCAAATAATAAGTTCCAGTTCTTTGTTACTATAAAAATAGTGTGCACACTTACTTTATGATACTTTATTAACACTTGAGAAAAAGCATTAATTGAAACCAGTAAGATACAACAAGATCATACTCACTAAATCCATGTTCATTTCTACCAGAAGTAAACCAGAATATGGTCTTCTTGACCAAATGTGGAAATCAAGATTTCTTCAAAAGCAAAACCTAACATTGTTAAAAAAAAAAAAAAAAATGTTGAGTCTAGATTTATTTATTCATCCTTCTTAACAGATCTATCACTGGAAGAAATATTTGGAAGATAAGAGAGATAAATATGCCTTCTACTTTGATTATTAAGTTCTTCTGCCAGATCTAATATTATCTGAGCATTTCTATGGAATTTTCCATCTTAGCAAGAGTATCTGTTACTCAGATCACACCAATAAGCTTGATTTTACAACAGAAAATACGTTGAATTTTTAATAATCCTACTTACCTAAAAAAAAAAAAAAAACAGCATCCTACATAACCTAGTCTCTATAATCTCCTTCTCTCTATCAAATATATTGTAATTTTGTTTCTTAAACATAACCAGAAGGGCAGCTAGATGGTGCAGTGGATAGAGCACCAGCCCTGAAGTCACAAAGACCTGAGTTCAAATGTGGCCTCAGACACTTAACACATCCTAGCTGTGTGGCCCTGGGCAAGTCACTTAACCCCAATTGCCTCAGCAAAAAGCAAAAAAAAAAAAAAAAACCAAAAAAACCCTTATTTTGCTCCAAGAAATAGAAGACAAAATGTTTTTGGCTAATTTAAAATAGCCATACTAGAATAGAATAGATCCTCTTCAACCAAATTACCAATCTATTGCAAAGACACTGTCAGTAATCCTTTAAAGATTTCAGAAACCAGAGATATGGAAAAGTACTGGCAAAAGGCAAACATCTTGCTTTTTGGGAAAACAAAGAAAAAGAATGGAATCTGAAAATCATAAACTATTGAGTTTGAACTTTGAACTTTGATTCCTGACAAAATGCTAGGCTTGGTATTAATTAACACTAAAAAATAAAAGCAGCAATAATAAATAGTGACAAACCATGTGACTTCATCAAGAACAGATTATGATAGAATATCATATCCTTTTTTGGAAGGTTTAGTAGACTGCTAGATCCGGGGAATATAGAAGAAACAGTTTACTGAGACTCTGGGGAAGAATTGAATAAATTCTTTTCTGAGGAAATACATTCTAGACAGTTACATAGCTTCATGGATTCAAATCTGGTTGAATGTCTAGACCCAAATGTCTAATCAGTCATTTAGTCATTCAAACAACAAGCATTTATTAAGCACCTATTATATACCAGATACTCAGCCAGGTTCTGGAAATCTTAAGATAAAACCAATCAATCAATAAACATTTATTAAGAGCCATTTATTAAGATACAAGAAGAGGTTTAAAAATAGCTCTACTTCAAGGAGTTTGTAATTTAGTGGAAGAGCTTACAATTGAATAAAAGAAAAAACAATGAAAAATCCTCTTCCTTCAAGAAGTTGACATTGCTAGTCATCTTGACATATGTCTTGTCACTGAACTTCAATGACTCTAGAGGAGAGGGTGAGGGTAACAACATTGCACAGGTCTGCCTCAATTAAATCCAATTCATATCCAAGTCAAGATCACCTTTCTGATGACATTGGTATTCTTCAAGAACAAAAGATGGACAATAATAACAACTGTGTATCAGAGGAAACAATATGTACATTTGTAAAGATATGCAAAATGCAAAATACAGAATAGTCATTAAATGCTCATTATCAACTTGGAAGAATATTTCCATTGGAATGTTCCAGTGGATGATTTCCATTGTGTTATCCAACATCATTTACCAGTGACATGAATGAAGGCATAAATATCAAATTTATTTTATTTGCAGATGATACAGAGTTAGAAGGGATGTTTAATAGAAGAGAAGGCAGAAATAGAATCCAGCAAGACCTCAAGAGATTAGAATTTAGATCCAAATCTAGCAACAATAACAACAAAATTTTAATAGGGAAAATGTAAAGTTTTATGCTTATGCTCAAAAATCAATTTCCCAAATACAAGATGGTAAATAAAAAAAAAAAACAGCTAGATAATAATTCTTGTGAAAAAGATCTACAGGTTTAAAGCACTACAAATTCAATATGTGTCAATAGTGGAATGTAGGAAGCAAAAAGAATTAATAGAATTTAAGCTTTGTGGAGAAGCATAGATCCCAGGACTAAGGACTTTGTGGTCCTAGACTGACACTTTCATTCAAATTTAGCTTTTTGAATTATACTATTCCTATTGAAGCACTCTGCTGTTTGGTCAAATTGGCACTCTTGTTATTCACATGCATTCCACTCCCCATCTTTGTCTCTGCACAAGCTATTCCCTAAACCCAGAATGTACTCCCTCTTTTCTTTTATCTCTTGGAATCTAATTTCATTGAAAGCCCAGCTTAAGCATTATTTACCTTTCATGTTTTCCCAGATGCCAAGAGTCTTCTCCAAAAAATATGCATTATATTTATTTCCTTTCTTACCTTTTCAGGTGTTCTTATATCCTATTCCCTTTCATGTACTCTCCTTTCCATCTTACTCCAGTAACATTGCTCTCCTTCCTGATCCTCAAAAAGTACTTCATCTCCTGACTGGGCAATTTCACTGGTGATTTCCCATGTCTGGAATTACCTCCCTCCTCATTTCTATTTCCTAACTTCTGTCAGGGCCCAGCTAAAATCTTTTCTAAAACCCCAGTCATCTAAGTTGCATCATGGATAGGGTACTGTGCCTGGAGTCAACTATACTTGAGGTCAAATTTGGCCTCAGACACTTACTAGCTATGTAATACTCATCACTTGATCTATCTATAAAATAGAAGTAACAAAACCGCTTTTTGTTTTGAAAACAAAATAGGATAATATTTGTAAAACACATTGCAAAACTTAAACCAGTATGTAAATCCTATTATTATTTTATTTATTTATTTTAATGGACTTTAACCCTACAAAATAAAATTCTACCTTCAGGCTCATTTACAAGGTATCTATCTCCATAGTCATGGTAGAAATGATCCATCTTTTTTACAGTCAGTTAAAGTTCTCCTAAATCAATCAGTTATCAAGCATTTATTGAGTACTTAAGTTCTGGAAATAACAAGGAGTTTACATTTTAATTGGGGAGACAGCATGGAAAAAAAATTATACCTATAAGATATATACAGTGTAAATGGAAATTAAATGGAAAGTCTAGAAATGTCAAGTTATCTCATTATGAAGGAGTTTGGAGTACTCCCTAGAAGATGATAAAATAGCTAACATAAGAAATATTAAGTAATGGATAAATTCAGGTATAGTGTAATTTTTCAGCTAAACTCATTTTGTTCTTTCAAGAGAACAGCATTTTTCACTGTAATGTCTATACATGAATACTACTTTTTTATAAGCTACACATCTTATATTCTTTACTAACATACTTTTCATCTAATTTAAACAGTAATTTAATCCTTTCACACACCAGTTTCTCCCCACCAAAAAAGTCTTTGCAACTGACTCCTTTCTGCTTATAGTACAATTCCCAATGACAAAAACAAGTTTTTTGGTAATTGTTTATAAGGGGGGATGGTAGCTAGTATAAATGCATTTTTAATCACAAAAATTTCATGGATTTTGAAAGTAAGTGGGGCATAAATGATTTGTGAATCAAATCTCACTGTACCAAACCTGTACTGAGTGTCCCTGTTAAGACAAGATTAATGGTTGGTTGCCTTAAGTAGCTATTTTTTCTAATCTATTACAATTCCTCTAATGCCTTGTGCTGACAGCTGCAGTTTCTATAACGTTAGCCATTGTTGAATTTATTTTGGCCATCTTTTTAATAATACTACTTGGCTCATTTTAATAAGTCCAATTCAACTTGCCTTCTCACACATGAGAATAAAAATATACCATGGGGACAGTAAACATACTTGGCCAAAATTCTCCTTGATTCTTTGCATGTTTTCTATTCCTTTTTACTTTGAAGCAGGGTAAAACTTCATCATCCACATTTTATTATTCTCTTAATATTTGGGCAGAGTACATTGCAGATAAATACCTTATCTCTGAGCAGGAATACAAAATTTTAAAAAATATTTTGTTCTTGAGGCAGGTGAGGAGGTGGAGTATGGAGAAGAATTCTTGAATGAGCCCAAATAAAGAAAATCAACTCAAACTTATTAGTCTGATCCTAGAGAAAATTAGATGTTGCCAAAAGAAATTTGTAAAAGGTTTCCTAATGCCTTGGATAAGGAACGTGTCTGACAACTGTTCTCCCCAAGCCTATCAAAGATGAACAAAATAAATAGCAGGAAAAAGGCAAATTCTGTTGTCTTGGTTTCCAAAGCTGCTGTATAGTTCTAGAAACAAAACAGAGTGACTGCCATATTCATCTGTATGCAAAGTCTGTATGCAAATGGAGTGTCAAGCTCTTCCTCTCATGAAGTTATTTGGAGGTGATATTTGTTCCCCTATTCAAAGAGAGAATGGCTTTTTAACTTAAGAACTGCATAACCTTTTCAAAATCTTTTATGAGTTCTATCTGAACACTATATACCAAATTTTAGGATCTAAAAATACTTCTCTTTCAGAAGATATAATTAGTTTTCAGCATTAGCATGGCTACCTGAAATTTTAAACTTTGTTCAAATACTGCTACTGCCTACTTTGTTCCATCTGATATTTCCAAAGAGCCTTCTGTGATTTTGTACCTATGGGCACCCACTCTACTGATACATATTTTAACAGATGGACTCATGATGGCTATAGCCAAAAATATTCTTTATCTGGGGCCAATCTTCTGGTCACCACTTAGATTGGTAATGGGTTAATGGGTCAATTTACAATGGGCAAATGGGTCAATGGTCTGTCATTAATATTATGCACAAAGACTTTCCTATTTGGTAAGACCTGTTAAAACTTCACTGGATAATTCAATCCATCAATAAATATTTATCAAGTTCTTACTATATGGTATGTACTCTGCTGAGTGCTAGGATGAATTGTGGGTCACTATATTGCCAGGATGAGATACTGAGGAAGGATTGTAATAAAGAAATTTTAATCTATACCTATGAGGAAAAGAGTTGTGGTAGAAGGGAGGGAAAGATTATGCATACACATATGTGTGTACATATATGTATATGCACATATACACACATGTATGTGTATGCACATGTGTATTGCATCTACTCTTACATTGGAAATCTAGCCACTACTCTCTGAAACCATCGAAACTTGAGGGACATTTGAAGAAAATTGTTTTCTTCAATTAGATTCGGATTAGATTGGTCTGATATTATTTTAATAGTCACACATATTTGAACTGATTATTCTATTGTATTTTATTTAAAATTTAACAAATTCAATAGTAATCAATGAAAAGCTTGTCAGATAAATGGGTATATAAAATATATACCCATTTATCTGACAAGCTTTTCATTAGGAAAGAAGAAAAAGAGAGAATAAGGAGAGAGGGAATGAGAAAGAGAGAAAAGAAGAGGGAGAATTCTGAAACTTGTGAAGCTTTCATTAAAAAATGAATAAGATTTCAGACTTTCTGAAATAAATGAAAATATAAGTAAGTGGTATAGACACTTGTGAAATTCTACATTCAAACTGTGGGAGTACCAGTACAATAAAAACTTCATGATAGCAAAAATAACTTTTTATTGATGATGATAAATATTCAGTACAGAAATTTATGTTTCCAGCAGCTGTGGGATTCGGATCTCTGTGCAAAACCCTAGTGGGATAGCACATGTATGGGAGATTTCTGACATCATTGGCTTGATCTGGCTGTAGAATATAACAAGCCAAGTAAATTAGTTCCTTTTATTCAAATTGCTCTTAGTTATGTAACCCAAAGGACCACACAGGCCTCAGAAGTAGTTGGTTCAAATAAAGGAGTTCATCAAACAAAATTTAAGCAGAAGTTCTACATGACTGAGCAAGTGTTGCATATAATTCCACTCTCCAGGTTCAGACAGTAGTCACTACTATTGCTGAGAACAAGAAAAATTCTTATTCTCTCAGTCTTATCCTACAAAGTTTTCTACAAATTTCCTCTTTCTCTCTGCAGTATTTTTACATATGTTTGTCTTTCCCCCAATAGAAAATAAGCTTATTGCTTATATTCTTATATAATTACATTATATAATTAGGGATATTTTCATTCTTCCTATTTATATTGTCAGTACTGAGAAAAGTACATGACTTATACTAGGTGCTTAATACTTATTTACTGATGGATTGACAACTGATAATTTCCTGCCCACTTGGTTTATCATTTGTCCATAGTAGGCATACTCCTTTGGAATTTTATTATGAATCTTATTTAGTAGGTTGGTGTTCAGAGCCACATTGTGGCTAGACTGAAATTAAAGGAGAAAAGAATGAATCAAAAAAAAATAATGTTTACAGACTTTTTCCATGCTTTTTTCTTGTCATTGTTATAGTTTTATCAAGTGATCTTGAAAAGTGTTTTCTGGGGGCAGCTAGGTAGCACAGTGGATAGAGCACCAGCCCTGAAATCAGGAAGACCTGAGTTCAAATAGGGTTTTAGACACTTAACATCCCCTAGCTGTGTGACCCTGGGCAAGTCACTTAACCTCAATTGCCTCAGGGTAAAAAAAAAAAGAAAAGTGCTTTCTTAGTTGAGTCTCTTGTTAGGCTTTTTGCAATGTGTTTTTTATTAAATATTTGCTTTATACATTATATGGTAATTTTTTTTATTATTTTTTTTTTTTTTTGCTTTTTGCTGAGGCAATTGGGGTTAAGTGACTTGCCCAGAGTCACACAGCTAGGGAATGTTAAGTGTCTGAGACCAAATTTGAACTCAGGTCTTCCTGACTTCAGGGCTGGTGCTCTAACCACTGCGCCACCTAGCTGCCCCTATGGTAATATTTTTTTATAACATCACATTTTCCTTTCTATAGTATCCTACAAATCAATTCAAATTCCAAACTTCTATTACCCTTGGCTGTTACAGTAAAAATATCATAAAGAAATCAAGGAAGCTTCTAGGTTCTTTTGTTCCCTTTAGGGTGATTATTTTACATCAACTAAACTTCTATAGGAAATGGCAATAATAACCTATGTTGTTTTGCTTCTGTCAATAGTTTGTGTAAATAGGGGGGCAGCTAGGTGGCACAGTGGATAGAGCACCAGCCCTGAAGTCAGGAGGGCCTGAGTTCAAATCTGATCTCAGACACTTAACACAAGTCCTAGCTGTGTGACCCTGGGCAAGTCACTTAACCCCAATTGCCTCAGGGAAAAAAAAAGTTTGTTTAAATAGGTTAAGTTGGGGTTGTGTCTACTGTAGACCATATTTTCTTGTTTTTATCTTTTATTCCAGTTTGATATTAATTAATTTCATTGCTCAAACAAGTTGGTAACCTGACTATACTCAGGACTTGAAGATGAAGGTCAGAGAAAGTCTCATGCAGCTTGTATCTTTACATTTATTCATGATAGGGCAAATTATAAAAGAAGACAGTGGGGAGACATAGCATTCAACAGAGTAAGACTTAGCAGAGACATAGAGATGGAAAAGTACAGGATATATTCTGGTAATAGGAAGTAAACCTGTGAGTTCTTAATAGAGCACAGAAATAATATAATCCTAACTGTCTTCTGATAGTCTACCTTTTCTCCTTAATTGTTACATATCTTATGTGCCTCTCGTACATTGTAATTCTCTTACCTGAAGAGGCTATCATTTAGTTAATTATGATTTATTATGCTATTATTAAGAATAATAATGTTTTTTTTCCATTTCAAAGCACTTAGATAAATAACATTTCATTTGATCCTGAATAAATAAGTTCAGTTACCTGCTCTAATGCTTATTTTTCAAGTGGGACTTTGTTCCAATACAATTGATAAATTAGGTAAGAGTTCGAGTATACCTTGAATTTCACATTTACTTATATGTGATTTTGTCAAGGAGAAACAGACAATTACATCCTGCTGAACAAAGCACAAAACACACTCAGGCACATACTTCAAATATCCACCAGCTACCTCAGTTCACCTCATGTATAATCCTGCAGGGTTGGAAAATCACTCTTCACAATAACTCACAAGCTGAATTCTTTTCCTTGCCTATTTCCACAAGTCACCTCAAGACCTTTTTTCAAGGCAAAGTGACATATTTATTGTATATCTTCTGTTGTATTTTTCCTGGGGCAGAGCTATGGATGGAGGAGAGCTGATTTGCATCCAGACAACTTACATCCTCACCAACAATCCAGGCCCCAAGGCTGCCCTCTCACCCATAACCATCAATTTCACCAACCTGGAGCTACTACTGATACAAGTTGAGTAGCAGTCTGAATGTTTTGACATTGCCTCTATTTAGAAGTGTTTAATGTATTACTTAACCATTTAACTTAGATAAAACTGCTATTTTTATTAGATTCCTATATTTTTAAAATTTATCATTGATGATGTTTTTGAGTTTTGTGTCTCTAACCCCATCTCCCCCCTAAGCTTTGTGATTTTTATTGGTAGCTTTGTATATTAAGGTGATTTATAGAAATGCATATGTGGGGTGATAGCAGAACTGCCTGTACTTCCACACTTCAGACATTCAATGTATCTTTATCCATCTGCTCCTCCTTCCTTCCTATATCAGAAAAAAAGTTTCCCTTTCCAAAAGCTAAACCCTCCACCTATGCTATTTATTCTATTCCCTCCTTTTTATTTTCCAGCAGTCCTATATTTTTCACATTCCTTCCTTTCTATTCTCTTCATCACCCTACATCATGCCATTCCACAAATTGAGGTTAAAATAAATCAAAGCTCTGATCAATCAATCCCTCTTTCCAAAAATTTCTTGGTTTTCTATTATGTATATAAGAGGCAAACTGCTTAGCCTAGAATTCAAAACTCTTTATTGTGTAACTCTAACCCAGATTACTAGCTTTATTTCATGCTAGTCCCCTTCACAAAGACTTGCTAAAAGAAATAAGAAATCAAGAAATAAGATAAATTGAGATTCTTAGTTTGAGTGAATGAAAAGAGCAAAGGAAAGGATAGTTTAAATGGAGTCCATCACCTAGCTCCATTCAAGATCTTGCTTTAAATTGACTACTGATGAAGAATCAGTATTTTTAAGCCAATGTCCCTGAATCACCACCCCTTATCATTCTGGATTATTTGCCATTTCCCAGAACATAATAAATATGTTTTTCTCTAAACCTATTGAAATCCCAGTCATTCCTTCAAAACCCAGTTTAAATTTTATCTTTTCCATGATTTCCCGTCTCAGAAAACCCCAAATGGGGTCAGATGTGATTGGAAAAAACAATTGAACAACATTTTCTTCACTGGACAGTAAGCTCCATGAGGCAGTGTGACAGGATTTTCCTGACATTATTTCCCAGGCTTCCCTCAGCTTCCCACTCCCTAACCTTCCTTCTATAACATAATTGACCTTAGTGACCTTGACACAAGTGCTTAGCCTGGAGGTACAAAAGGTCCCAGACTTAATAAATTCTTGAGACTAATTGAAATCAAACCCTGATGACATAATGACCAAAACCATTTCCAGATGATAAGGAAAGCTGAGTCTAAGGAAGTGATGTCCCAGTCTCCTTGCTGTATGTCCTTGTTGTGTTAGAGCAAAATAATCTTTTGTTCAAGTGATAAATTTCGTGCCAAAACTGAGCTTGAACCAAGAGCCAGACTTTAAAGCCATGCCTACAACAGCTAGGGACCACATTTTACTCATTTTTATATGACTAGTACAGAATTTTGTACAAAAGCTACATAATATATATACAATAAATACTCTTTTTTTTTTAAACTTATTCCCCACCCTACCTAGTCACACATACAGAAACACACAGAAACTTAAAAGCAGTAAGTCCACAGGAGACAACCAAAAACATGTTGAAAGGCATATGAAGTTGAAGGTGAAAAGATATGAAAGAGTAGTTTTAAAAGTGACTGAAATGGGCAATAAAATGGATAGTTCAATAGCTCTTTATATGGTCCTGTTTTGTATCAATAACCACAAAATAGTGAGGAATTTTTTGAGCCAACTTCTCTTGACCGCTACAAAAAAAAATCCTTAGAATTAAAAATTGCTAATACTAAGAGTAATAATAATAATTTTGAAAGGAAAAGAGGGCTTGGACACAGGTTTGTAGGACTTGCCTTTATCTCCTTTCTCTCTTCCATACTCCACTCAGCTATCAAGATAATCTCTTGTACAAGTCTAACCATCTCTTTGTGTGTGTGTGTGTCCCTGTCTGTCTCTGTCTGTGACTGTTTCTGGGTGTCTGTCTCTATCTGTCTCTCAGTCTCTCTCTGTCTCTGTCTCTGTCTCTGTCTTTCTGTCTCTTTTCTTTGTCTGTCTGTCTCTGTCTCTTTATTTCTCTGTCTTGTCTGTTTCTCTGCCTTTGTTTCTTTTTCTCTCTGTCTCTTTTTCTGTCTCTGTCTGTCCCTGTCTGTCTCTCTATTTCTGTCTTGTTTCTTTTTCTCTGTGTGTCTTTTTTCTATTTTTGTCTCTATTCCTATCTATCTTTGTGTCTTTCTCTCTCCATCTCTCTCGCTCTCTGTCTGTCTGTCTCTCTCTCTCTCTCTCTCTCACACACACACACACACACACACACACACACACACACACAGAAAGAGAGAGAGAGAGAGAGAAAGGATGCACATATCCCTTATTCATTTAACTCCAATAGCTCCTTATCACCTCCATGATCAGAATCAAAATCAGCATCCAGGTCAGGACCATGGAGAAGAGGAAGAGAGAGAAGGAACATGCAAACACCATCCCCTCCATCTTTAGACTGATATTAAAGTCAATACAATGATTGTGGCAGACTGAAATCATAGGACACTTGTTATCTATGACTATAATTGAGAATTTATACAAGGTGTCCCAAAAGGCTTAATGAGGTAAATAGCTTAAAATTTTATCATGTGTGAAAATATTTGGATTACCCTATAAGGTCTCTGAGAATAATTAGTATTAATGCATGTGTCTCTGATGGTTTTCACTTTCCTTTCTTTTGAAAGGAAGCATGATAGAGTGGAAAGCATGCTAGACATCGTCACAAAAAAACTTGAGTTCAAATCATGCCCAAAGTACTTATCGGTCATGTGATTAACAGAAAGTTAATTAACCTCAACAAGTTTTAGTAACTCCATCTATATAATTGGAATAATAATACCTGTAGCTTTTAATCTCATAGAACTATTCTGAGGAACAAACCGGGATAGGGAAAGAACCTATGATTTCATTGGTAAAAGGAACTCCCAAATGAGGAAACTCCCTCAATTAATGTAGATTCAACTCCCTCAACTAATGTAGCACTTTTTCTGTAACTTGGAGTATTAAAATTGCCTAGAGCACAGAGATGTTAAGTGAATTGCCCCCATAGGACACAGTCAGCAGGATAGATTACAGGTAGAATTTAAATTTAGGTCTTCCTAGCTCCAAGGCCAGCTCTCCACATTGCTTTACATCAAAAGAATCAAAGAAAGGATAGAACCTTTGCTCAAGTGGATAGGGCAAGGAGAATGGACTACAGCAAAGGTTAAATTACTCAATTCTTACTTTGTTTTTGTTTTCCCTAAGCAAAAGAATAATCTTTGGCCTAGAAAGGACAATAAATTGAAACTCACTATAGTAAAAAAAGGAAAAGTAGGTGGCACATTGGATAGAATTGGGAAGATGTGAGTTCATATCCCTCCTCACATAATTACTAGCTATGTGACTCTGGACAAATCATTCAACTTTGCTTACCTCAGTTTCCTCATAATGTAAAATGAACTGGAAAAGAAAATGAAAAACTACTCCAGGATCTTTGTCAAAAAAACTTCAAATGAGGTCATGAAGAATCAGATATGAGTAAATTGATAACAAACACATCAATATTCAACCAACTCAAAATCCACTTATTTATACTTTCATCTAGTCCACATTTCTCTCTTGTCCACAATGATAGCTGTCATGTGCATTGCTAAGCTTTTAACTACATCTACAACATTTCTTTAATCTGTCAGGCAAGTAATCCTGTCATAAAATAAAAATGAGATTAACCTGCTATGACTTTTTTTGATGAACCCACCTTTGTGATCATTAATTTCTTTTATAATAGTTACTCACGTTCCTCTTGATTTTCTTTTACTAAATAAACAAAAATAACATGTTTCAGAAATTTAGAAACCAAGCTTAATTGGCTAGAGTTTACAGACTTCATTTTCTTCCCTTTTATTTTTGAAAATCAAGATAAATTTTATTGTTTTCCTACTTGTAGTATCTCTTTCATTCACTATAATAACTAAAATGTCACTGAAGGTATCTAATCAAATCCATTTAACATTTCTGTTAGTACATAAGGATATAGTTCTACTTGTCCCAGTGAACTGAGCTCATTGAAGTTCTTACTATTGTTGTGGTTCAGTCATTTTCACTTGTATCTGATTCTTCATAAATCCATTTGGGATTTTCTTGGCAAAGTTATTGGAGTAGTTTGCCATTTCCTTGCCTAGATAAGATGAGGATGAGGAAACTGAGTTAAGTGACTTGTTCAGGATAATATAGCTAGTAATTTTCTAACGCAAGGATGTGAACTAAATCCAGACAAAGATAGCACCCTAAAAGAGTTAGTTGTAAGGAGGAAAATTGGGGTTGGAAAGCACAATAGAGTTAGGAGAAATACCATGTGACATGGGGGAGAGGTAAGGGGAAAGACACCATTAGGTAGAGTACTGTGGCAGACTGACCCAAAGGAAGGCAGCAGCCATGGGATGGTCCATAAGTAGATTTTAAAGGGAAAATTTAACCTCAGGGACCTAACTGGGTTTTCTGACAAGACATAGAAAGGTGAGACTGCTTGAGACCTCTACAGAGGGTAGTTCTCAAGGGTTTGACATATCTTGGATTTCAGACTGGTCAACTTCCCCAGAAGGTGGAACCATGGAGCTAAACCGATGTCTTATAGGTGCCTTCTCCCTGCCTGCCTCAGGGATTAATTTTTATCAATCCCTCAGTTAATCACATCTAACACAGAAGATCTCATCACTTAGCATTTTTGTAAATTGACTTTGAAAAAGATAAGAGGTGGAATGCTAACCAAATTGTAGGTGATGCAAGTGCATGGAAAGCAAAATGGTGATTTTTAGGCTATTTTAGTTCCTTCCTCTGGTGAGTAAATCTTCCTACTCTCTCCATTTTATCCAAAACAGAAAAGGAAAAATCTCAGTGTTTCCCTAACCCAGGTTAAAAGTAAAATATCTCCAAGGAACTAGTTCAAATCCTTGCCCTGCTATTTTATATATGATTGAGCAAATTAGTCATCATCTCTGGTCCTCAGTTTTCTCATCTGTAAAATGAAGGGTTTGGGCTACATGACCTTTGAGGTCCCTTATCATCCCAAGTATATCAGTGCTATCAGACAATCTGCTTCTCACAAGGGTAACGGAGCAGAGGTTGGTGGTAGATAGGAGTGAGTAAAGGAATTGTAAACAGGAATGAATTTAAATGGAAAGTTATATTTTCTGTGAAAAGTGCTAATTTGAGAGGCTTTTTTCCCCCTCCTAAATATAGAAATACATAAATAATGAGTCTTGTCAAAGCTCTGGGTTCCCAAAAGTTGCTTTACAAAGATATTGGCACATATTTATGATAAACGTACTTTAACCCTAAATCATTACCTTAATGCTCCCATTCCCTTTCCCTCTGGAGTAGAGTCTGCAGTGCAGAGAGGAAAGAGTAGGATTTTAGTGCCAGGACATTTGACAGCTACTGTACAACAGCACAGGTTGTGAGGATTGGAATTAGTAGGCATGCAACAGTGACATCTAGTGTGGGTGAGAAATGCTAGTTGGTCATGCCCTTTTCTATTCCAGAAGCTATTTACAAAGGTGTTTTATAAGTTAGTCATACAATGAAGGGAGGAGTGAAGTGTCTGAATAAATGTGGTAAGACAAAGAAAGATTTGTTCTTTGGTTTGTTTCCCAAATCTAGACTTTCTCTTCTATATCCTATCTGTGCTGTAGAAATGAATTCTATTTTCCCTTTCATTCTTTTCTTTTCTTTTTTTTTTTTAATGTTACCTAAAGCAACCATTCTCTTCCTAGCTTCATTCAAGACTTTCCAACAGAAGTAAAACTTTGGGTCTAGACCAAAAAGATAAAGGGCTTGAAGGAAGGGGATAGGGGAGAAGAAAATGTGTATTTATTGTGATTACTTCTTTCCCTCCTCTGGTTAAGAATACTCCCTCTGGCCATGGCTATGAATGATATCTGACATGGCTATATGCTCTTCAATTTTCTTTGAAATATCCATTTTGACCTTGTTGTCAGATATAATATGTTCATCTAAATCAAATTTCTGCCAGATGTTTCAAAAAATTATTGAAAGAATATTAACTAAGTACATTCTCTATGAGCACCTCAACATTAATATGTCAAAAACTAATATCATTGTCTTTCTCCTTAAACCAGATTTTTTTTCACTTGACTACTATTAAATAATCAATATGTATTAAATACCTATTATGTACTGAGCACTGTGCTAGGCTTTGCAGATAACAATTACTAAGAATGAAACAATGCCTTATTTGAAAGGAGCTTAAATTCTAATAGTGGAGACAAAAAAATATGCAGAATAATTATGAGGGAAATAATATAAAGTTAAATACAAGACAATTTTCCTGAGAGTGTTCTAGCAGTTGGGAAGATCAGAAAAGGATACATAAAGAAGGAACTACTTGAACTGTGTCTTGAAGGAAGAAAGGAATTCTTTGAGAATGCTAGTAAGGAGAAAGTATATTCCAGACTTGAGGGACAGCTAGTGCTAAGATTCAGAAACAGAAGATAGACTCATATATAAGAAACAGAGACCAGTTTAGCTGGATCAGAAAATGTAGGAATGGGATGAATGCCAATGAGGTTGGAAGGATAGGGTGGAAATATGTGATTAGAGTTTTAAAAGCTAAATGGAGGAGTTCATATTTTATCTCAGAGGCAAAGAAAATCACTGGAATTGTCAGTGGTGGTGGGGGAGTAGCTGGGAGGAGAATGTCAAGAAGAAGTAAAAGACTGAAATGCAAGAGCCTTGAATGAGGGAGGACAATTAGGAGGCTATTGCAATAACCTAGGGAAGAGATGGTAAGAGACTGAAACTGAGATTTTTGCTGTATACACAGAGAGAAGAGATGACAAAGACTATGAAAGTGGAAACAAGATTTGGCAATTGATTATATATGTAAGGTTAGGGAGGAGGAGAAGCCAAAAATAACATCAAAATGGACTTGGCTCTTTTCAACAACGTGATGATTCAAGGCAATCCCAATAGATTTGTGATGGAAAATGCCACCTACATTCAGAGAGAGAACTATGGAGACTGAATGTGGATCAAAGCATACTATTTTCACCTTTGTTGTTGTTGTTTGTTTTCCTTTTTTCCCTTTTGATCGGATTTTTCTTGTGCAGCATGACAAATATAGAAAAATGTTTAGAAATATTACACATGTTTAACCTATACAAGATTGCTTGCTGTCTTGGGGAGAAGGAAGGGGAAAGGAGAGGGAGAAAACAATGGAAAATAAGGTTTGGCAAAAGTCAATGTTAAAAAACTATCTTTCATTTGTTTGGAAAAATAAAGTATTATTGAAAGAAAAAAATAATATCAAAGTTGTGAGCCTGGAAGATTAGAAAAATGGTAACATCTTTCATAGAAACAGGAAAGTTTGGAAGAGATGTGGGGTTGGGGAGGGAGGAAAGATGAGTTGTTTTGGAAGTCATTGATACTGCCATTAACTCAAGTTCCCATGTATGAAATGTCACTCAAACCAATCTTGACTCTTTTTATTTTTCACATCTGAATGATTGTCAGATTCTACTAATTCAATCTGTGGGGAAAAACACAAAATGTTAGAATAGGAAGGGAAAAAAGAGGTATACCTGAACAAAAATCCCTGTTATAACAGTAAAAAAAAAAAAAAGTTATCTTCCAACCTTATCTTCCACCAAGTTTGGATATCCATGGTGTTGGGGAAACCAATTCTACTTTAAGAACTCTAATTGTTAGGACACTTTACCCTAAATTGAGCTAAAATCGTCTTCCACCCATTATATGAAGTCATTTCTTTCAGGACCAAATAAAAATAAAATCTAATTTCTTCTATGTATGACACTCCTCCAGACACTTGAACTTATATTCTTTTTTTTAATTAAAGCTTTTTATTTGCAAAACATATGTATGGATAATTTTTCAACAATGACCCTTACAAAGCTTTCTGTTACAAATTTTCCCCCCTAGTCCCCATTCCTCCCCTAGATGGCAGGAAGTCTACTACATGTTAATTATGTTAAAATACTTGACAAATCAAATATATATATATACATATTTTTACAGTTATCTTGCTTTGCAAGAAAAGTTGGATCTACAAGAAAAAAAAATCTGAGAAAGGAAACACAATACAAGCAAACATTAATAGAAAGCATGAAAGTGTTATGGTGTGGTCCACATTTCATATCCCTCTCTCTGGGTGTATATGACTTTCTTCACTGAACAGTAGGAACTGGTTTGAAATATTTCATTGTTGAGGAGAGCCATGTCCATCAGAATTGATTATCATATAGTCTTGTTGTTGCCATGTATAATGATCTCCTGGTTCTGCTCATTTCATCAACATCAGCACATGCAAGTCTCTCCAGACCTCTCTGAAATCATCCTGCTGGTCATTTCTTATAGAACAATAATATTCCATAACATTCATATGCCATAATTTATTCAGCCATTCTCCAATTGATGGGCATCCTTAAATTCTTCTTGAATCTATAAATTATATATCCCCTGTTCCTTCAATTTATCTTCATCTAAAATAGATTGAAGACTTTTTTTGCTCTCCAGGTTACTAATATCCTTCCTAAGAGGTGGACCACAGAACTGACCAGAGCAGACTATAGTGAGCCTACAGAATCAAATATCATAAATTCAGAGTTAGAAGGGATATCTCTTAAGTCATATAGTCCAATAGTCTTACTTACAATGAAGAAATTGATAGAGAAATGCTAAATGTCTTACTAAATGTTGTAAAGGTAATGTGATTTAAGAGAGGTATTCCTGGTTTCAAATGATGAGATTGATAAATCATCAAATATTGGGACTGAAGTTTGGACATGTGCAGAATTTACAATGGACATTCACTTTTGGCAAAAGGTAGACCTATTTAGGAGAAGAGCTTACAGATAAAATGAAAAGATACAATAGATGCTAAAACTGGTTTAAAAAAATGAAATAGAGTAGGGAGAGCACAAAATTAGCAAGGAAAGAGGTTTCAACAATTAACAATGGAAAGACAGGTTCCCTAGTGGAATTCACAATTAATCAGAAAAAAAGGGAACATCCCACAAAGGTTGGAATATGCTCTTGGCTTCCCATCTAGAGGGGTTTAGCACCTAAAAGAGTTAGCTATAAGGAGAAAGGCACTATGAGATATGGTGGGGGAATGAGAGGAGAGATGGGGGAGGAGGGAGAGGAAAGACAATACAAGATAGAGTGTTGTAGTAGATATAACCCAAAGGGGTCTAGCGAAAGGGTCTACCATGGACAGATTAATAGGGGAAATTCAACCTCAGGGATTTAACATAACTTGGATTTCTGATAGGCCATAGCAAAATTATCTAAGACCTCCATGGAGTGTGGGATTATGAAGCTAAACTTTTCCCCTCATTGCCCTTCCCTGCTTGCCTCAGGGAGTAATTCCCTCAATTATATTATTATAATTATATTTATTATATTCTTCTCTTAATATAGCCAAAAGTTGCATTTGTTTTCCTTTACTGTTGCAATACTTTTGACTCATAGTGAAGGCTGGCAATACACTAAAAACACACTTATTTTTCAGATTAATTGGATTTTGTTTTGTTTGCTTTTAAGTACATGTTTTTAATGGATTTTGTTTTGTTGTTGTTGTTGTTATCATTGTTCTATATTGGGGAGTAGGGGTGGGAGGGAGAGGGGAGGATTTTTCTGATTGAAAAAAATTTTTTTTTCTATTTTTATGAAGCAGTTCCTTTGGTGCAGTGTCAAATTCCAAAGCAAAATGATCACAATGGAGATGAGATTTCATATAGTTCCCTTCTTTTTCCATGTGCAATCATTATATTTCAAACTATTTTCTTGTTTACAGCAACAGTATTCACATTTAAGTCAAATAACTGAGCTTTATTATTCAACATCTAATAGCATTCACTTGCAACTGCTGAAGCTCTAGACTTTTCAAGTAACTCAGGTTATAGCCCCACTAGCTCTCTGCTTTCTTTGGGGAATCTCTTTTGGAAATCCTAGGATATCTTCATATAATATGCTTGATGATCTTCAAAAAAATTATCACAACTACAGTAATCAGGGAAGATGACAATGAGAATCCCACAGTATGACAGAGAAACAATTCACATCATGTTGAATTCATTACTATTGGCAGAAAGAGCAAAATGCAACGAAGTGATGCTAATAACACACATTTCTTGGTTCCTTTTTTTCTGGCAACTGAAGTCCTTTTGTGGCTACTTCTCTGACATTCAGCTGTGATTTGGAAGTAATAAGGTAGATTAAAAGAACATTATTTTTATTAAGAGTCTGATTTGTGCTTTCCCCCCCCTTTTCTTCTCCTTTTCCTCTCCTTTTCCCCTCTTTTTATTGTTCTTTCTCTTATGCTTCTTAGATTCTGAGGAGCTAGAAGTAATGCCTTCTTCATCTGAGTTAGAATCCTCTAGTAACTTCTTTAATTATTATCTTCACATCTTTTTTTCATGGCATTTATTTTCCCTTATTATATCATACATAGGATCTTTATGTGCTACACTGAATTTTTTAAATTTCTGATTGCCTTCGATAAAGAACAAGCATTCTTTGTCCCCTGTTCTGAGTTTATACAGTTTATAGTGGGCATCCAGAGTCCTTATTTGGAGCATTAACCAGAAATTCTCTGGCATGTTCATTGTTGGGTATTTCTGATAATGCAGATTTCTGATTTGGTCTTATCTTCCTTGATAAGTCCAAGAGGAGCTTTTTCATAAAAGGACTTGAGGGCTGCAGCTGCTACCACTGCTTTACAACTGGCCAGTGTTGTTTCTGCTCCTGGTGCCATGGCTGCTTAGCCGAGCTCAGCATTCTCCCAGATTAATTGTTAACAAGTCACATTTCCCCCATATTGGATTTATAAAATTGATTTTTTTAAAACCTAAGTATAAGGCTTTATGTTTATTCCTACTACAAGCCATTATCCTGGGTTCTGGACAACATTCTGATATGCTGAGATCTTTTTGGATTTTGATTTTATCATCCAATGTGTGAGCTATTACTCCCAGCTTTGTGTCATCTGAAAATTTGGTAAGCAATCTATTTACTGAGTTTATCCAAAGCATTAATAAAAATGCTATACAACATAGAACTAAGCATAGTTTTTTTTTTTTTTTTTTTTTTTTTTTTTTTTTTTTTTTTTTTTTTTTAGTATACTTTACTAGAAACATCCTCCCAAGTTAACACTGAAAGACCAATAATTCTTCATGGGAACTTCCCATTCAAAACCTCAAAATCCAGTTATCTGTGCTTTTCTCTAGTTCATATTTCTCCATATTTTCCACGGAAATACTAAAGACTCTGTCAAATGCTTTGTTAAAATATAAACATTTTCTACTTCTAGATCCATTTCTAACTCCTAGACTTTTTCTGTGGTGCCACAGCTCTCATCCTGAAAGTTCACTGACACTTAAGCCTTCTCTGTTCTGTAACCCCTTCCTCCTATTATTCATTCTTTGAAAAAACTCCATGTTAAGAAAGTGCTCAAACCAGCCATGCATTTATTCCTTTCCAGGAACCACTTCCTACTCTCCAGACTTTCTCCTCCATGTCCTCATGATTACCTTCTTCTTTCCCACTCATTTTTCAGCTTCTTTTATATGTGTTATCTTCCTCCATCATTCCCCATTCCCACCTCCCATTGAATATGAGCTCTGAGGGCAGAGACAATCTTTCTTTATATTCTTATTTGTATTACTGGTACTTAGACACAGTGCCTAGTACATAATAGGCACTTATTAAGTTTTGAATGATCAATCAATTAATAAATGTTTATTGATTTGCTGACTATTTTTCTAATCTGGGTACAAATAATCTTGTTAAAAAAGAAAATCAGGTTAATTTGGCATGATCTATTCTTGATTAAGTTATCTTTGGAATCACTATTTCTTTTTTATAGATGCTCACCAACCATCTCTTTATTGATATGTTCTAGAGATACTCAGATTTCTCTTGGATTTAAATAAGTCTTTCTGCTAAAAATTAATAACAAAAACATTAACAAGATTTAGGCATTTATCAGAAATCTAAGTTAAGCTCATTGGCTATGGTGTGTAGATTTTCTTCTCATCATTTTTTAAAAATCAGGATAACATTTTCTTTCTCCATTCTGATGGTACCTCTCCCATCTTCCATGATTTTTCACTCAAATATCACAAATAATAGCTAAGCAATTCTCTCTTCAGCTCTTTTGTTATATGAATATGTAGTTTTTCTGAACTCAGTAACTTGGACATTTCAAGGACAATTTTTCTTATTATCTTAGTTTTCAGTTTTTTCTGCCTTTTCCAGCCTAAAGATTAGTCATCTGGTAAGAGAAAACAGAAGCAAAGGAGGAGTTGATTTCATTTGCTCTTTGTTGGTTATCATCATTGCTTCATTCAACTGAAAAGAGGTCCTATGTCTTTTTTGATTCTCCTTTTGTACTCAATGTAGCTAAAAAGAAATATGAAAGGCATCATGGAAGAGTGGATACAGAAATGTCCTTGGAGTCAGGAAAATCTGAGTTCAGGTTCTGCCTCTGATACATACCAGCTGTGGAACCCTGAGAAAGTAATTTAACTTATTGTTCTAGGCAACTCTCTAAGATCACAAGTTAAAAAGAATGTTCTAGTCTGCACAGACCGAATGAATTTCTTCATATTAAAGTTCTTTGTTTTTTTTGCTGAGGCAATTGGGGTTAAGTGACTTGCCCAGGGTCACACAGCCAGGAAGTGTTAAGTGTGTGAGGCCAGATTTGAACTCAGGTCTTCCTGACTTCAGGGCTGGTGTTCTATCCACTGCACAACCTAGCTGCCCCCATATGAAAGTTCTTGATACCAAAATAATCATAGGTCTAGTCTCTATCTTCTTAATGAATAATATATTTTTTAAAAGTTTCTGAAACCATTTGCCCTTTCCAATCTTATTTCATACTTGTCTCTAAATGAATATTCTATGATCAGTCAAGCTAGAATATTTGCTTCTCTTTGAACATCTACTGGGTATTTATTCCTCTGTTACTTTGCTCATGATGATGACCCCAATGTCTACAATTCAATTCAACTTACCAAATATATGTTAAAATCTACTATATTCAACAATACTGTTTTGGGAATGTATTTGCTTTCCTTCTTTACCTTTCAAATTCAGACACATCTCTTAAAGCTCAACTCAAATGTCACCTGCTTCATGAAGTCTTCCATAGTCCATGAATAATCAATAGCATTTTCACTTCTTAGACCTCATGTAGCACTTTATTTAGACTTGTCTTATGCACTTATCTTCTATGACTATGAATTAGCTTTTGTGTATGTACCAAACTCATTGCTATATTTTAACTCCATGAGATAAGGATCACATCTTATATGAACTTTGATTTTCCTCTACCATATTTATAGCACAGTACTCAGCATTTATGTCCTTACTATATATTTAGTGAAATAAAAATGGATATACTGGTTCCTTACTCTGATGTCCTTTCCACTATGCCCACCATTTCCTCACCATGTTGTCTGTGCCTTGATCATTATACTCAATCTGATTCTCTTCGATCTAAGTGAGTTTTTCCTTACCTTGGCAAGGCCTATGCTTCCATGTTATTTGTAACCCCAGTGCATAAAGTGTCTGGCACATGATTAGTGCTTTGTAATGCTTTCTCTCTCTCTTAATTTAGTTATCTAGCTATTCTAAGCTAATGTTCTGAAAATACCTCAGAACCTTGAGTCTGCCCTATTTTCCTCTTGGTAAAATGGTTTGGATTCTAAAGAGATCTCATTCAGGTATACAAGGCTTAATTCCTATCAGAAAATTTAAAAGCTACAGGTAATATGAATTAACTCAACAATTTGTGTGAAAAAATTAGGGAATTTTAGTTCATTTTTACATAGACCCATAATCTAACTGCTTAAAAAAACAAAAACAAATGAGCAAAAAAACCAAACAAACAAACTAATGCAATCTTGGGTGACATTAAAAGAAATAAAGATTCCAGTTCCAGGAAGGTATGCCTTTATGCCTTCTGGTAAACCACTTCTGTAATAGTGACACAGTAGATAGAACTTGTGCCCTCTCTTTAAGAGAGACTTGAGCACCCTAAAGTATTACTGAGTAGGATGATTAGGTTAATAAAATTTAAATGCCAAACAGAATTTATAGTTAATCTCAGAGATAATAGAGTGCCCCAATTGTTTACTGAATAAGGAGATTACATGGTTAAACCTGTGCTTTCACACAATTACTTTGATGGCTCCATGAATTGGAGTAAAAAGGATTTTGAGGTGAAGAGAACAAATGAGAGTATTCCAAGTGAAGTGATGAGGATCTAATCCAAGGTAGAAGTTGTATGAATGGAGAATATGTGGAGATAGAAACAACAATGGCAAATGATTGGAAATGTGGAGTGGGAAAGAATAGAGAATCAAGAATGACAGTGTGATTGTGAACCAAAATGATTGAGAGACAGGTGTTTTCCTTAAAAAGTAACAGGAAAGCTCTGAAGAGAACGGGGGAGGAGGGAAGAGAGAATGAATTCTATTTTGAAACATCTTGTTTTGAATTTGATATACCTCAAGACCATTTTATTAGAAATGTACAATGGCAGTTGGTGATGTGATATGGAAACTCCTGAAAAAGACTAGAGATGGATATGTAAATCTGTGATTCATCTAGAAATGGTGATTAAATTCATAAGTACTGGTTAAGGCATCAGTAGGAGAATATAGAGAAAAAAGACAAAAGGATCCAGGACAGAATACTGGGATATTCCCAGGTCATACCCCATTTGGACATAAATTACTAACTAACAAAAAAATCTTAGAAAATGGAGAAAGAGGGGCAGCTAGGTGGTGCAGTGGATAGAGCACTAGCCCTCAAGTCAGAAGGACCTGAGTTCAAATCTGGACTCAGACACTTCACATTTCCTAGCTGTGTGACCTTGGGCAAGTCACTTAACCCAAATTGCCTCAGCAAAAAAAAAGAAAGAAAGAAAGAAAAAGAAAATGGAGAAAGAACCACAAAACCCCAGAGAGTAAAGAGTATCCAGGAGTAGAGTATGGATAGCAATGTCAGATGCTATAGAGAAATCAAGATTGGGGATTAAAAAGGTCATTAGATTAGGCAATTAAAAGATCATTGGTAACTTTCAATATAAGGAAGACTTCTGTGTAGCAATTATACCAGTCCACAGATTCATCAAAGTAGCAAAAGAACTGTATAACAATTAAATGAGCTGTCTTGAAAAATATTGATCTCTCCATCACTGAAAATATGCAACCAGAGGCTGGATGATTCTTTGTTAGTGATTTGTAAAAAAGAAGCCCTACAAGGGATATTGGAATAGATGACCTCTAAAATCCTTTCAACTCAAAGATTTTTTTGTCATTACTACTCTAATGAAGCTCCCTGAAGGATAGGATTATATTTCATTTCACCTTTGTGTCCTCTGTCATTTTAAGCATAGTATTTTGCACATAAGATAGTATCAAAAATATGTTGAAACAAAATAATTGATGCAGTGATTCAACACCCCCAACTCAATATGACATGGTAAGGCAGAGTAAGTGTTCCTTTCAAGCCCAAAATCTATTATCAAAAGACCTTAGAAGTCCACAAACAGTCTAGCACTCTGTTCAAAGAAGCCTTCACCCTCCTCTTTTTAAGATGATTCATCTCCCAGCATTCTGAACAAGTGACAGGATCTCAGGCCCAGAAGAAAATTGAATTTTATTTTCCCTAATGTCCAAGTCATTCCCTTGGCACAAAAATGTAAATTTTCTCAGACAGAAAAAAAAAAAGCAAATGAGTCAGATTTCTTATGTTCCCAAATCACTCCATAGTATAAATTCAAGTAATATTTTTAGGGTCACACAGCTAATAAGTATTCAAGGGAGAATTTAAACAGCTCAATTCCAATTCTTAACATTCTACCCATTATGCCACCTAATTGGCTCATATTTAGCTGGAGATGCTGAATGTACATATACTAGAGATCTTTCACAGTAGATAGAGATACATATCTGAAGCTCAGAGGAGAGATCAATATTGGAGAAATATATCTGAGAGTTATTTATATAGAGGTGTAAGTTAAGGATGCAAATATGACGAAGAATACCAAGAGAGACATTGTAGAGTAATAAAATGGGTGAGCCAGTGACCATCCTCACAAAATACTTCAAATGACTTTCTAGTTCCTCTAGGATAAAATATAAACTACTTAGCCTAACATTAGTCTATAAGATCAGCCTTCAATTTATCTTTTCTAACACAATTTAACATTAGTACTTCCAGACTTCAAACTATCTTCCTATAGTTTATAGGTTATAGTCTATAGTTATAGAAACTATTTTCTGGTTTCCATCAAGTCAAAAAAGAATTATCCTCCCCATCCCAGCTTCCATTCCAAAAGGTAAGCATTTCTACCTTTCAGGATTCTTATAATTTTTTAAGGCTATGCTCAGAAGCCTTTTTAAAAATCTATTTGTTAGTATCTCTGCTGTCTCAAATTTTCCAAAATTATTTAGCTCTTTTTACTTAGTACATTTTGTTATACTTCTCTTCATCTAAGTCATATCTTCTCCAGAGAATAAAAGCTCTTTGGGGCCAGGGACAATTTCATTTATGTTTTTTGTCCTTAATATTAGTACAGTGCTTCACATATGAATACTTAATAAATATTTGTTGAATTGAAAATAATAGAAGAGTAAGACCCAGCACAGACCTTTAAGTAATATATGTGTTTACAGGTCTAAGAGAGGTTGAAATTCTGAAGGAAGCAGGAAAGAAATGAAATCAAAGATACAGATAGAATTACCTTTTTGTAAAGAGTAATGATACCTCTTCATTTGTGACCACAAGGAAGGACTTAGTAGGTAATGATGCTGGGAAATTGCAGGGAATGGAGGTAGGAGAGAATAGAAAGGTAGTTCATCATTGCTGTTCTCAGTCTTCTCAAGGAAAAAGAATTCTATATTCCTGTGAATAGGGAGGGAATGCTATGGGGGATATTCATGATGATGGCATTGAGGTGATGAGAGATAAGAAAAGGTTTAGAACAAATAACCTTTGTGGGGAATGAGACAAGGAGTTGATAAAGATAGAGTGGGAGGATTGTCAAGCATCAATAAGGCCATACACTTAGAGTTACATACCATGGCATTAAAGTGGAAAGGATCAATTTGATTTGATGTTTTTAATTCATTAATGGTGGCTGACCCTTGAACCAGATCAGAAATTAAATGAGGAAGGACAACCAGAGATCAAAATTACCAAGTAAACTTTTCAGAAATTCTGATAATGGTGTTTTTGTGAGTAGCCCAATAATTTTGCTATTTTCCATGTATGTAGCAATTTCATTTGACTTTTTTCTCAGAAAAATACTTGTCTATCAATCATTAGGAATGGCAGAATACTGGATAAACAGGGATTCTATTATAATACCTAATAAATATTAAAAGTGGCAGACCAGGAGGCAGCTAGGTGGCGCAGTGGATAGAGCACCAGCCCTGAAGTCAGGAGGACCTGGGTTAAAATCGGCTCTCAGACACTTAACATTCCCTAGCTGTGTGACCCTGGGCAAGTCACTTAACCTCAATTGCCTCAGCAAAAAGATAAAAAAAAAAAAAAAGTGGCATACCACAGAACCAAGATTGGATATAGAAACGGGGAAATGAATTGGCAGAATAGGTGTGGGTTATATGACCAGAGATAATAATAATATCTGACATTTATATAGTACTTCAGGGTTTGCAAAATGTTTTACATATGGGTAAGGGTGCAAAGCTGGTTCACCATCACTAAGAAAATGGAAAAATGAATGTATAAGAGTTGCGTTCATAAAATGAAATTTCAAAATTCAAAACCTTGGAGGTGGCTTTCTGAGACATAGGATAATCTAAGGTGTGGCTATGTTGGTATATGGTTGTAGTGGGATAGAAAAAAATGGCTATTAAAGTTGAGAAGATTGAAGTCGGATATGCATGTATTGAGATCAAGTCATTGTGGCACCAAACTTAGTAATTTCTTTGGTTCAAACCCTGACAACTCTCATTAAGCTCAACAGACATTTAAGTGCCTACTATGTATAAAGTTCTGATAGATTCTGGAGTGTTCTCTACCCTTCTAATGACATTTCTCTAAATACTATGGAATCTACTATCACTACATTAAGTTTTGTAACATCATTATTCTAAATTAGTATTTTATTTCAAATATATAAATCTTGAAGTTTATTCTCCCAACAAATTTATAGGAAGCAGACCTTTAGAAATAAAGAAAGACACTTTAACTCTTTGAGATAGGAAGACCAAATGTACATATATTGCTGTGCATTACACAATTAGTCAAATGGCAATCATTCATTTATCATGGGCCAGGCATTTTGCTGAGCACTGGGAATAAATAATAAAATAAAAAGTAGTTCTTATTCTCAAGGAACATACTTTCTAATGATGATCTATGTCTTCTTTATACCCTAGGTAGCACATCTAAGAAAGCATAGGTTTTAAAACCCTTTAGTGTTCCAAACATTAGGCATTTATCTGATTTGAAGAAAAAAAAAAGTCAGAGCACTTAATTTAGTTTTTCTAACCCTACCCCATCCCCCTCCTTCCACCCCTGTCAAGAATTACAGGGAGGAAAGAATAGACAAAAAATTGAAATATAAATACACTTTACTTCATGGAATTTTTTAAAATTTATTTTATTTTTAAATGTGTGGAATAAAACAAACAATTCCTTAAGATAATATAATGAAATAGATCATTGTAAATGAAACTGCAAATCTATTATGTATGGTAAGAATTTCATGAGGAAAACAATAGTGATATAATAAATATTTTATAATAGCATAATAATAAATACTTTATAATAAAATACAATTAAATCATCTTGAGCCATGTAGACAATAATATCTCATTAGATTCAGTACCTTAAAATCATTGAAAGACATTTAGTGATTAAAACTAAAAACTGCTATACTTATGCATACTAACACTTTAAAATTCCCTATCTTATAATAGCATTATCCTGATCAAATATACATTCATATTTCTTTTTAAACAATGTCTCTTTCAATTCTAAGTCATTTTTATTATTTTGTCATCTTGGTTCATGATCTTTATTTTTGCAAATATCTTATTCCCAGGACAGATTCCTAATTGGTTTATTTTTACAGATTACTAACTAGTTTACACTTTCAGGATGGAGGAACCTAGAGAGGTTGGATTCTTTTTACTCAATATAACTCACCCAATAGATAGAGGACAAAGTCCTCTAGAAGGAGATGCCCTCTAAACAGCCTATAGTTAGGTTCATTAACCAAAGGCTCCAGATCAAATGAGATAATATATTTAAAGTATTTTATAAATCATAAAGCAGTATATGTTATTATTACTCACATATAACACACATATACCACACACACAAAAAGTCTTTCTAAGGTTACTTCTTCAGTTAATCTCTAAAATAACCTCAAGTATTCTAGGTAAACTTATAATCAACACCAAAATCAGTGCTATCATTGATTTGGTCATAGTCCCCAAAGGCGATTATTATACCACCAAAAAAAGTTTAACTCATATACATCTCCAAAATTAATATCATACTTCAGAAATACAAAACTGATTTTCAAGGAAACATTAGTGGAAATGCATGGTAAGAGGTGATGACTAAAAAATTTTCTGAACTTCAGCAATTCTAATGTATACACATCACCAAAACCTAACAATTATCAGGGAGAAAATATGGCTTTAACATTGTCCTCACAAAGATGCTTTCTCCTCCTAGAAGATTAATAGGTTGAATGTCAATGCAACAGATTTTATAACCTATTCCTTAAAGGAAGGGGTTAATCATTTTCCAACTACAAACCTTGCTGGTGAATATGCCACAGATTAATATTTTTTTCCAAATGAATATGAACGGTTTTAGATGAGTGCTCCTTAAATGTCATTGCATATTAGTTATGCCAGGATCATTAAGGGGTATGAGAGGTAGGCTTGCACCCTATCATCTGAGACATAGATTCTTGCTGTAGACTGTAACTGTCAAAGTTACCAGTAATGATTATTAATGTAACTGAAGCATTAAATTGTGGCATTCTTCTTTTTCAACAGTAATCTTTTGAAAAGGCTCTAAAAATGCAAGTGTTTCTCTGAACAATGTGCTCTTTGGGGGAACAAATTGGGGGGATGGTGATAAATATTGCTAAATTTTTAAAAATAAATCAGTGAAATCAAAATAGTTTTTTCCTAAAGTTTAATAATGAATCATGATGTATTTGCAGGTGCCCAATTTTGGTAATTAATGAACAACTTCAATGCTTTTTGGAAGACTGAATCACCCACAGTCAAGAGCATTCAAATGTCAGGTGGTAAGAGTTTTGCTCTTTCTCCAACACCTGATTTACAAGAATTTCTAACCTTGAGATGACATTTAGTGGAAAGTCAACTTCCCAGATGACTAACAGGGAGAAGCTTTAGCAATTTGTCTCCTGACACGGACACCAATCATTTGGGGCTTTGTTGGGATATTGGATTACCTTGAAAGAATCTTGAGATTGATCACCAAAGAACATCTTTTTTTGAAATCATGCCTGATTGTCCCAGACAGCCCATCTATGCCATAGGCAATGTTCTCTTCTCAGGAAAGAGAGGGAGGATCTGGACTAGTGGTCTGAGAAAAGGCCTCTGGGCTTTTCCTTCTCTGAATAACACCTTATTTCAATACAAGGTCTAACATACATATTTTCTGTGCCTTTGAGCAAATCATTTAATTTCAGTTTCTTCATCCATAAAGTGAGGATCATCTACCTCACAGGGATAACAAGATTGCTTAATCTTTTTAGTAAAGGCCTTTGAAGAAAACTACTGCAATTTGCTGGTAATGGTAAT
This sequence comes from Myrmecobius fasciatus, assembly GCA_023553655.1. Lineage (NCBI taxonomy): Eukaryota > Metazoa > Chordata > Mammalia > Dasyuromorphia > Myrmecobiidae > Myrmecobius > Myrmecobius fasciatus. The sequence continues at coordinate 166,805 of JAJPUD010000200.1, read as the reverse complement.
CAGGGCACTTTGAACTTATAGGCTGCCTTTCTTCTGAGAGACTCAAAGTGCTGAGTACCATTAGTCAGTGCATTATGAGGCTGTTACAGAAAGGTATCCAGCAAATGGGGGAAAGTTGCTATTGGCATCTCCATTCTGCATAAGGAATAAATTCTCTTTAAAAAAAAAAAAAAAAAAAAAAAAAAAGGAAGAAGCTTCTATTAGGATCCCAAGCTGAAATGTCTGAATGCTATGGTAAATGAAAGTGAATTTAAACTACAGACTCAGAGGATGTTTTCAAATTGAGTAGAAACTCCCATGCAAGAAGAGAAATTACAGCCTCTCTGACTCCAAAAGCTCTATACCAATAGCCATAATTAACTTTCAAAAACTAAATCATAATGCTAAAGGAGGCTTCAGAACATCACGATGGGGAAAACATCTTTTCATTTATCTCTTCACTGACATGAAAATGATTTTTTCAAGAAAAAAAATCTTTCCTGTCTTCCCTAACACTATTCATCTCCCTCCTGTGTACAGTCAAAGAAAAAGTTTCCCTAGGCAGCTGAAATAATTAAATAAATAGCTCTAACTTATCAGGACCTCATCCAAAGAACTTGAAGTAAAAGAAGCAAGGGAGTTGTGGGAACACACTCATGCAGTGTAACGGATTGGGGAAAGGGAGTGAATTCAACTTCATGACAACTTGAGAAACATTTTTATGAAAAATATTGTAGAAGGGGAATGAATTGAATATGTCCTTTTTGGCAAGAAGTCAGAGCACATGGACAGTCCAATACTTCTATTAGCTCTCCCAGACATCTATTTCACTATTATATACCATTTTCATCCTGCTCATCAAAAAGCATATACAGTAAGGGACTGGCCAATGAGCCCAGTCCTTATTTATGAGCTGTGTAGAGTACCTCTGAGACAGTCCCTGTGTGGACTTTGCATCACGTACAGACAGTCATAAATTATTCTGCTCTACTAGTCATATGGTGAAGAGAAACTTCTTTGGCTGAGTAGCCAAACTGGGGATATTTTCAATAGGCACTGGTTGGACAGAACTATATTCTTCTCTTTGGCTGACTTTCCCAGGTGTCATTCTGGTGAGAGAAAACAATGCTGTGAGAAAATAAGTCTTGGTCCTTTTCTATCTGAGCCCAAGATATGACCCAAAATGGATCTTGCTTTTTTGGTGACCCTACACCTGGAATAAGGTCATCTACCTGAGAGCCAGTGTGGCTTCAGAAGGAGCTGAGGAACAGCTGGCATGGTGTTTACTGCCTGACAACTCCAGGAAAAACTCCAGGAGCAAAACAGAAGTATTTATACAACATTTGTAGATCTGATCAAGGCTTTTGATATCGTCAATCATGAGGGCTTGTGGAAAATCATGTTAAAATTCGGTTGCCATGAGGCAGCTAGGTAGTGCAGTGGATAGAGCACCAGCCCCGAAGTCAGGAGGACCTGAGTTCAAGTTTGACCTCAGACACTTAACACTTCCTAGCTGTGTGACCCTGAGCAACTCACTTAACCCCAATTGCCTCAGGAAAAAAAAATTGGTTGCCCAGAGAAATTCATCAATACAGTCTATCAGTTTCCTGATGGCATGCTTGCTTGGTTTTGGACAATGGGCAATGCTCTTGAGCTTTCCCAGTCACCAATGGAGTGAAACAAGGCTGTACACTTGCTCCCTTACTTTTTAGCATGATGTTTTCAGCCATTTTTCTCAAAAGCCTCCCATATTTCATGACCAACATGGAATCAAAGTCAGCTACTACACTGATGGTAAATTCTTCAACTTGAAAAAGCTACAAGCGAAATCCAAAGTGGAGGGAGTGTTGGTGCATGATTTTTTGTTTGCAGATAATTGTGTAGCCTCCAAAACAGAGATGCAACAGAGGGTGGATCAATTCTCTGCTGCTTGTGCTAATTTTACCCTAACAATTAACAGCAAGAAAATACAGGTCCTCCATGTTTCTCTTCAACAATGAGATGATTCAAACCAGTTCCTATTGTTCAGCAATGAAGAAAGCCATATACACCCAGAGAGAGAACTGTGGGAGCTGAATGTGCTCCACAACATAGCATTTTAATGCTTTCTGTAGATGTTTGCTTGCATTTTGTTTTCCTTCTTAGGTTGTTTTTATTTTTCTTTCTAGATCTGATTTTTCTTTTGCAGCAAGATAACTATAGATATGTCTACACATATTGGATTTATCATATATTTTAATATATTTAACATGTATTAGACTACCTGCCATCTAGGGGAGGGGATGGGGGAAAGGAGGGAAAAATTTGTAACAGAAAATTTTGCAAAGGTCGATGTAGAAAAATTACTCATGTGTTCTGTAAATAAAAAGCTTTAATAAAAAAAAATGCAGGTCCTCCATCAGCCAGCACCACACCATCCATGTATTGAATCATCAGTTACAGTACATGGAGAACTTTTGAATGCTGTGGATAAGTTCACTTACCTTGGCAGCACATTTTCCAGGGATGTCCACTTTGATAATGAGGTTGACACACTCATTGCCAGAGCTAGCTCAGTGTTTGGAGGCTCCCAAGGAAAGTTTGGGAAAGGAGAGGTATAAGACTCACTACCAACTGAAGGTCTCTGGAGCCATTGTGCTAACCTCATTGTTGGACACACATGAAACCTGGACAGTATGTCAGTGCCATGCCAGAAAACTGAGTCGTTTCCATTTGAATTGTCTTAGGAAGATTCTGAAGATCACCTGGCAGAATAAGATACCAAAGACTGAGGTCCTTTCTCAAACTAAACTGCCAAGCATTCCAACTGTATTGTAGAGAGCATGACTCCTTTGGGCAGCCCATGTTGTTCAAATGTCAAAGGTAGGGTTGGCAAAAAATAAATAAATAAATAAAATTATTTCATGGTGAACTCACATAGGGCAAGTGCTCACAAGGTAGAGCAATACAATCCTCAAAGTATCTCTTAAGAACTTTAGAATGAATTGTGTGACATGGGATTCATTGGCACAGGACTTCCCAGGATGGCATGCCCTCACAAAGAAAGTTTTGTGCTCTATGAGCAAAGCAGAACTGAATTAATCCAAAGGAAATGCAAAATACACAAAATTAGAGAAGCTACCTCAAATGTTGATATGGACTATTTGTGTCCAACCTGTGGCAGAGCATGCTGAGCTTGTATTAGTCTGATCAGCCACAGTCAGACATGATTTTAACAACATAATGTCATTTTGGTCCTCTTTGAAAATGAAGGACAATAACAATACATATGTCCCAGTTTGGGGAATCTGCTAGGGGAAAACTGACTTTTTCTCCCTCTTTGTGTGGTTTAGGGGAGACTAAATAGCAACAGTTATGAGTATGCATGTGCCAAATAATGGGAATAGTATCAGAGACACTCTTACACATGAATAAAAGAACTTGGCTCATTGGCAAGTGTTCTATTACACATTTGGAGTCTCACCGAATGTGTAAATGGGTACTCCTCTTTCAGAGAGAATCTAAATTTCAATAGCAACTTCTCCCACTTTTTCAGATAAGCTATACCATTTCTTTATTCCAAACCCTATTTTACCAAGTCAAACAGGACTAAAAGCAACTGAACTATTTTTTTTAACTATGTGTTCTCATATCTGACATTTCCACTCCTAAATAAGTTATGATGAGTTTTCATAAATATTCCCACCTCTTTCAGATTCTGAGCAGGATTTCTCACTTATTTATCATCTCCCACTGAATCTTAAGCTGTAAAAGCACTTCTCCACTCCTACTTGCTCTTTTCCCTTTGCTCTACTTTGTTCTGGGACCACTAGGCTAGGATATGCAAATTAGTAATGTAAGAAAGCATTAATTTACAAAAGAGATAAAAGAGCCAGCAGCTACTTTCAGTGAAAGTATCCATGACACACAAAGGAGAAGCAATTTGTGCATTTAGTTGATTCTTTTTTTCCCAATTTGTCTGACCCCTCCTTCCACAGGTGCTGATTGCACTTATTCTGAAGTGCTGCTGTTTTTCCTCCATACATAAAACAAAAACAAAAACAAAAAAACAACAAATCTGGTACCTTCCCTTCTACTCTCAAAGGCTCTAATTTTGTTTTACTCAATATCTTTCTCTCTATTTATCTTTGAATATTGATGAGGACAAGGATTCCACAGAAACATGTCATAATTACCTGTTCTATTACAGGAATCCCATTACAATTGCTCTGTTTGAGGAGCAACTGAGAAATGCTTTGACTTCCAAGTACAAAGACATTTGCAGAAATATAGCCCTCACACAGAAGCAACCATTTGTCCTCTAAAGAAAATGAACAAAATTGATTAAACAAAAGTAAAGTGGTGCAGCAATGTTGCTGGTGTACAGAACTTTTATTTAATTATTAAATTATAAAATAATTATAAGAAACATTATTATAATGAAAAATTTAAACAGAAAAAAAGAGTCAGGAAGTACAAAAGTTAGGGTTATTATAGCTCTTTAATATAGGACTATTTAATTATTAAATACTTAATATGTAACATTGAAAAGGTTTTAATAGGTAAAGAATGAAAAATACTTCATCATCCTAGGGAGGACTTCACCATTACCCTTTCCTGAGGGCTTCAGTATGAAGAAACTACTAAAAAAAATACCTTTGAAGTTAATTCAATATTTTTGTCTAGTTAATTTGCAGCTGATTCATTTGTCCTAGTTTGTAGTTATAGTTATTTGTCCTTTCATTTTTTTAAAGTAGAAAGTGGATGATTATGCTATATGAAAATCAAACTATAAAGGCCGTCTATTCATTTTGCAATAAAATAAAATTAATGATAAAGCTAATCTAATGCTTATTTACTTTCTTCCATACTTCAAAAGCCATACTTTTGTTGGAATGAATATATCCTTCACTAACAAAAATCATAACCTCTCTATGGGTTAGTAGATAGTTATCATGAGTAAACTAGTAAAGAATCCTCTAAAAATTAAAAAAGCCAAAGTTCTAGTCATAAGCCTCTCTAAACTTAGCTGTTCTTCAAATAAGAGATAGTCTATCACATACACATTTCAAGGTTTTCCAGCTTAGTAGGAGTTGCCAGAATTTGTGTCCCACTAGCACAGCCTTCAAGAAATCAGTTACATTCATGCCACAATGAAGGCATCAAAGTTGGATTTTAATAGAATAATCTATACTTAGTTATATACATGTAATCCAGTGCCTCAAACTCTAGGCTTAACTAGACCAGATACAATATCATTCCTGTTCCCTGTAGAAAAAATAACTTGAACATAACATGAATTCCTTGAAAAAGAAACAAATGTAGGGTTGCTATTAGGGGATACCTTCTGCTCCCAATTTTACCCCGGTAAATATTCTGGTAAGTCACTTTTACCTTAAAGTTCCATCAGCCTGATAGTACAACTCTGAGGTCTTGGACTTTCCTTAAAAGGAAAATGATCTGGGGCAGCTAGGTGGAGCAGTGGTTAGAGCACCAGCCCTGAAGTCAGAAGGACCTGAGTTCAAATCTGGTCTCAGACACTTAACATTCCCTAGCTGTGTGACCCTGGGCAAGTCACTTAACCCCAATTGCCTCAGCAAAAAGCAAAAAAAAAAAAAAGGAAAATGATCTTAGAGTTGCTACAGAGTCAATCTTCTTTCCCATTGTACCTACAATTATCTAAATACTTCAATAACAGAAGAGGACAAAATCCAGGTCTTTTATTCATCCCATGGCTTAAACTTTCCTGATACTCTTTTCACCATTGAAAGTCCAATCCTCTTCTCTCTCAAAGAGGCTGACCCTGCCTAAAATTCCCTTTGTCCTGGAAAGCAGAATCTCCTAATTCAACAAGTAGGTGCTTGGGAGATAATTCCTAGGCTGACACTATATTTGACACAATAATTGATTAAGACCTAAGACAATTCATTGACACAATAATATTGACAAATAAAATTCTAGGAGGAATTCTCCTTCTCCAGAAGTGGGGATTATAGGATCATATCTCTCAACATCTTCTCCATCTTTTATATCCAGAAGCTCAGGAACTCGTATCACTCAGACCACATAGTTCCCCACTCACAACAGGTGCCATATAGTTGAAAGTATAAGTGCCTTTTTCCGTTGTGACTTAAGGATTATGTTCTAGAACTCAGATTTCAGGTCTAGGAACACTTAATATTCTACCATCTTTGTCTCTGCTGCCATCCCTTAAACTTGGCAGGAGTGGCAGGGGGAGAATTATGTTAATGGGGGAAGAGAGAGAAAAAAATGTCCCAAGTCAGTGATAAAAATTACTACTAATGTTCCAGTAGATGTTCCCACTTCTCTCAAGTGTTCCCCCTTCTTTTTCCTCACTGACTATAGTAAATTAAGAAAATTCTCTCCTCTATCAATCAAAAATATACTTACAAATTATTACACCACCCAAAATTATACCAGTTTGAAATTCTTTTGGGCTAATAGTCAAAAATCTGTAGAAAGGCTTAAGAGAGTATTGCCTATTTGCTCCTTACTATGAAGTGGCTAGCTTCTCAAGATCTCACTGGGATGTAGTAAAAGAATAAGAGTTTTGATAATGGAAGGACAGAAAGAACTGGAATCTGGGAGTGAGAGCAAGGCAAGCCTGAATTGGTAATCTCCACAAAAATCTCCATTTACTAGTACTAGTAAATGCCTATCTAGAACTACACTGGCTTCAAAATACATGCTGTTACCTGTTTGTTTTGTAAAATATCAGTAATTTTTAAAATTAATCTAAAATAAGGAAAAATCTGTTTTAGTATAGATGAGGGATTGATTTGGAGAAGTGATGCATAAAGTGTTATTAGAGATATGTAGAATCAGGAAAAAAGATGAGGCAGCCATACAATGATATTAAGGAATAATTAACAGAAATCCTACATTCTCCATTTGCATCCACATGATGTCAAGACTCCCATAATTTTGGGTGACTTTTTATGGTGGGTTTATGGAGGACATGAAAGAATGCTGCCAGAGATAGGGTTTGACATCTGTATCACTGGAAGAAATACCTACATCAATGAGATAATTAATACAATGGAGTCTAGGAATATAGTAATTTTTCCATTTTTATTAAATGAATGAATTATTAATATATTGCTAAATATACAATATTAAAATGCTTTTCTTTTAGACATCTGTCAATCTGGAGTATGTTAAATATAATTCTTTCTGGGACTCCTGTCTATGTAGCAAAGTCCAATTTAGCACAATAATTCAGAGATATAAAAAATCTTGTCTTTGAAGTGAAGAATAAAGTGTAAAAAACATTACTCTTTGCTCATTATTTCCTCCTTGAAGAAATATGTTTCACATTGTATGAAGAATGTAGTATATCAAGCACATTAAGTAACCCCAGGTAAAGAATAGGATAACAGTGTTTTTCAAGAATGAATACTTTCTTTGTTCCTAGGAACTGAAAAGACAGAATTAGACCAGCCACATATCAAACAGATTCTTACCTTTTTTTTAATGAATTGCCTTTTGTGGCTATGAGGACATCACATTACAAAATGTGTATTTTTCAGTCGGTATTAACTATATATGCTTAAATAATACTTGAATGACTCAGTAATTGAAATATTACTAAGATTTTATATAAAAGCACTTGTCAATTTTTCAGCTTAGTTGGGGTTTGAAGTTCATTCATTTTGAATCTTTGATATTGATTTGTATCCTATTATCAGATTCTTTATAATTATTTCAATTTATTTGGTCAGTGATTGACATGTTCCACAATACCTAGTACATCTTGAATAATTCTATATGATAGCATTTTCCTTATCTAACTATCTATAAAGAATCTTTCCAGATTAGTGCCATCTCTCACTCAAGTTGCCCTGTTGCCTTCTGAATTTGACTTTGCCATTGTATCCCTTATACTTCAAAAATTTCCTTCAAATACTCATTGCTAAAAGCAGATACATTCTGTATATTGATTCTTCTTATACTAATAACCTGTGTATATTCACGAAAAGGTGGACAAAAATGGAGAACCTTCAGACCAGACCAAGAAAGATCAGTCCAAAAAAAAAAAAAACAAAAAAAAAAACAAAAACAAAAACAAAAAAAAACCCAAAGGTGGGGGGGTCAGTATACAGAAGGAGAAACTAATAACAGTGTTAAACATTGCAGAGATGTCAACATGTACAAAGACTGAGAAAAGGCCAATTAATTTAGCAATAAAGATATAATTCAGTTGAGTTATACAGGAAGAAGTCTGATTACAAGGGATTAAGTAGTGAGTAGGAGGAGAAAGTGAAGGTAATGGATATAAATATCCCTTTGTTAACTGATGATAGTTAAGTAAAGCAGAGAATCCCTTCTCTATTTCCATTACCTGTATTTGCCCAGTTATTGAGTGACTAGAACTTCATTACATAGTAATGAATTGAACTAAGTGATCTATCAAGTCCTTTTTAATTCTGAGTCTTTTATTTTTATAGGATTTTCCCATTCAGAAATTTCTTTCTGTACAATTGCAGGAATGTCTAATGGCATTCCTTAATTTCTCTGAAATTTACTTTTTCTCAAATGCTAGTCAATAGAAAGATTAGATTACTTTAGATCATCCCTCTTATCAAAAATTTTTAGTCATTTCCTATTCAATGTTAAGTTAATTATCAAGTCCTTATCCTGGCATTTAGGACCTTCCATAATTTAGTTCTAATATAAATTCAAATCATATACTATTCCCTTTTGTGCATTCCATACTACAGACAAAATTATTCATTATCTTTTCTTGCACTCCTACTCCCTATGTCTGTTCCTTTGTCCATGTCTAAAATAGGCCATATTCTGTTGGGCCTATCTATTGAAGTACTTTCTTTTCTTAAAAGCCCAACTCCAAAACCACATATTCTGTGAAGTCATTCTTGACTTCTTAAGGTGAAAGCAATCTCTACCTTCTCAAATTTCCTATAGAACTTTGCCCTATTCTCTTCTTTGCACTTAATGCATGCTACCTGGTATGACAATTATTTGTGGGCATGACTTTCCCAACTTTTATATGGTAAGATCATTGAAGGCAATATTAATATTAAATAAAGGTATCCTAGGTGGTATAGTGGAAGGAGTTTGGAGCCTGGAGTCAGAAAGTTTAAATCTGGTCTTAGAAACTTACTAACTCTGTGACCCTGGCAAATCACAATCTCTATTTACTTCAGTTTCTTCATCTTTAATGATAGTACTTAGCTCCCAGTGTCATTTATCCTAGAGGATAAAATGGGACAATAGTTTTAAAGTGCTTATCATAGTGCCCAACACATAGCAGCTGTTCAATTCTTTGAGGCAGGAGTATTATACTGGATAGTTCTGTGAAGGTCTCCAAAATAATTCAGCAAGACCTTAAGAATGTATTTGTACCACTTCTGATCTTTATATCAGTCTGCCTTGTGTGAGTTCTCCATAAAATTCTTGTAGGTAAACATACATTTGGCATTCAAACAGCATAACCAGCCCATCAAAGTTTATTTTTCTGCTTGTCTATAAAAATCAAGAAAAGACCCTGGTGTCCAGTATATTATCTTGTCAAGTTATAGCTGTAATCCCACTGCTGCCCAAACCTTCTATTAGATCATCTATGTATTCTTTGAGCAGATTCTGTGAATTAATTTACAAAAGATAAACTTGAATGTACAGGTGATTTTTTGTAATGAGAAAATTAGAAAAAGCCACTCTCAATTGGTTAATATCTGTTGTGGAAGAAAGGGACTCCCAAAAGGAGATTATATGCATTTAAGTACAAATTCTCAATCGCCTTCAGGTATTCTGCATAAGAAACATAATGCAGTATAAGATCAGAGCATGCTAACCACCTCCAGATGGACTCCATGAGAATTTGTTTTCACTGGATCATATATATTTGTTATAAGGATTTTCTTTTTCTTTTTTTTAAATGAAGAAAAAATCAAGAGTTGAATAAGGCAGGCTAGGGATAAAGAGGGTAGCCAAAAAAGGAAAAAGAAAGGAAAGATAAAAGATCCATTGAAGCATTTATTTTAATAATCAGAAGAGAACAGAAGGAAGGCTCAGAAAGAATTACAAACAAGCAGAGTAGTTTTGAAAATTGTACCAAGTATCCCAAAAGGTCTTAGTGTATTTTCAAGTTTTAATAATTTCAAAAATATTTCAAAAACTGTGAAAGGCTAAATATTTGAAATCTTAAAATATTAATGTGTGTCTTATTAAAATTCAACATAATCATTGTCTTTTGCTATACATTGCTCTAGTTTATTTTCAAACTTTATAAAAACTCTCAACAACTACTGCTCAGGGTAGGATTGCACTTTTAATCCTAGCCCTAAAATCATCCAAAGAAAATGGTTTTGACGGGTAGATTGTGATTTTGATGTATCCTCACAAGAAAAGGTAAAATAGAAATAGATTAGATATTCAAGATATCCAGGCAAGAGGACCTCTATGGATCTACCAATCTGACAAAGTGCCAGCCAGAAATTTTCGCAAAGAATGCATAATGATAGGATGTCCTATCTTATTAAGATTAAAATGTCATCAATACTATATGACGATCTATTCTGATGGACATGGCTCTCTTCAACAATGAAATGTTTCAAACCACTTCCAATTGTTCACTGAAGAAAGCCATATACACCCAGAGAGAGGGATATGAAATGTGGACCACAACATAACATTTTCATGCTCTCTATTGATGTTTGCTTGCATTGTTTCCTTTATCTGATTTTTCTTTCTTGTAGATACGATTTTTCTTGCACAACAATGATAAGTGTGGAAATATGTATACATATATTCGATTTGTCAAGTATTTTAACATAATTAACATGTAGTGGATATCCTGCCCTCTAGGGGAGGGGTAGGGAGTAGGGAGGAAAAATTTGTAACAGAAAGCTTTGTAAGGGTTAATGTTGAAGAATTACCCATACATATGTTTTGAAAAAAAAAGATTAAAATGTTATTATTAAAAATTCACAAATATACTAAATGAGTATAAAAATTCAAATAAAATTCCAAATGATTTTTATTTGTAATCATGTAGCATTTTTTTTTACTTCTTAACTTCTTAAAACTTTAATATGCACTAAAACTTTTGGGACATTACGTATGTTAAATTTATCATACATTTTAAAAGAAAAGCAAGTTGGATATAATGGAGGTTCAGTTTTATGTGCATTTTTTCATTTATAATATACACATATTATCTACCTGTCAATAGACATGCTGTGTGACCTTGGGCAACTCACCTAACCCTGTTTGTTTCAGTTTTCTCTGAGCTGGAGAAGGAAATGGCAAACCATTCCAGTATCTTTGACAAGAAAGCTCCAAATTAGGTCATAAAGAGTCAGACATAGCTGAAATGATGGAAAAACAACAATGGCATCACAGAAAAGTAAAAGATTTAGGGACTAGAAGATCTGGGATTGATACCAGCTCTGCCATTTGCTATGTGTAATCTTGGGTAATTAATTTCATCTTTCTCAAATTCAATTTCTGCATCAGTTAAATGGGCATATATTACCATTTGCATGTAGTATGTGTGAAACAAACACTTACCAAACAAACTCTTTTTCTTATTTATTTTGTTTTTGTTTTTGCAGGCAATTGGGATTAAGTCTCTTGCCCAGTGATAACACTTGTAAACCTTAATGTGCTCTAAAAATCTTAGTAATTATTATCTTTGTGATCTTGTGTGTGTATGTGTTTGAGAGAGAGAGAGAAAGAGAGAGAGAGAGGAAGAGAGGAAGAGAGAGAGGAAGAGAGAAAGAGAGAGAGAAAGAGAGAGAGGAAGAGAGGAAGAGAGAAAGGAAGAGAGGAAGAGAGAAAGAGAGAGAGAGAGAGACAGAGAGAAGAGAGAGAGAAGCCAAAGTGGAAGACAAGTAGTTGACATTATGGGTCATAGTCATCAAATAAGATTTGCTGCTAAATGAGGAGAAGCATCCTATTCTGCCCTCTTGGTCTCTCTTCCTTTGACTCTCCAACTGGCATCATGTAATTCTCGATCACTTTATGAGCAATTGAAAAGGCCTCAGTGCAGCTACCCAATCTTTAAGTAATTTTCTCCAGTGCTCTGGGCTGGAGATGTAATGAGGAAAGAAAGTCAGACTCCCCAAAAATGATCCTAGAAGAGTCTAGACCCCTAGAGGGGTCTTTATGAGAGAGCTTTGCACCCCAGTCTCCTGGATCTAGCAGTGGACCTAACTAATAAACCTAAGTGAAAAAAAATAGAAACAAAAGAAAAAAAAAGATATCTGCTAGATGTCACAAGCACTCACCTTTTTTCTTTCTCAGCTTCTGTCTATTATTTGAATCTTTCCAGTAGTAAACATTCAGATCAAGTATCCCAACAATCAAAGAGAATATACTGATTGGTAGTTTAAAATTATTACGCTCCAGTAATTTCTAGGACCACCCATAGTCATTGAAATGGAATAATAGAGAGAAAAGAGATTAGGTTTCTAAACACATACAATCACCAGTAAATGCATAAATATACCAAGTCAAAAAAGATTTATTAAGCACTTAATATGTGTCAGGCACTGTGCTAGGTGCTAGGAATGCAAATAGAAGCAGAAACAAAGAGTCTCTGTCCTCAAGGAGCTTTTGTTGTAAAGAGGGAAGAGATAACAGGAATATTACTTATCAAGGCAACATGGCACTTTCATTATGACCTCATTGAGGTAGGTTGATACCCAGATTCCAGTTGTGCAGGTTTCACCTCTAATGAGAATCAAAAAATTGATTTATTTAATGACAACTCAGAGAAGGTAGTGTGGCAGATCCAGACTCCTCTGGGATCATCTCACTAAATAAAATTAGCAAAAAGGGAGAGGAATGAGTTCAGATAGAAATGGCCTAGTAGGGAAAGCCCTGAGAGTCAGGATTAAAACCAAGAAAAGAATGAAGATATTCTTAAAATGGAACTTCTGGGAGAAATAAGCCAGTCAGGAGAAGAGGATGCAGGAGGGGAATGAATATCCAGAGTGACACAAAAAGTTTCTGTGGCATGGTAGAAAGTCTGGTGAATTAGGAGGGCTTTCTGGAGAAGAATAAAAGAGCAGAATGTGGCTTCATGTGTTTAAAGAGCCAATTAAGAGGCAGCTAGGTGGTGCAGTGGATAGAGCACCAGCCCTGAAGTCAGGAGGACCTGAGTTCAAATTTGGCCTCAGATACGTAACACTTCCTAGCTGTGTGACCTTGGGCAAGTCACTTAACCCCAATTGCCTCAGGAAGAAAAAAAGAAAGAGTCAATTAAATTCCTATTTGTTTTTACAAATTATATATATATATATATGTATGTATAATATGCACATGTATGTATGTATGTATAGCATAGTATAGACTTAGAGAGGGATTAGAAATCCAGAGTGGGGAGGAAACTTAGAGATTATCAAGTCAGGTCCTTCTGTTTTATGAAGGAGACAACTAAAAATAAGAGAAGTAAAAGCATTTGGCCAAAGAAATAGTACTGAGAAGACAGGATTTGAATTCAGGTGTAACTCTAAATCCAGTACTCTTTTAGTATACCAGGCTCCTTGTTTCATGCTTTTATTCAGTAGACTCTGGATTCAACATCTATATTAAAGCCTAGGAACAAAACTGGAGGAGAGACATGATTAGTGATGCTTCCTGCCCATAAGGAACTTACAACATAATAGAGATAAGATAGTTACACAAACATCTATACTACTAACTATAGCATCATTAAATTCATAGGGGAATACACTTGAGTAATACAGATTGAGAGACTCCCGGAGAAGGGAGTTGTTGCTATTTGGAAGAATGGGAAAGTCCACTAGAAAAGGTGCAATTAGGAAAGGTTTCGTAGAAGAGATAGCACATGGGCTGATCCTGGAAAAAATAATCAATTTTCAATAGATGAAGATGGGGTGAGGGATGGAGAAGGATAGAAAAAGGGAAAGAGAAGGAAATAATCATTTATTAAGTACCTACTGTGTGCCAGGAACTATGCTAAATGCTTTAAAAATATTACAACATTTGGTCTTCACAACAGCCCTGTGAGTTAGGAGCTACTATTATTCTAGTTTTACAGCTGAGGAAACTGAGTCAAGCAAGTGACTTGCTTGAAATCACACAGCCATTAATGCCTGTTTATATTTGAATCCATGTCTTCTTGACCCCAGAAACAGTGCTTTAAGTATTTTACCATCTAGCTATCCATGTAGATTCCAAATATATGTGATATGTACAAATGCATTGAATTGAAAGATCAGGACAAAATCCAAGAGCAAGCCAATTTAGTTAGTAAGGTGATTACATAAAAGAAAGAAGCATCAACTAAGGAAAGACAAGGAAAATGGCATCAAATTGTAGAAAGCTTTGAAAGTCAAAATAATGGGTTTTACTAGCTGGGTTTTTTGGGGGTTACTTTGGGAATGGTATGAAAGTTGAATTGAGGAGAGGAGACACTATAGTCAAGGTAAGAGGTTATTATAATAGTGAGAAGATGAAATGAAGACCTCAGATGAGGTAAAATCAGTAAAAGTGAAAGTAAACTTGGCAACTAATGGATGTGAAGAATGAGTGTGGGCTAGATTTTGAGCTAGAAGTGACCTAAAAGGGTCTCTAGTCCAAACCCCTTGCTTTACAAATTAAATATCTAGGTTTGAAAGTTGTTACATACCCAAAGTTACATAGAAAATTATTAGGAGAGTCAGGATTCAGAACTAGGCTCTCTTCCTCCAAATTTAGCACTATTTCTACTATAACTTTCATAGCTGTCACCTCATTGAATGTTAAAGATTAATCCCTTTGGAAAAGATAATATAGGACTCATTCATGGGAAGCATAAATACTAGCATTCAGTCACCATGATCAGTCTATAAACATGGACAAAGAGATGCAAAAAGCTACATAAGAGGAAGCTAAATTCCAATTAAATAAAATTGTTCAAAGTCACATAGCTGGTAAATGACAAGGCCAGGATTATAAATCCAGGTCTTGAAGTTTAAATACAATGCACTTTTTATTGCCTTTAATTGACAATTAGATTTGTCAAGTTGTGGCTAAATCCCTGGAATCATGATTGAAACATGATTAGGGTTTACTTTGCAACGTTCCCAAGGCAGTAATTCTATTTGGCATTATAGTGGAAAGAAAAAGTTAAATACCGGATGGCAATTTCACCCATAAGTATCTTCCTCCACCAATATTTCAGTCACTGAACACACACACACACACACACACACACACACACACACACACTTATCTGAAGTTATAGATAACCTTGAATATCAAAAATATATTAGAGATAAAGGAGGTTTGCTTAGGTTTGTACTTGATGGAAATAGATCTTTTAGGGAACTCATTAATCAAGAAACAATTAGTCAATATTATGAATAATAACTAATTTTTTTCACCTTTTATAGAATGTAGGTGAGCAAGAGACTCCCCAGCACGTTTCCGCATGGATAAAAGGAGGGGAGGAAAATTTCATAACATTTCTGTCTTTATTCCTGGGCAATGGAAATAATGATTTTTTTTCTTCAGTCCCAATTTTTGAGAAGAGATGGAGTTTCGGAAAGTTGCGGACAGTGGGAACATATGAGATTCCCATTGACTTAACATCTCATTGCACTCAATCTATATCCTATGTGTTTAAATATTTTTCTGATCTGTAAATGAAAATGGTAAAGTAAATGACCTCTGAATTCTTTCTATTCCTAAATCTATCATCCCCAAACAGGCCATTTCCCAGACCATTGACCGGACCAGTTTCAGCAGCAGCACTAGTAGGCTATCTTTGACCTTGAACAATTCAGTAATTCACATGGCCTTCCTATGCCTAGCAATTCACTCTCTCAATACTCTTATGTTTAAATAATAACAGACACTGCAGTAATTTTTTTTTAGCTTTTCTAAGTCCAGATTGAGAGCTAGAGACAGAAACATAGGATTTACAAGATAGGAAAGTCTTCAATAAGGTAGTCATTGTTCTACCCTATATAGAGCGATTTTAAATTTTACAAAATGCTCTATGTACATTTTCTCATCTGACTTTTGCAATAACCCTATAATGTAAGCGATATTATTATTTTACAATTGAGGAAGCTAAACGTGAAACAATGTAAATTATTTCTTGTGTTCCTGATCTATATTCCTTCTCAAGTAACCAAATAAGCTCCTTTGGGTTCAATTATTATCTCTATGTTGATGACTCTCATATTTCTATATCCAGACTCAGTCTCTCTTCTGAACTTCAGCACTGCATAATAAACCCTAAAAACAGAGAGTTGGAAGAAATATCAGCAACCATCTTTTTAAATCCATATACAAAAAGATTTCCCACTAACAAGTAGTTGATTATCCAACTTCTGCTAGAAGATCTCTGTAAGGCTATGGAGTTTTCTATGCCATCTCAATCAAACTAAAGCAATAAGTTTATATAAAATAATATTAATAATAAAATAAAATATACATAAAATATAAATTTATATAAAATATAAACTTCTAAACAAAATCAATCAGCAGTGTCAATTAAATACCAACAAGTCCTTTATCAATTTGTGAAGAATAAAC
The DNA here is from genome assembly GCA_023553655.1 of Myrmecobius fasciatus. NCBI lineage: Eukaryota > Metazoa > Chordata > Mammalia > Dasyuromorphia > Myrmecobiidae > Myrmecobius > Myrmecobius fasciatus. Next base: position 150,311 of record JAJPUD010000200.1, on the reverse strand, counting down.
TACTTTTAATTATTGGATAAAGTCAGATAACATCACAGAGGAAACATTACCAGCTGAAAGAATCAGACAGACTTCTAGTCCTATGTATAATATTGCTACCCATTTTTTAATTGCACAGTCTACTACTGAAGTAGTTAATCTTTTTTTCCCAAATTTTTTTTTAGTATTCATTTAAAACATTTTCAAGGTCTGAATTCTCACCCTCTTTTTACTCCTCCCTATCAATTGAGAAGGGAAGAAATATGGTATCACCAATTACACATATAAAGTATACATATGAAATCATACAAAATACATTTCCCCTTTACCCATTTTGCAAAAAAAAAAAAGGAAAGGAAGGAAGGAAGGAAGGAAGGAAGGAAGGAAGGAAGGAAGGAAGGAAGGAAGGAAGGAAGGAAGGAAGGAAGGAAGGAAAGAAAAAAAGAAAAAAGAAAAGGAAAGGAAAATAAATAAATAAAATAATGCTTCAATCTGTATAGTTCTCTGCCTGGAGGCACATAGCATTTTTCATTTTAAGCCCTTTGGAATTGTTTTGGATCGTTGTATTGATCAGAAAAGCTAAGTCATTCACATTTTATCATTGGACAACATTACTGTTACTGTGTACAATATTCTCCTGATTCTGCTCAATTCATTTTACATGAAATATGTCTTTCCAAGTTTGTCTGAAACCATTCTTCTTGTGCTTTCTTATACCATAAAGTATTATATCACAATAATATGCCACAGCTTATTCAGGCATTCCCTAATTTGTGGGCATCTCATTTTCCATTCTTTGTGACCACAAAAAAAAGAACTGTTATAAATATTGTTGTACATGTTGATCCTTTTCCTTTTCCTTTGATATCTTTGGGATACAGACCTCATTGTGGTTTTGCTGGGCCAAAAATACACAGTTTTAGAGCCTTTGGGGTATAATTCCAATTTGTTTTCCAGAATGGTTAGAACAGTTTCACAACTCCACCAACAGAGCATTAGTGTCCCAATTTTTCCCTCCAGCATTGATTGTTTTCCTTTTCTGTCATGTTGATCAGTCTGGAGGGTATGAAATGGTACATCAAAGTTGCAGTTTGCATTTCTCTAATCAAGAGGTATTTAGAGCATTTTTTCATATGAGTATAGATAGCTTGGATTTCTTCTTCAAAAAATTACCTATGGATATTTGTTTACTGGGTTTTTTTTGACTATTTATTAGTCAATCACTCTTATTTTTATAAGTTTTACTCAGTTCCCTATATATTTGAGAAATAATGCTTTTATCAGGAAACGTGTAAATTTTTTTTTCATTCTAATTTTGGCTGCATTGCTTTTGTTTTTTCAAACACTTTTAAATAATGTAATCAAAATTATTCATTTTACTTCCCGTGATTCTCTTTATCTCTTATTTAATCATAAGTTCTTCCCTTATCAATGAATCAACCAATGAATCAACAAATTTGATAAACATACCATCTCTACCTTTATCCAAGTCATTGATAAAATTTTTAAACAAAACACCACCACAACAAAATACCAAGTATTAATTTCTGGAGTATTCCAGTGTAGACCTGCCACATTGACACTAAATCATTAACAACTACTCTTTAAACCAAGCCATCCAAACATTTCTCAATCTATATGATTGTATTATTCTCTAATCTGTTATTCTTCAACTTTTCTACAAGAATAGGATAAAAAAATTGCTAAAATCTAGGAAATCTAGATATCTGCAGCAGTTTTCTTATTTAGTAGCATTATAATCTTGTCAAAAAAACATAACAAAATGAAACAAATCAACTATTCTTTAAAATGACACTGCTTATTTTCCAGATATTCAACAATCATCCCTTTAATTATTCATTCTAGAATTTTCTCAGGAAGCAGATTCAATCATGTTGGGCATTTCAACCTGGATGTTTCATATGCATCTCCAATTCAATTCATCTAAAACATACTTCATTGTCTTTTTTCTCTCAAACCAATTTTTCTTTCTAACTTCCATATTTCTGTTAGAGTACTAATACTTGGGGCATCTTGGTAGCAAAGTGGATGGGCCTAAAGTCAGGAAAAAACTTGAACTCAAATCCAGTCTCAGATACTTGCTAACTATGTTGCCCTGGGCAAGTCATTTAACCCTGTTTGCCTCAATTTCCTCACTTGTAATGAGCTAGAGAAAGAAATGACAACTGACTCCAGTATCTTTGCCAAGAAAGATCCAAATGGGGTTATGTACAATTGTGCACAACTGAACAAAATAACTTAGTTACCCAAATTTACAAACTTGGTATATAATTCAAATCCTCATTCTTATTTACTCCACATTCAATTAGATGTCAGTCTTGTCATTTTTCTCTCTAATACATTTCTCCACTCTATTCTCTTCTCTCCATGTAGCTATCATCCTCCTTCCAGCCTTTCAGTAGGATTATTGCCTCAGTCTCCTAATTGGTTTTCCCATATAGATGCCAAAGTGGTTTTTCTAAATGGCAATTCTCATCCTGACTATGCAAACCACTCCCTACTCAAACTCCAATGACTCCAAATTATATTTAAAAGAAAATATGCATATGTCTTTGGGCATTTAAAACTCTGAACAACCTGACTTCAAGCTCGCCAGCTTAATTGTGCATTACTCCTGCACACTCCATTTCAGCCAAACTTATATTCCTATTATTCCTCATACAAGACAATCCACCTCTATGCCTTTGAGTTGTCTGTCACCTCACACCTAAAATATGTCATTACAATTGCTAGTTTCTTTCCTTAGCTCAAGCATTAACTTCTTCTTTTTTTTAATTAATACTTTTTATTTGCAAAACATATGTATGGGTAATTCTTCAACATTAACCCTTACAAAGCTTTCTGTTACAAATTTTCCCCCTACTCCCCACCCCTCCCCTAGGTGGCAGGATATCCACTACATGTTAATTATGTTAAAATACTTAAGAAATCGAATATATGTATACTTATTTCCACACATCATTTCTGTGCAGGAGAAATCGTATCAACAAGAAAGAATAATCAGATAAAGGAAACACAATGGAAGCAAACATCAATAGAGAGCATGAAAATGATATGAAAATGATATATTGTGGTCCACACCTCACATCCCTCTCTCTGGGTGTATATGGCTTTCTTCACTGAACAATTGGACTGGTTTGAAGCATTTCATTGTTGAAGAGAGTCATGTCCATCAGAATTGATCATCATATAGTCTTGTTGTTGCCCGTGAAAAATGATCTCCTGGTTCTGCTCACTTCACTCAGCATCAGTTCATGCAAGTCTCTCCAGGCCTCTCTGAAATCGTCCTGCTGGTCGTTTTTCACAGAACAATAATATTCCATAACATTCATATACCATAATTTATTCAGCCATTCTCCAATTGATGGGCATCCATTCAGTTTCCAGTTTCTAGCCACTACAAAAAGAGCTGCCACAAACATTCTTGCACATGTGGGGCCCTTTCCTTCTTTTATGATTTCTTTGGGATATAAGCCCAATAGAAACACTGCTGGGTCAAAGGGTATGCACAGTTTGATAACTTTTTGAGCATAGCTCCAAATTGCTCTCCACAATGGTTGGATCTGTTCAAAGCTCCACCAACAATGCATCAGTGTCCCAGCCTTCCCACATGCCCTTCAACACCTGTCATTATCTTTTCCTGTCATTTTAACTAATCTGACAGGTGTGTAGTGGTACCTCATAGTTGTCTTAATTTTCATTTCTCTGATCAATAGTGATTTGGAGCAACTTTTCATATGACTATAAATAGTTTTAATTTCATCATCTGAAAATTGTCTGTTCATATCCTTTGACCATTTATCAATTGGAGAATGGCTTGAATTCTTATAAATATGAGACAATTCTCTATACATCTTAGAGATGAGACCTTTATCAGAACCCTTAAATGTAAAAATGATTTCCCAATTTGATGCTTCCCTCCTAATCTTGTCTGCATTAGTTTTGTTTGTACAGAAACTTTTTAACTTAATATAATCAAAATTATCTATCTGGTGTTCAATTAATAGTTCCAGATCTTCTTTGGACATAAATTTATTCCATCTCCACAGGTCTGAGAGATAAACTATCCTATGTTCCTCTAATTTGCTTACAATATCGTTCTTTATATATAGATCATGAACCCATTTAGATCTTATCTTGGTATGCAGTGTTAGGTGTGGGTCCAGCTTTAATTTCTTCCACACTAGTTTCCAATTTTCCCAGCAGTTTTTGCTGAATAGTGAGTACTTATCCCAAAAACTGGGGTCTTTGGGTTTATCAAACACTAAATTGTTAATGTTATTACCTAGATTGTCCTGATATCCTATCCTGTGCCACTGATCAACCACTCTATTTCTCAGCCAGTACCAAATCATTTTGATGACTGCTCAAGCATTAACTTCTATATAAAACATATAGATCCTTCCAAATAGTAAGGACTTCCTTCAAAAAATATTGTATTTATTGTGTGTATATGTACATATTAATCTGTTGCTTCCTATAGCTGCACTATAGACTTCTTAAGAGCAGTAATTTTTTTTTCATTTTTGTCTTTGCATATCCAGTTTCCTTCACATAATAAATGTTTACTAATTGCTTGATTGACTTGCCCAGGGATAATACGGATATTAAGTATTTGAGATGAGATTTAAACACAGGATTTGAATTTAAACAGTTAGCAAAATGATAGGGAAGATGATAGTGCCACCAATAGTAATAGTAAGATGGAAGGAGGGGGATACAGTTTATTTGGTTAATCTATTTATAAATTCATATTAACTTATCTTATAATTTTACAAATATACTTAGTCAGCATATAGTTGTTATAACCAAATTGGATGAGAATAATGCCCATAAGGCAAATAATGTTTCTATATTCCAGATTGGAATACCCATTGATCTGTTTTCTTTATCAGTCACAATAATAAAAGCACATGACCTTATTTCTAAGTCTTGAAAATGGGAAATTTGGCAAAATTTAATCTGGCAGAATTTTACTTGACTTTATGTAAATGGAGAAACAGAACATATATATATATATACATATATATATATGTGTAAACTAGAAAGTGAAGATAAAGTGCTCCATTTATGCAGCAGTTCATTTTTTCATAAGTCATGAACCTACTGGCAAACCATTCATTACCAAGGGACCTCAACTTTTAAAATCAAAACCAGGGTAATCAACATCAAAGTCACTGCACCTCCCCAGGAAAACACAATGAATTTAGAAGGCATCACAGATGAGCTATATCTAGCATGAAATCTCTATTGCTCTTGAAATTATAAAGAATATAAAGGAAATAAATGGCTTGGGTATGATGATCTAAAAGCAGGTAACTATCCTAGATGTTTCACTGGGCATTAGTCCAACTGAAGGTATATAAATTATTCTCTCCATCTAGAGATAGGCTATGAGAGGAAGCATTCCCTGGCACACAAGAAAGACTAAGAAGTTCATGGCTAAAATAATGACACAAATGTGAAAATAATAAGTCATCAGCATTAAGACTATTAACCAGTTTGGAGCACTGAAAGTGTTTTTAACCTACAAAATATATTTTAGTGGTATAAACTAGAAAAGGAATATGTTACCATATTATTTTTTTTTTATTTTGCTGAGGCAATTGGGGTTAAGTAACTTGCCCAGGGTCACACAGCTAGGAAGTGTTAAGTGTCTGAGGCCAGATTTGAACTCAGGTTCTCCTGACTTCAGGGCTGGTGCTCTATCTACTGCACCAGATTAAATTTTAAAGTTGTGATTTCAGTTTCATTTCTAAGGAATGAGAGTAACAGTCTTTGCAGAGTTCATAAAAGTTAATTTCATAGAACATTTCAAAGATGAAACTTCCTTTTTAGAGAAATGTTTGCTCACAGGAAATGGAATTTCCTAAATACTATGTACTACTATGTCACTTTTCTTTGAATTTATATTCTTCATAACAGAAAATGTATTTAGATTTTTCTCTTTCTAATTTCAGAGAATCATTAAAATTGTTCAAAATTTCTTTTGAAAGAACTTTGAAATAAAACTTTTGTCTAGGTTTGTGCCAACCCTACTCCTATTTGCAAAATGAAATTCCTTTTGCATCTTTATTTCCAAGATCCAAATGTGTCAAAAATCTTGGGGCAGAAAGGGAAGCAAGGGGAAAGGGAAATAATATGGGAAGAGGAAAGGAAAGAGAAAAAAAGAGAGAAAATGGAGGGAGAAATGAACTGAATAATACTGGAAATTACACAATACATTTGAAAACTATTTCTTCATTATGAATTTGTTAGTGTATACCAAGTTATGAATATGTCAGACTTAATTTTAGTGAACTTGAAACTGAAAAAGAAATCTCCTATTTTTATTTTAAATTTTTAGAAAGCAAATTCTTGTCAATACATTTCTTTTCAGTGTTGGATCATCTTCATCCCCTTCCAGGACACCTACATATTCATAAATACCAGAAATCTTCAATTTTACTCATTTTATGTATGATACTGCATTCTCTCTCCAATTCTAAAAATATTCTCTAAAATGACCAAAAAGAAATGTAGTATTGGTTCAATCAATACTATAGTGAATAGACATCCATCACTTTCCTTCCCTTTGGGGACAAAACAAATTTCTAATCTACACACTAGATTCCTAAATTGACTTTCAACTATAGGGACCTCAAGGGATTTCATTTTTAATAAAACTCTTTAACTTGTTGATGCTCAAAAGCTGGAGTACAGTGTCTGTTTCCAACAGCTGGTAAGTCTCCATACCTTGGAGAATAGATATTTATTATGTGTTTAATTCTTCAGTAGTTCAGTCTTACTCAATTAGCACCAAAAGTGTTATATATAGGAATAAATCTCTTGGGTAGAAATAACATTGGAATTGAAATCTTATATCTAGTACCAAGTTTTCAAAGGATTAAATTTTCACTTTCCTCCTTTAATTATTTTAAAAGTTTATAAAATACTGATGGAATAAAACACAGGAACAAAATTAGTATCTTAAAATCAGCTAATTATTGGCATGCTCAGTTGTATTAGAAATTCAATGCTGAAAAAACAGAAAAAAGGAAAAAAATTAAATTTTAAAAATAAAATAAAGAAATTCAATGTTGCTTAATTTTCCTGGAAGTTAAAATTTGCATAGCACAGACCTAACTCATGGAAGTTCTTTAAAATATTATTATATTAATGAACCCAAATCTCTTTCAGTTATTCAATAATGACTGTCTTTGAGAAAACCTAAAATCAAATGTACATAACATAGCTAGACACTCTCTTTGACTAGTTTTTTAAATTATTTAGATCTCTCTATACAACCGTTATGAATGATGCAAATGATTAGCCAATAATTAATCTCCAAATCATTTAACCAAATGCACTGCAAGCTCTATTAGAAGCAGAATTCAAAGTTTGGTTTTTGTATGTTTCACTAATCCTATAATATGATTTTTTTAGAACTTTAGTATGACAACTCTCCTTTGTTCCAAAAAGAATCCCTGAACTCTCGATATTTATTGAGTTTCAAATATTTTCTAATGTATTATCTAGATCCACTTGTTATATTAACATATAAGTGGGCATTGGTTTGGTGCTTAGAGGTTTTCACTGTCATAGTATTTGTAATAATGTGACAATTCATGGGGATCACATGTTTTCCAAAGGACCATCTCCAGACCAGTAAAGTCAAGTGGTAAAATACAAATATGGAAACTGGATTGAATCTAAGCATTATATCATCATCATAAGATAATAACTAGTTCTTGGATCAGTGACTCAAGGACCAATCTTGTTTAAAGATGAGAAGAGCAGCTATTCGCTTTAGCAAAGAAAGAACAATCTTGCTCCATTTCACATGGAAAGAGTACACAGTCAACATCAAAAAAAAAGTCTCTTTTTCTTTTCTTTTTTCCAGTTTCTGCTTCCACTTTGGATATCTAATGAATGAGTTATTTCAGGAACTTATTCACTTAAGTATTATGATTAATTTCTTTTTTTTCAGATACAATAATCTTACCTCAAATAGTGATCTTTTGTTCCCTAAGAAAATAATAAAGATAAAAGAGGAATCTTTTAAATTAATCTATTAATGGAAGGTGGTAATATGAATAAGCCCCTTTCTATTTTTGCAGTCTTTCTCTGATACATGCATAACAGCAAAGCTTTAAACATGACTACAGTGTCATTAATAAAGTCATCAATAAATTAATATTAATGATTAACTATCACTAAGAGCATTATATATATGTGTGTGTGTGAGTGCATACGTTTACAGACCCATACATTTTTTTTTAACAGGTAATTGGGGTTGAGTGACTTGCCCAGGGTCACTATTTTTGTGCTATACTATCTAGTCAATGATGCATCTTAAGTGTCTGAGGCCAGATTTGAACTCAGGTCTTCCTGACTCCAGGGCTAGTGCTCTTTCCACTGTGCCATCTAGCTGCCCCTAGACCCATACATCTTACAGAATACATTTCAACATTACAATAAAGTTATTTACCAATAATAGCAATTGTCTAAACTATTCTAAATTTTTTCTTCCTGGCACATGGTGTTTTGTTTTGTTTTTAAATCATGGATGTAACAAGATTTAGAAGGAGGCTGGGGCTTGGAAGGAAGTAGATCCAGAAATGCAATTCTAAGAAATTTACTTTTCCCAAAAAAGAAATCTGGTCTTTGTTGTAATCATTGAGGCTGCTGCTTTTTCACCATGAATATAAAAATAGCACGCTATCAATCAACAAGCTTTTGTTAAGCATCTACCTGTGCTGAGCATTGTATTAGGTACTGAGGATAAAAAATAAACAAGTTCGGCCTTTCAAAAACTTGAACAATGCATGTTAAGATGTTGTGGGGAAAAATGTTATTTAAATCTAAGATGATTTATTATACTAGAGCAGAGGAAACTAATGCCCTCTAATCCACCTTTCTCCTTGGCTTTTATGCTTCAAACTTGAGACATAATGCTTTTTTTATGACAGTGATACAAAGCTCAATAATATTCTCTATCACATGAAAATTACTCACTAGATGTTGAATATACACAATTTATGGAGGACATATGATTCTGACAAAATAGGAAACTCCCAATAAAGAAAACTCCCTTCAACACTGCAGATTGCAATTTACTTGCAATTTAGTACCAAGTCCTAGGGCTCATTAGCCTGAAGTTCTTAAAGGTACAGTCCTGAGTCAATGGTAAATATGGTCTTCCTGACTCTAACCACAGAAATCTGGGTAGACATTACATGCCTTTTTGCTTTGGATTTAAGTTGAATAATTTCACACATCTATCCCCATAATTGTGACAAGCAATCAAGTAACATATGCTTTATTGCTATGTGCTAATTCAAGATGATTGGTTATTGTCAACATCTCTTACAAACAACAGATCTAGCTGATTCTTACACCAGTGAATCATCTTTAAAGTGTCATGACATTTGGGGTTATGCCAGATGATTTAATGTGTGTTTTCACTTATTGTGCCATATAGTTCTATGATTCACATTTTAGATGAACAAAGATGCCCTATAACAAAAAACAAACAAAAAAATAAACAAATAAACCAACAACAACAAAAAACTCTTTCCAGACTTCCGAAGGTTCCAAGTTTTCGTGTGCACTATTTATCTGAACTTTGGGCAATATTCCCTTGTTTTTCTATATTCCAGTTCCCTGAAGTGTTGCTGTTTACCAAGTTGATACATTGGGAAATGGCATCATAGGGCATCAGCGCATTGGTGTTTATTTGGATTGATGAGTCTTTCTCAAGGAATTTATCTTCTGTCAGAGAACTGAATTTTATTAGTAAAGTCATTAAGACAAAGCACTTAGGCAGAACTGCAACAAAATAAGTGTCAGTGCACTTTAAAAAAATGTGAGAGATTTTTTCTCCCTCTAGGTTTAACAAATCCGGTTGAAGGCTACAAAGTTAAATCCTATTTTTTTTTTAATTTCTTAATTCTAAAGTTTTTCTCATCTAAGAGAACCTGGCTTTTTAAAGCTATTTTTGTGCTATACTATCTATTCAATGATGCATCTTCTTAAGCCCCTCATCCCTACCCCTAAGATACACACACACACACACACACACACACACACACACACACACACACAATAGAAAGATATCATCTCACCAGTAGGAGACCCAAAGCAAGCCATCCATTCATTCCCGGCCAGGTAATTGGGAGAATCATGCTCTTATTAACAAGAACAGAGAAATATATTAAGTCCAGAAGACAAAGAAAACAAGCAACAGGTTGAGTTTTAGATGGTAGCTGATCATGTTGGTGGATATGTCCAGCAGGGAGCTGGAAGTGAGTCTGAGTATTTTAAAAAAAAATTATTAAAGGCAAGATAATCTTATACAGTAAAAAAGAAAAGGAAAAAAAGACACTGATCCTGGTGTCAAAAGATCTGGATTAAAATATGATTTCAGACCTTTATTACTTAGAGAAATCAATTAACCTGAGGGTTAAATGATGGATTTAAACAGGATGGTCTGTGACACAATTTCTAGTCTGAAATTTATGACACAAGTATATAGGTGAAACTTGAGGCTATGATGATGAATGGAACTACCAAAAGAATGTAGAAAGAGAAAAAAAAAGATTGAAGAGTTTGGACAGAAGAGCAAACAGAAGAGTGGGGCAGGGCATCTAAAGTTAATGAGAGAATAAAAGGCTAGAAGGGGAATTAGCAGTTAGTGCTAAATAGGCAAGAAAGATCACTACCCACTATTCATGGTCTCTATCCTCATGAGGCTCATTGATATAGTACTATCAGTCTCTTTACAACATCTCCAACTGACATTTATTTACCTTTTTTTGCCAGAAGTTCTGCTTCCATTTCCCAAACTTGGTAAAAACACACAGGGACAGTGAGTTTAACTCAACTCTCTTTATCCAGTCATCTTCTGAACGTTTGTAATAGATTTCACACAAATCAACAGCCTCAAATAAGTCTGATTAAAATTTTTATCTGATCCACAGGCTTTAAAATCACTATTTCTTGTTGAATTGATCCTCCTAATGTCTCTACCATGCATTATTATTTTTAGTTTAATATGATAAAGAGAATGCAATGTTTACTAAGAGCAGCAATTGAATTGAAGGACATGGTTTTTATATAATGTAAGTCAAATCCTATTTCAATAATTGTCTTTACAGAGAAAATCACTTCATGAGTACAAGAGTTTTGAAACCTGATTAAGGGGCCTTTATTTCAAGCATTAATTAAAGAATCTACAATTTCATAGTGTGAGTACTACTACAGGCCTTAGTAGACAAGTCTTCAGGATCTGAAAATGCTCTTCACCCAGTGGCTAACCTTCTTTGAATGAAATTAGGCAATTTTATACAGCCCACCTCTAGTGCCTTGATGAAAGACCTTTCAATCTGCTAGGATTTATAAAAGCTAGCCCTTCCCTAGATAACTTTCAAGAACTTAAGGATATTTAGATGCAAAAAAAAAAAAAGACAACTCTCAAAGATTCCATGGGAAAAGATCATTTGGTCCTCTGATTTTATCATTGAAAGTTAATTCCAGGAGTGGAAATTGCCTGCATCAATACAAACAATAATGCACTCATAATGTATAGTCTTAAAGCTTTATCTCTTTGAAGAATAAGGTAACTTACCTATAGTCCCATAGCTAGGGTATATTAGCAGTAAGACTTGAACCCAGATCTTCCTTACTCTAAGACTGGTTCTCTATCCACCACACTATGCTGTGTCTTTTCAAACATTGTAAATGACTAAAAAATTTAAAACAAAACAAGTAATATAGATCTTCCTATAGAAGATGTAGCCCTTGGATCTAAAATACCAGAGAATGAAAGCTCTGGGTATAGTTCCCATTAGAAATCAAGGACAATAGAAAAAAGGCTACTACTTTCTCATCTATTTTGTTGTTATTATTGAGTCATTTCCATCATCTCTGACTTTTTGTGACACTATTTAAGGTTTTCATGGAAAAGACACTGAAGTTTGCCATTTCCTTCTCCAGCCCTTTTTACAGATGAAGAACTGAGGCAAATAGGGTTAAGTGACTTGTTCAGGGTCATACAGCTAGATCAGATTTGAACTCATCAAGAGGAGTCTCCCTATTTCCAAGCCCAATGTTCTATTTTACCACCTTGCTACTCATCCATTTATTATACCACAATCTACGATGTCAATGTTTCTGGGAACAGAGTGACAAGGGCTGTGAAAATATACATATATCTAGATTTAGAAGAGTAAACAGCAACCTTAGAAGATGCTGTTAAGTGTTAAATATCACTGACCAGAAAGATTTAAACTTTCCATCATGTTAGCAAATATTTAGTTCTGACTTTGTAAAAGCTGGTTCTTTTATCATAGATTGGCTTTAAAAAGCATTCACTAGAAACAATCAATTTTGACTTAGATTTGTATAGTTCTTACAAATGTTTCAACCCATAAATTTAGCATACTTTGCATAAAAAATGTTTCAGAACTACAATTTGGCATGACATGCTTACAAAGCTTAATTGCCATCTTGTAAGCTCTGAGGTACTTTTCTCTACTGGGAGCTATAGAATTCATGCTGTTTTATTGATTGGTACTATTCCAGTGTTAATTCAATCAAACACACATCTTTTTATTAAGGGTCTACTATATGCAGAATACACAGCTCTTCTTTCATTTAAATAGCATTGAAATGGTCATCTTCTAAAAGTCAGTGTGTTTACACTACAAGACTCACCCAAAAAAAACAAAAAACAAAAAGCCTAAGCAGCAATGAACATTTATCCACTTCATTGTGGATTATAAAATGTTTACAGGTAAAATAAAGTAAGATTAATAATAAAAACAGGGGGGAAATCTTTTCATTTTCAACAATAAAGAAAATGAATTGAATATAAGAGGTAAGGGAAAGGAGAAATCACAGAGAGCACTGTGATTCCAAGCTTCAGTATCATAAATAAAGCAGTTTCAGTATTAAAAGAAAAAGTAATTTTTTTAAAGAGGTAGCTCAGAGAAGTGGCCAGACATCTGCACTCAGAATCAAAGATTTAAGTTCTCCCAAAAAGGTCATAAAAGAGGAAAAAGGACCCACATGAGCAAAAATGTTCCTAGCTGCTCTTTTTATAGTGACAAGGGATTGTAAAATTGAGGAGATACCCATAATTGGGGAATGGCAGAATAAGTTATAGTACATGAATGTAATGGAATATTATTGTTCTATAAGAAATGATCAGCAATTGATTTCAGAAAAGTCTAGAAAGACTTATGTGAACTGATTCTGAGTGAAGTGAACAGATCCAAGAGAACATTGTGCATGGTAGCAACAAGATTATGTGATGATCAATTGTGATAGATTTGGCATTTCTCAACAATGTGGTGATTCAAGACAATTCCAATAGACGTGGGATGGAAAATGCCAATTACATCCAGAGAAAAAAGTAGTAATATGGACCAAAACAGGATTTTTACCTCTATTTTTGTTTGTTTGTTTGTTTTTTCCTTTCTTGTGGTTTTTTTCTTGCAAAACATAACAAATATGGAAATATGTTTAAAAGGACTGCATATATTTAACCTATATTATATTGCTTGCTGTCTTGGGCAAGAGTGAGGTAAGAGAGAAAGGAAGAAAAATGTGAAACACAAAATCTTACAAAAATGAATGTTGGAAATTGTCTTTACATGTATCTAGAAAAATAAAATACTATTGAGAGGGAAAAAAAGAAGACAAGTTCAAGTACTTCCTCTAGGGGGGGGCGATCTTGGCCAAGTCACTTAATATCTGTGATCTAGGCAAGTCTCTAAGATTACAAGCTACAAAGAAAGTACCACTCTGCAAATAGTAAACAAAATTCCCCACTAACACCTCATTATATCAATAAATTCACAGATTCAAGTAAAAATAATTAATTCATTCAACATTTATTTACTGACCACTTACTAGATACAAGGCATTATGCCTGGTGCTATGATGACACAAAAATAAATAAGATTTGGTAGAGCCTTTAAAGAGCTCAAGGACTAGTAGGAAAGGTGATATAGCCAAGTAACAACAATACAAATTAGTACATGAGGGTTTAGTGAGAGAGGTGAAAACAAGTTCGTTAAATAGTTCAGCTTGGTGAAATGGAGAAATGGAGAACTGGACCAGCTCTCAAGCTACTTCTTGATAGCTATTTGACTCTAGGCAAGTAACTTAACTGTCAGTGCCTCAAACACTTCGTAAAGTGTACACAGGTTGCTTTTTGAATTGGTAGGTGACCTTCCTATATAGGGTAGCTCTTTCCAGTGGCAAAATCCCAGATGTTTTAAGTATTTTAGTACATAGTTCTGAAGAAGGGAAGATTAATTCTCTCTAAGGGAATCAGAGACAACTTTATAGAGTCAGTGACATTTGAGCAAGAATTTGAAAGATGAGTAGGAATTAGGCAAAATTGGTGGGGAGGACATTTTAGACAGAAGAAACAGTCAAGCACAGATATCCAGCCTCTTTAGCAGATTCATCAAGAAATATTTCATGAGGGCATTAAGCATGTAACCATTTAATCCTATCCAAATCTAAAAACAATAAGAACAAGATGAAATCAAATTTTTAGACTAAGTATAACTAAAAATATAGTGTTCCTCAAGAGATATTTACATTTTAATGTAAATGAACTATATCATACTGAAATAGACTTGCAGTTGATTTTTTGATAAATTCCATATAATTCAATTCTAGTAACATCCCAGAAAAGTTGTACAGTCTAGGATATGATATTCTTTCACCATTTCCACCAAATAACAAGCCAGGGGAGGTATAACAAAAGTCAGCTGAAGTTTTAAGATGAAGAAAAGGCAAAGGGATCATAGTGTAGTGAAAACAACACTGGATATATAATTAAAGATTCTAGGGTTCAAATACTGCCATTGATGCCTACTAGCTGTGGGAGTTTGGTGAAGTAACTTTACTTAGTCAGAAAATCATAGCTCTAGAGCTGGAAAGGACCTCAGAGGCCATTTAGTCCCCTTTCTTCCTTTTTTATATGAGGTTAACCTAAGGAGTTTAAGTATCTTGGCCAAAGCCAAATGATATTGAAGAAAGGATTTGGACTGAGGCCTCTTGACTCCTAAAATAATTCTCTTCTCACTGTAGTATATTGCCTTCCTTAGTTCTTTGGGCCTCAGTTTTCTTACCTATTAAATGAGGGAGTTGTAATAGATGGCAGCTGAAGTCCCTTCCAGAACTAGAATTATAATAGCAAAGTGTGTTTATGTGGGAGCATGGCCCTAGTCGAATGTTTCTCAGGTCCACATATTAATGAAGTTAGAGTTTTAGAAGCATATTCACTGAAGATTTAAAGGTTATTTTAAGTAATTTATGCATGAATGCTCCTCATCTCTCTATTTCATCGATTAGGAGCACACCAACTAATAAGAGAGTCTTTTGTTTAAGGAGGAACATTATTAGGGTCTTATTGAAGATTGCAGTTTTGCAGCATGGCCCCTTCTGATGACTCAGGTGGTTAGTTTGAGCTGGGGGGAAGGGAGGTGATTGATGGACAGATGATAGACTAATATGACCAGTGAGTCTGGAAAGGGGAAGGGAAGAATGTGCTGACATCCAGATTCTGTGGCTACAAATCACTGTGGAGTCAGCTATATCCAGGCAAAAAGGAGCTGATGCTTCCTGTTTTTCCTAGCTGCCCCTCACACACAACCACAATCACCTCCCATTAGGTAGCCTACTTCTCTGTCCTTAAAACATGTCTCCTCAACAAAGCTCTCTGAGGTGGATTCAGTCTGACCTGAATTTTTACTTACTGTTTAAGGCTTAAAACATCACTCACCTGAAGCAATTCGGATCCCTTGGAGATGATGACCCTCCAACATCAGGGATCCTTATTCAGACTTTGGCAATTTTTGCTGAACATTTTTTACAAATAGCAATTCAGTTGAGCTGAGAGATAAGCACAATGGTGGAGATACGTAGGCACTTTGCTACTCTAGTGAAGGAATTCTTTATTCAAGCCAAAGCGCATAGGAAAAGGATCTACAATTGTGTCAGCATAAGAAACTCCTGGTGTAGAAACTCCTTCCACCAAGGCAGATTACAGTCCATTTATTATTTAATAAATAAGTGCTAGTAAGTTGCCAGAAGCACAAAGAGGTTATGATTTGACACATAGCTAGTAAGGAACAGTTTTTAAGGTATTCAGGTCTTCCTCTTTCTAATCTAAGCATCCTATCCATTCTGCAATACTTCCTTTATGCATCCAATGGGTCCAATTAAATGGAGGTTCAGAGAAAAGTTATTGGTCTAGAGTTAAGAATCTCCTTTCTGTTGAATGTATACATATATGTGTGTATGTATATATACAAATACATATGTACACAGCCCTAGTTAGTTATGAATAACAAGTATTTTCTTCAATTAATAACGATGTTGTGGGGCATGGGGGGAAAAGAGAAAGACTTCTTTCTACTCTCTCACACTGATATGTCAGGAGAAGGGGGGGGGAGAGAGAATGTTAATATAAATTCTGCTTCAAAGCAGAGTTAGCTTACAAGAACACTGAATATTGTTTGGAAAAAACTAAGATATATTCCTATCATGTATATTCTATTACTACCTCTATTTGTCAGGATCAGATAGATTGTTTCATTACCAAAGCAATTTAGGAAGCATGTTTTGAGCTTGGGAATGAGGAGTATAATCTATTATATATTTTAACTGGAGATGAGAAGAGTGCTACTCTAGAAATCAGAAACAATTCTCAAGGTAAGCTGGCACAATATAGATGGAGGCAATCTTACTTAATTTGTCTACATTCCCTTTCTATGTCCATTTCTGAGTAGAACTATATTCTCTGTGTGTGTGTCTTTTTCTTTCTCTTCCCCCCCCCACAAACATGAAAATTCAACAAAATGGGGTAGGGAAGAATGTAAACACTAATCTGGAAAAATGTGTGAATGTAAGGTTTTCAAATCTTTACTGTTTAAAATTTTTTTTTCAAACCCCACTCTCAAGTTTTGGTTATATTAGGAACATTCCTATATGAAAAAAGCAAAATTATATAGAGAAATAAAAATTTATTCTTTAGGGTTTTCCAATAGACAATGTTGTAGGATAACAATCTTGAAAGGGGAAAGAGGGGAGTTTGATCCCTGGCTGTTATATTTACTGGTCCAGCTACTACCATGGTACCATTATATTAACTGTAGCAACACCAGGACAAACAAAAAGAATAGTATGATAACAAACTCAGGTTGGTCTTAGGTCTCTTCAAACATGCAGTTGAGTAAATATGCATGCAGAGTCAGAACTATAGATGAATGATAATGTAAAACAGTTTCACAAATTACAAAGTAAAACTAGACACAGCTGCACACCAGCTAAAACCAATTCTGCCCAGATGGATATTTTTAAATTTTCTGAACATCTAAGTCTTAAGGACTTATTCTATAACAATGTATAGCCTAGCATGGATGAAGCAATATTCTAACCCTTTTCATCCTGCATTAGGCTCCTGGATTTTTTTCCCTTTAAAATACTAAGACATTCCTCTAGCCATGGCTGGCTCAGTGGATTAAAAGTTCATATTCCTCTTTGCCTGAAAATAGCCACAGAAATACCTGGAGAGTCTTAATGCTTGGCTGGTAAACCATGATGGTAAACTAAGTAAAGAGAACTTTACTTAGTTAAATTGCCTCAAAGTGTCTTTAATGTCTATCTTTTTGAATATTCTTCTCCTAAAATGTCTAAGCAAATTTTTGCTAAATGCTGAATGACCTACAAGTCTCTTATTTTATTCTAATATTGAACCAAAATTACCAGGAGACTAGTCTATATTAGGCTCTGCCAAGAACAGCTAGAGAAGACAACAACCTCTCTGGGCCTTGGTTTCTATATCTGTAAAAACAATGAGATTGAATTAAATCGCCTCTGAATTTCCTCATAGCTCTCAAACTTTGATCCTATAAACCTATGGAGTAAATTCCCATTTTGTTCTCATTACTTCCAGCTGGCAAATGTCAATTAGATAGCACCAAACAGGGTGACA
Source organism: Myrmecobius fasciatus (assembly GCA_023553655.1). Classification (NCBI taxonomy): domain Eukaryota; kingdom Metazoa; phylum Chordata; class Mammalia; order Dasyuromorphia; family Myrmecobiidae; genus Myrmecobius; species Myrmecobius fasciatus. The sequence continues at coordinate 132,313 of JAJPUD010000200.1, read as the reverse complement.
TTATGAATGGATCCATAGATGCTTATCCCTAACCTGAATCTTCACTTTATAGCCCACCTTTTCTCTAGCCTCCCTTCCTCCAAGACAACAACTTTGTAGTCTTGAATTAGAAACAATGAAATCAACTGTCATTGCTCCTAGAAAGGGGGTGTCATTTGGTTTCCCTATGATTCTATTCATCCCTTTAACTTTCCAAAATAAAATAGCCTTTCCTGGCCACCAGCCCCATTTATGTGGTTTATGTCTCCTACTAGTAGTATATAATCTCCTCTAAGGAAGGAATTATTTTTGTTTTCATGTTTTTATCCCTAGCATTTAGCTTGGTAAGGAGTGCTTCATAAATGCTTTTTTATCACTCCATCAATTCATTGATTATCTATAGTAGTGTTGAAAGAAGTAAAGAAGAAACAAGAGGGATAAGAAAGGAAGGAAAGAAAGCAGAAAAACAGGAGAGAAAAAAGGGAGTAGAGGAGAAAAGAAGAAAAAGAAAGACGAGAACAGAAAGGAATCACAGGGCAAAGAGAAACTGGAAATAGAGAAAATATATGCTCATTGCTGGGATCACAGATGTGCTCAGGTAACCTCCCATAGCTCACTTTGATGTAAAATGACCGTTAAGTGTACTTCCTATAAATCTCCAGAAGCTGAAAGGTACCTTGCAGGCAAAGCTATAATACAAATTCAGAGCACCCATAGAAACATAATGACATTTACAAATGCCTAAGAATGTTTTGTCTCTAGACTGCAGGTGTCCCAGCAAGACTAAGCTCTACTGAAAGTGTGAGAAGGTCTCTGGAATAGTGGAGATCATTAAAATTGTAGAGGAAGTGGTGACTATTTCCGTATAACCATTCTGCACACTACCTAGCACAGTGCTGCTCTCAAGCTGGCATTTAACAAATGCTTTGTAATATACATAATGGGAAGGGAAAGATCCTAGGATGCCATTAGTCCCAATTGAAGACATTCCTATAACTGCAGTTTCTTTTTTCCCATCCAGAAAGAAATCTCACAACTATCTGTAACTAAAAAAAAATTAAAATTTAAAAAAAAAAGTTTGAGTAGCATATATAATGGCAATAATTATCCATGGAGGACATTTTTTGTCCTGAACTTCCCTCACTAGACCCCATCAGTTCCTCTCCCAGGAATCTTTAAATGTTCTGGCATCACAAGAAGTAAAAGTGAAAAAAACACAATAATTGCCATTTTAATTTAAAATCTATGGGAAATATTCTTATTATCTATGCCTATGGGATATTTGCCATAGGGGAAAAATAGATGAAGGAGAGCAGATATAATTTCTAATAAGATGGAACAAGACAAGATTTTAACTTTACTATACTATCAAAGTCATAATTCAAGAGACAGAAAAGCTGTTATTTCCCCCAGATTTCAGGCCAGCTACCCAACGCAGATAAAAGGAAAGGCTATATTGAGAAACTCTTTTGTGGAAGAAGGTGCTAAGTCCCCTATTACATCTCAGATCAAATTCAATAGTTACTCATCATAGAAAATGACATATATTTGGGGAGCAAGAGTCAGCTACCTGCCTGGAACATAGAGGGAGAGATAAAAATCTGCCTGTCATTCTGTGACAATTTAAGTTTTGATAATAAAAATGATAGAAAAGATTAATATATAGCAGGGCTACATGTTCATAGTTAAAATTTAGGGCTTTAAATCTCTCTTTTTTGACCAACTCTTAACAGTATCCAAAAAGAAATTCCTTTTTTACCTGCAAAGGCAGGTTTAGTTTTAGAGTCATAAGGGAAGAAAAATCAACTTAAAAAATTTTTTCTAAAGGGATTTTGTATTTTCAGAGAAGGAAGGTTATGCTTATTTCTAATTTTTATAAAACATTATTATCTTTTTAATCCCATTTTAGTCTCCAGAGTCTAATATCTAAAATGTTATGTTGATAAGTATCTAAGATTTCTAGTCATGAAATATTTTCTTGTGAAATTTCTCAGAAGCTAAACAATGGGGGCAGAGAGGCTTGATTATAAAGAAAATCAATTACTAGTCAATCAAAGAAGGATAGAAAAGTAAATATTTAAGGGGGAATTGTTACAGATCAAATTGTAAATAGCATGGGACTAGAGAAACTTTGCCCCAGGATTCTGATAATGGTCCCACAAACACATCCCTTCACTCTTACCTCCAAAAATTCCCAGTTTTCCTCCACACTTAAAAAATCTTTACCTGCACCCATGTCTCTTTAAGTTATTACCTTTAAACTTTTCCCACTCCTGGAAAAAAAACTATCTGTATTAGTTGTCCCAAATTTGTCAACCTCTCCTAATGCTCACCATCTTGCAATCTTACCCTATTACTCTGATGAAGTTGTGTCCTAGATTTATTAATGCTATCTTTGTCTAACAGTGACATCTTCATTACTTGATTTGATGGATTCTTTTCTCATCCTTCTTAACCTTTCTCCAGTTTTTGACATTATTCACAATCCCTATCCTCCTGGATATTCTTTGAATGTTCTACCTCTTTGAATACTTTCAATTTTCTTTGCTGGATCATTCATCTCCTATTCCCTAAACATACCTGTCACCCTTTTCTTTGTCCCTCTTCTTTTCTCTTCTCATATTCTCCTCTATGGTAATCTCATCTTTCCCCATAAATTTAAATATAATCTCATTGCAGGTGTTTTCAAATCTATATATTAAGTATATTCTTTCTCCTATGCTCCAACTTGATAAGCGACTATCAATTGCATATCTTTTCTTCAAGATATCCTATCAACATCTTAAACTCTGAAAGATACAAACCCATCCAACATCTAATCTTTCTTAGTTCTATTCAGAGTACCACTATTCTTCTAATCATTCTGGTTCTCAGTATCAAAGGCATCCTGACTCTTCCTGCTCTTTTATCACATATATCCTCTCTGTTCCCAAGTTTTGTTGATTCTACCTCTATATTCCTTGAATATGTTTCCTTCTTTCCCTTTACACAGCTACCACATATGCCCTCAACAATAAGTGAGCATTTATATAGTGCTTTAAGATTTGCAAAGAACTTTGTAAATACAAATTAGATGCTATGATTATCCCCATTTTTCAGATGAGGAAACACTGAGATTAAATGACTTATACAGGTTCACACAGTTAATACTTGTCTGAGTTAGGATTTGAATTCAGCATTTTCTTACTCCAGGTAGCACACTCTAATCACTACACTACTCAGTTGCCTCAATTTCTCACCTGGGTTATCGCCTGAATAGTCTTCCTGTTTCTAGTCATTACTTTCCTCAGACTATCCACCATACATTTGCTAAAATAATCTTTCTAAGGCCATGTCACTTCTTTGTTTGAAAATCTTTGGTGTTACCCTACTGAATCTAGGAAAAAAAAATTTTCAACTTAGCACTTAAAGCCCTGCACAGCCTGATTTCAACCAACCTTTCCATACTGAGTTCATTTTACTTCTTCTTACATTCAATCTGTTCCAGTCAAAATGGAATACATGATGCTCTCCCAACCCATTATCCCCCTTTTTGTCTTTGTTCTTTCACACAAATTTCTGTCATGCCTAGAATGCACTCACTCCTCTTCTTTACTTTTTGGTATCACCTAAAATTACCTTGTATTGACTTATTTGTGAGCTAACTCCTTCCTCCATACACTATTTAAATTCCATTGTTTCCCTATTGTTTCAAATATTAAACACAGCTGTTTATATTCTAAAGTCCTACACAATATGAATCCCACTATCCATCATTACTCTTTTCTATGCCAAAATTCTGCAGTCTAGTCAAACTGGCCTTTATTCTTCACAGATGGTACCACAGACTGTTTCTTTACTTGGGTTATCCCTGCTTATAATAAGCTCCCTCATCATTTCTGCATCATAGAATCCCTCTCTTCCTTTAAGACTTTGTACAAGCTTCGCCTTCTATTTTTTCTTTTTTTTTCTTATCTCCTACCACCTAATGCCTCTTGAGAGAAAGGATCTCAGACTATCTTGTGTTTTTGTATTTATTTTCTCTATATTTATTCTATATACATTTATACAGTGTATTCTCCATTAGAAAGTAAGCTCCTTTCAAGTAAGGATGATTTAATTTAGTTGTGTCTCTAGTGTCTAGCAAAATGCATGGCACATAGTAAACACCTAATTGTGCTTGTTGATTGATTGATATCCTTATTGAGATCAAAGGCTGTTTTTTTTTTTTTTCTATTTAGATCTGTAGTATCCAACATAGGGCTTGACACATGATAGGTATCGGATAAATGTCCATTGGATTGAATTTTGCCTCCCCTAACTCCTTCCCAGAGCTTCTTAATTTTAAGTCCCTTCCTGTACCACACTCAATTCTTCCCTACATTTTCTTCATTATTATTCATAACATCATCAATAACATTGATATATGTATATGTGTATGTAACATTATATATGTATATATATATATATTATGTATATATATATATATATCTATTGACTTAGAAAACTATATGGTAGATTTAGCTATGTTCTATTACATTTTTATTTATTTTGTTAAATATTTTCTAATTACATATTAGGCTGTACTAGGCACAGTACCTAAGTACTGCAGGAGTTATGTGACCTATGGAAATGTTGGACTACTCTGATAGAGATACATGAGCAGCCCCACTTACCTGAGCAATCCCCAAAAGCTAGCAGAAGCCCTAAAGCAATGAAAAACATATATATATAATATATATATATCAATTATATACATATATGACATATATATATATCAGACAGTGACTAAGTGCTTTATAAATATTGTCTCATTTGATTCTTACAACAAACCTCAGAGGTAGACACTGTTATTAATCCCATTTTACAAGGGATAAAACTAAGGCAAACAGAAGTTAAGCCATAATTAAAATAATAACAAACAGAACAAATAAACACATATATGTGTACATATATAAATGCAACATATGTATTCTGTGTTTATCTATCAACTAATAGAGGGCATGAGAGAACTCATCACTCACTAAATATGAAGTTTTCAATCTCAGCTCTTGTTCAATTTCTTTGTTTCTTCAGTTGTCATTACTAAGCTTCCATTATCTATTTTGTGAAATCTCTTTGCCCCCAATATATTGATAGCCCTTCCTCCCCCAAGTCAGATCCTCCTTTGTATGTCCTTTTCAAATTGTATCACTTTACCAATTACAAAAGAGAAAAGAAATGCATATGAAAATATCAAAGAATGAAAAAATGCCCTTGGGATATCACTAAAGCAGAAGAAACATAATCAGAAGATTGAATAGTAAAAACAAACAACAAAAAAAAAAGATCTTTGAAGAGGCTACAAATGAATTTATTGGTTGTATAACACAATATCTTCAATTTTAGCCAGCCTAATTGTGGTGATATTATCTTGAAATACACTAATTTTGGCTTATTTGTCTATTTTAGTTTCAGTTTGTCCTTATCCTCAAAGAAAAAGGAGTGGAAAATCATATGACAATTGAGTACAAAATTCAGTTATTTTTACACAAATATATTTTGTGACCCTCACTTTTCTGAATAAATTATAGTTATTTCATATTCATTAAATATCTAGGGTGAGAAAAATTCTAAAATCTGTATGAGCCAAAATGCCTCAGAAAGTCAAGCATTTTGTTGTTGAAAGATGTGAAATAGACAGAAATGTAGAAAAGAATGGAGGCTGAAACCTTAGCTTTTTTTGTTCTTTTTCAGAGTTTCTTTTGCAGGACCATGAGAAATCATGGAAATGAAGGAGGCTTTGTTTTCTTTGTTTTTTATTTTAGTTTTTGTTTTTAGTTAAAGTCTTTAAAATTGGTTTAGAGATTCACTGTAAGAAGTATGGGAGAAGTTAAGAGGAATTTTATGACTCCCCCACCCCCAGTTAAAAAGCTGGGATCAGCATGAGGAGAAAAATAATCCAAAAATAGACAATCATTGCCTTAGGGCTTCTGCTAGCTTTTGGGGATTGCCCAAGTAAGTGGGGCTGCTCGTGTATCTCTCTCAGAGTAGTCCAACATTTCCATAGGTCACATAACTCCTGCAAAACTTAGGTACGGTGCCTAGTACTGCCTAATATATAATTAGAAAATATTTAACAAAATAAATAAAAATATGATAGAACATACTTAATGCTATCATATAGTTTTCTAAGTCAATATGCAGTTCTCAAGGATCCTTATATATGGTTTAGTGACCCCTAATAGATGCCCTAATAACTTCAGTTATCTGGCAAATAAATTTTTGAAAAATAGTTCATTATCCAAAGATATCTAATGAATATAAGTTCTTTCAGCAATATATATATATATATGTATATATATATATATATAGTGTCTATTGTACCTGTTCCCATATGTCATTGTTTTAATAACACATTTATATATAAATATATATGTACATGTATACTTATATATAAGCATATAATAATATGTTGAATGAGCTACATGTATTAAATAACTGAAAACAGCCAAAATGTTCAATGGGTAGGGAATGACTGAACAAATTGTATATTTATCAGAACAGCAGTGCTGTTTAAGATTGACAAATAAATAGAATGGAATGGAATGGAATATTTGCCATAATGAAATATGGCAAAAGAAAGAATGTAGAAGTAGAACATAAAAAATCTTAACTATATTTTTTAAAAATTCACATATACAGATATATATATACATATATATATATATATATATGCAAAGAGATAGCTAAGTAGCATAGTATACAAAGTACTATACTTGGAGATAGGAAGTCCTGAGTATTAGCTGTTCCTCAGGTAATACTTATTTCACAAGATCAAGTAAATTAACATATATAAAGTGCTTTGCAAATCTCAAAGAACTAAGAAAAAGGTAACTTTCGTCATCATCCACAGACCACTTTAGTACATAGAGGTAGTGATGATTATTATTGTTATTAATTTGTTAAACTAGGCTTTTATTATAATTCTAATTTATGATCATGTTGGATTTTTGTTACTAAAGTTCCACCATAAGTACTACTTTTAAAGCAATTGACTAAAGCCACTAATTTTAGCTAAATGGGAACCTTTTCTTTATATACCATATATAATAAACACATAGGAGAAAACTGCACAGACACTTTTCATCTAGATCTATCCCTGACCCCAGCTAGGATGAGTTAATAGAGTTCTGGGTCTGGAGTCAGGAAAACCTGAGTTCAAATATGGTCACAGGCACTTACTAGCTGTAATATCCTAGGCAAATCTGCCTGAGTTTCCTCAACTATTAAAAAAAAAAAAAAAGCAGCACCTACTTTTCAGATTGTTGTGAAGATCAAAGGAGATAATATTTGTAAAATTTAGCACTATGTCTACCATTGTAGTGGCTTTTAATTGCTTATTTTTCTTTTTCCACTATACTATTAAAACAGCACATATACTATAGATTGTATGTGTGTGTGTGTGTGTATCACTATATATAGGTAGACATTTACCTCACTAAATCCTCCATAGTCTCATCTAACCCAATTTCTCACTCATGATAATGGAAAATAATGTCCTAGGAAAAATTATTTATCCTACCTTTTCTCCAGTTCTATAACTGAATAGTTTGCCATCTGGCAATTTAACTACTCAATTAAAACAGTGCTCTTTAACTCTTTGAATGGAATGGATTCCTTCAGCAATTTGGTGAAGTCTACTTTTAAATGAATTATATATTTAAATGAATATTTTAGAATATTTTTTATTTTTATTTGAATTTTTAAATTCAATTTTTCATTGCATTTTTAATTTTTTAAATTTTTGAATGAATAAAATACATGGAATTTGTATATTTGTATATACATATCCAAAAAATTGAATATGAAAGGAAAACAATCATATTGAAATAAAGATGTAATTTTATTTCCTTCCAAGTACACAGACAGACTTCAGGTTATAAACTTCTTATTTAAACTATGCTATGGTACTTCAATGGATTCATGATTTTATCAGAATGAGTATTCTTTCATTATTACAGATTAAAGCCTCTTACAATTTTTCTTATAAAATTTCTATTGCTATTTTTCTAAAAATGTTCCTTACAAGATCCACTCAACACAAATGAGATCTTCCTCTGATTCTTTTAAAATTTTGGAAGTAGTATGAATATACTATTTGTTTTTATTTATTTATTTATTTATTTTTTACTTCTCATTTCTGCTGCTTAACTCGATCACCTCCTTTTCTACTTCATTGATGTGTTCTACAACTTCCTGTATTAAATCATTATTGATAATGTGCTGCTACCAATTTATTCTTACAATATTATTCCCTTTTATCTTATTTGCAGTTTTGATCCTTCTAAAGAATTCTGTTCATAATACTCATTTTATGGTATCACTTAGAGAATATTGGTATTAAAAAGCTGGACTTCATTAACAATGAGTGATTTGAGGAATTGTAAAAGCACCTTACAATTTCCCAAATGTAATTCAGCCCAATACCCTACTCAATTCTGGGCATTGTTTCTTATCCATTGGCAGCACCTATATATATATATGTGTGTGTGTGTGTGTGTGTATGCATATATATGTATATATATATATGTACACACATATATATATACACACATACTATATACACACACATACATATATACATATACACAGAGAGAGAATATAAATTGACAAATGGATGAATTAGCTCAAATGCTACATGTCAAACTGTGAAATATGCCTTTTTTTCATAAACTTGATTTTTCAAGTATTGACAAATTAATCTCTTTTTTTTATTGTTAATTGACTTTAATGTAGAGATCTTCTAGTGCTCTGGAGTCTGACTGAAGCAATTTGTGAATTATCTGAAAATTTGAGCACATGAAGAATGTCATCATGAATTAGGAGTTTCCTAATGTATAAAATGAAGAGGCTGGACCAGATGAACTTTAAGTTTTCTTCTATTCTAAATCTATTGTCATATGATATTATGAGGGTCAAATGACTAAGATATCAAAATTTTTCCATCCTACTCAAAACCACCCAGTGTTATATAAATGTCAGCCAAAGCACCAGGTAAAAAACAAGAAATAATGTAAAGTAGAATCACCAAAATAGTAGGGACTATTACAGAAATCAGAAAATATAATTTTTAAGGATTTAATCATTCCTGCCTTAATAATTTTCATTTCTAATAATCCATATTAAGGCCATACTGGTTGAACTGAAAAGTAGAATAAGAAATGAAACAAAAAATGGCCAGTCAAAAATGTTATAACAAAGCATCCCAGTTACCACAAATTTGTCCTGATGCTAATTTATGCAGAAAATCATAGTTTGTCAGGTGAAGTACTAGGTAGCTTTTTGTCATTAGTTTTGGTTCAGTGCTTGAAGCCTCTAGGAACAAAAGTGCTACATTCTCTGTACTTTTAACAAACAATTTCATAAGCTTAAAATGCCACCAGTTTCCCATAAATGTTGCCATTATTATTTTAAATCACCTAATAATATTCCAGGAAAAACTGACTTAACTGTGTTATGCACAAATTCATTTCATAGGAAGCTGCATGACCCTGGAGCTGTTTCTTTTTCATTAAGATGTCTGTTGTCGACCAATTATTATTATATTTTTCAAGCAGCTGTCTTTAGGCGGGCATGCAAATAGCTTCTACTGATATAAAGAAAACTGACTAATGTGAAAGATTAATAGACTTGGGAGATATTCAAAAGTCATTTTAAATATGCCTTAGTCACCAACCTAAATAGTATCTATCTACTTTCACTGGAAAAATCACAAGAAATTATCTCACAATGAAATCAGTTACCATTTCATTCTTTGTTGGTGTGCTGTCTCCTTCAGGAACCCCATTTTCACAGACTAAAATAATGTGAAAATATGATCTATCCTAGATATGAGAAAAAGCCTAAAATAATTATTTGCTAAAGGTTTTCTCATAAAAATGTCAGAACTTCTGAATCAGGGCACTAACATTTACACCAGAAAAGGTAGGGACTTTTTTCCAGGACTTATCCTTATTATCTAGGACTTATCATTTTAACTACTTTCTCCATATCTGCAACCCTTCATCTGAGACTACTTCCTACATGGTCAGGAAGTAAAAAAGAGGGCAGAGGAAAACCTCAGCCATAGGATCTAGCTCATTTATGTGCAATGTGTTCACTAGAGCTATATACATTTAAATAACTGGGACCCATTTGATTTGGTTTTCCCTATCCAAATCTCCAAGATCTTTGCCCTGTTTTGGACCATGGAAAACAGATGACTTCTTCACCCAAACTCTGATCTCTTGGCCAATTTGCCTTGTTTTTGTCAATAGAAATATGCAAGTAGACAGTGTTTACTTGTCTTCTGACAGGCAGAGGAGAAAAGAGAAAAGAAGCATCAAGAAATGACTGGAGGTCATATCACTTCCAAAGACCTGCTTACACACAATAGGAGAAAACACTGACTCTTTGCATTAGGTGATTGGCAGAAATCAAATTGTGAGAACAAAGCTGGAGTAGAAAATACTTTAAATAAGTGAGAACACTTAAGCATTAAGTTTCAATCAATCAAATAAAAGACCTTAGACTAAGTAGAAATGCTGTAGAAATAGAATGATAAATGATGGTAGAATATACTGAGAAAATTTGACCAAACCTAGGGATTGATTTTCAATCAAGTCGGTGGTTGGGGGAATGGAATTCCAGAAATTGCAAAATGTGACGTCCTAGATGAACCCCTTGAGAATGATTTGGAGGGTAGGGAAGGAGGAAAAAAGAAATTTCAGTTTCAAAAAGATCCTTTCCCCACCTCCCCCTTATCAGAGGACCTTCCACTATCAGTTTCCAGATAATATTGAACTTACAATCTGTCTACTTGTTGCCTAAATGGCATCCTCCTTTCTCTCCTCAAATAACAAGAGGATCTTCAAACTTCAAAAGTTCCAGACAATGTGGGACTTTGCATCTTTCCACTAATGGTCCAAATGGCATTTCAGGACCAGTCAATAGCAATGTCTGCATTATTGGGAGCTAAGGACAGACTGTTTATGGCTCCAAAAGAACTCCAACATAGACAATGCCTAAAGGGAGCTTTTTAAGCAAATCATAAATAGAAGAAAATTATTTCCAACAGACAATTACTGTGAGTTAATCCTTTGCCATATATTCTTTCTAATCAGGAGCCTACTTTTCCCTAAATTTTCCCTGTACTTGAGAGTATGTCACAGAGTTCTGGGATGGTGTTTTATAACGATTATTTTCAATGTGCCACTATAGTAAACAACCCTTTCTAAAAGTACATACGGCTAACTGATTCTCAATTGGTAATCTAAAGGTAGGAGACCATCCCAAAAAGGACTTAAAGCAAGGACATGTGAGAATCATTCCTTCATGGATACCCTTAAAACAGAAAGAGTGAAATAGTCAAGGTCTAGGGATCTAGGAGTGGGAATCATTATGATACCCCAGAGTTATAGCTTTCTAAAGAAGATATCAATAGATCTAAGCCTTGAAAAAATTAAGGCTTCATTTTTTTTTCAAGTACAGGATATCTATTTATTTACCACAAAAGAAATGTTTAAAAGACAAATATCATCCATTAGACAATATATAAAGTATCAGCAAGCATTTCACTGTCAACTTAGATCTGTCTTATCAACTTTACTCAAGATCTTTACCTTCTAAAAAGTCTAGCACACATGACTTATTCTCAGGTTAGTGGTCATCTTCTTCAATGAGTTGTGACTAAAGAATCCTGGAACTCCCAAAGTATTTAACCCACTAATAATGTCCATCTCTCATGATTATTCTTTGGTACACTATGTTCCCTCCCCATCTCATGGGAAGTTCAGGGGAAAAATCTCAGAGATCTGATCAACATGGCAAAAGGCAAGCATAAGAGTATAAAAATAGAATTACTAAAAATTTAAATTAAGTGTGCTTTCTTCCTGAATCAATGATCACATCTTCTTGCTACATTCCCCCAACATGAGAGTAGGAGTACACATGGAGACCAACCAAAAAAGCAAAACATTGGGCATGTTTTTTATCAAAAAGACTACCCAAAATTTGTAGGGCAAATGTGTCATCAGAAGGGTCCCAGAGCACATGTATCAGTAGGGGAGGTCTAGATCATCTTTGAATGATTTATCTATTTTCATCAATGCAATGATCTAAGACAACTCTAAAGGACTTATGATGGTAAATGTTATCCATCCCCAGAGAAAGAAGTCTGAATAGATTAAAGTATCCTTTTTTTAAACTTATTTTCTTGAGATTTTTTTTTATTTTTTTTCTTTCACAGAATTATGATGGAAATATATAACCTGTACTAGGAAATACACATGTATAACCTGTACTAAGTTTTTTCTTCTCAATGAGGGAGGGAGGCAGATTGGAGGAGAGAAGGGAGAGAATTTGGAACTCAATGATTTAAAAAATGAATGTGAAAATTTGGTTTTTACATGTAACTAGAGGAAAATAAAATGCTGAACAATTTTTTTAAAGAAAGAATGGCCATATTACAAGGTAACTAACAGAGCTAGAACCTAATTCATTTGACTTTCAGTCCTGTATTCTTTCACAGCTACCACCTAAACCCATTTCTGTAACTTCACTGCCTCCTGGCCTCTGACACTAATTAACTATATGATCTCCTATCAGCTCTCTTTTAAAAATTTTTTTTGTTATAGTTTAAGTTTCAAGCTGTCTCTCTCCCTCCCTGTCCTGCTCTAGCAAAGGCCACAATGATTTATAAATATTATAATACCAAATTATGCATATTTCTGTTTATCAATTCTTTCTCTGGAAGTGGATAGCATCTTCCTTCATAGATTCTCCATACCTGAGTATTATATAATACGCAGAATAACTTGTTAATTCATAATTATTCTTTAGACATTATTGCTGTTATTTTTTGTAATATTCTTCTGATTCTGCTCATTTCACTGTGACCCAGATCTGAGTACAGACAAAGCAATAGAGTCCTGCCTCAGCGCTAGCAGAGATTCCTGTAATTTCTTTCTAACCCGTTGCTTGATCCCCATATCATCTGTGGACTGAGAGCTCTGGAAGTTGCTACTGTCACTGCTGAGTGGCCCCAAAGGTCTGCTCCTGATTTGCTGGGGCTGGATCTGGGCTGGCCCAGCCTGCACTGGACTGTGCTCCAGCTTCACCAGGCACAGCAGACCTGTTCTGCTGCCATCTTTGGCTGGAAAATCATTTCACCCCATCATTTTGTGGGTTCTGCTACACCAAGAACTATTTTATAGCATTATTTAAAGATGTTCAGGAAGGTTTTGGGAAGAGTTCAGGTGAATCATTGCCTTTTTTCTCCACTAACTTGGCTCCACTCTCTGTCCAATAATTCTTATATTGCCTCTAATTGATTTGTTTTCCATGTCAGTTGCTTTTTCAATATGTTCCACATTCTCTTCTGTTTTTTATTCTTTTGACTTTATTTTGTTATTGCTGGGTTTCTTATAAAAATCAATAGCTTCCTCTTGCCCAATTCTAATTTTTAACTTTATTTTCATAATTTTCTTGCATTAATTACTCTTTCCCCCCCTAATTTTTCCTCAATTTCTTTTATTTGACTTTTAAAGTTTTTTTTTTAACTCTTCTAAGAACTCTTTTTTGGGCTTGTGCCTATTGTATGTTTGTGTGTGTGTGTGTGTTTTCTTTTAAGTAGAAGTAATGGTTTGGCCTTCCTTTTCTTCTTCTGAGTTTGAACTCAGATCTTCTCTGACACCACAGTAGCTAATCTCTGGTCTTACTCTTTTGATTACTCATTTTTAAAGCAGTTTATTTTTTGTGTTAGAGTCTGCTATAGTCCTGAGGTATGAGGGATAATGTCTCAAGCTTCAGGTTTTTCTTGTTGCCATTTTCTGAGCTCTGCCTTAGAGTCTGCCCTCAGTAATCTTCACTATCCCTGAGCTATGACCAGGGCTCCCAACAACAATGACACTACAATTTCATTTACTCCCTTTGATTCCTCCTGCAGCTGTAAGGTTCAGCTCACCCCTCTGCCTAGGCCTGAAGCCAAAACTTTCTCCTGCAAGTGATCATAGCCAGCAAAGTCCCTGTTACTCCTCTAAGATTGCACTCATTTGTGTTTTATTCCCTCCTTCTCACCCTATAGCCACAGCCTGCTAGTTATTGCACCTGGATCCCAGGTGCAGCCCAAGTGGAGAATCCCTCAGTCTTCCTCTGTTCAGCTGTCTGACCCACACACTCTCCATGAGGTGAAAGTTTCTGCAGCCAAGGATTCTGGAGCAATCCATAGGGCCCATTGTTTATTGATTCAGTAGTGTCTGCACAGAGATATCTATGCTTCGATCAGGCCAAACCACCACCTTGCCAGTCAGATCTTTCCAAATGCCCATCCAGGTTGTCTTAGGCAGACAACTGCTTCCCCTCACTTTTAATTATTTCTGACACTCAAAGTTCATATTGAAGCATTATTTTAGATTGTTTGAGGAGGAATTTGGGAGAGTCAGGCAATTTCCTGCCTTATTCTGTCATATTCCCAGAATTTTCTTCCTAGCAAAGGCTTCTTAATAGTAGCAACAAGTGTGGGGATCCACCTATGCAAAACAACAAAAGTAAATGGGATGTCGAGCTTAGAGAACAATGAGAAATTTAATTTGGTTGGAAAAAAAATATGTTAAGGAGAATAATATAAAGTAAATCTGGAAAAGTAAGTTGTTTGTGGAACAGCGACCCTTATTGACCAAATTGAAATCAGAGACCCTCAAGGTAAAAAGCTAAAAAAAAGGGTTTATCATAATCTTTCTAGAAAGGGCAACTCCCAATAGACAAGGTATCAGTAAAGAAATGCAAAACACAAGCTGCAAACACAGGATTATATAGACCCTAACTAAAGAATCCCCCACCCTTTCTTCTGACTTTTTCTCCCATTGACTGGGGAATTCTAATTTACCCAGAGATTAAATATATATCCCAGAAGCAAAGAATAACACACTCTTTACTATATTAGGTACTTAAATGCTAATGAAAAGATGAGGGTGGAAAAGAAGTAAAATGAAATGTTTGAGCTTTTAGAGATAGTTCAACTTGTTATTGCAAAGTTTCAAGTCACAATTAGGGCATAGGTGGAGGTCATATTCTTATGAGAGGTCTTCACTCAGTTTATCCCATTCAATCTCTCCTTTTATTTATTAACCTTTGAAGACCTCTCAAACCATTTTTGACTTAAAAATACAATAGATTAACTCAAGTTAGCTGACAATAAGACAATGCCAAGCAAGACACTTGTCAAAACCTCAGATTAGTGTCAAAAACCTCAGAATCTGCTAAAATATTTGAGAAATTCTATAACCTTAACTAACTACTTCTGCAGACCCAAATTGGCCAGTTCTAGGTCCACAAAAATATGTCAGGTTTTTTTTTTGCTTTTGTTTTTTTTTACTTTTTGATGTGGGAAAAAACTTTCCCTATCTCAAAATTAGTCCTTCTTTCTAGCTAAAAGCTATTGGTATAAATCAAATTATGTATAAAACAAGCACTTTTAAATCCCTAATAGCCAGGTCTTTTCCTTTGTAATTCAGTTGACTAAGAGGAACATAGAAGACAGAAACACAGTCTCACTCACATTCATGCAAACATAAACTGCTTTTCTAACTCAATCAAGCTCCCATTCTAGGGAGAAGGCAAGGGGAATTCTGGAGCCAAAGCCTTAGAAGCTGACCCACTGGGTATTAAAGGTTCCTCTGAATTTACACCCATCCTTCAGGGGATCTATAGTTCCTCTAAGTGGGGCACCTGTCCAAACAAAACAAGAATATTTAATCTTTATAAATTTGGATACTTCATCCCAATTCTTCCTAAAGAGCTCTCTTCTGAGATACTAGATAAGCATTTTTTAGACTTCTATCTTAGATTGCTCCTTTCCCGTGGTTTACAGTATTTTGTCTTCTTTGAAGGAAGACTCACCCCATTTTGCCAAAGGAAAATAGGAGCACCTTTATGGACTCAAACCATTTAGAGTTTCCCAGTATCAAAGGGAAAGCACTCTTACAGACTTCAACCACTTGAAGTCTCTCTTCCTTCCCTCCCCCCTCACCAATTTCTTGCCCTACCTAGGTTGTGCACAATTTACCTGACTAATTTCAAACTTTTGTCAGCTGGTTTATCTCCTGAGCTGAATTAATCCTCTATCTTTGCTAACCCACTTTCATTTTTGCTTTCTCCCTGTGTCTCTCTGGGAATTTACACAATCAGAATGGGAATTCCCAAGCTGAGTCCAAGGACCACCGGAGAATTCTCTCTTTTTTTTTATATTAATACTTTTTATTTGCAAAACATATGTATGGGTAATTCCTAAACATTAACCCTTACAAAGCTTTCTGTTACAAATCGGAGAATTCTCTAGAGGGTACCTGCCCAAGAATTTGGTACTGGAGAGACCCCTCATGAACAGAAAATATCCCAGAATGAGCCTTACAGAAATTAAAATCAGACTCTCAAGGTAAAAAGCAAAAAAGAATTTATTACAATCTCATGAGAATGGACAACTCTCAACAGACAAGGTGTCAGTAGAGTGCAAAACACAAGCTGCAAACACAGGATTATGCAGACTCTAATGAAGAAGCCTCCCCCCTCCCTTCTGATCTTTCCTCCCATTGACTGGGGAATCCTAATTTACCAAGAGACAAAATTTTTATCTCAGAAACAAAGAATAACATACTCTATCATATTATGTACTTAAATGATAATGAAAATTTTTTTGGGGGGGGAGACTGGAAGGAAATGTTTGTTTATCTAAGATAATGGAACACCTGTAGCTTTTAGCTATAGCTTAACCTGTTATTGCAAAGTCTCAAATCATACTTAGAGCATAGGTCAAGGCCACATTTTTATGAGAAGTCTTCACTCAGTTTATTTCATTCAGTTGGAAGAAGATTGTAAGAACTTTGAATGTCATGCTAAGCAATAGAGTGCCACTGAAGGATTTTTTTGTTTCTGTTTTTAATTAAAACTAAAATTTTCAATTAGTAAGTATTTATTTTTTCTCCTTCATTCCTTCACTGGAAAAAGGAAAAGGAAAAAAAAATCCTTATAACAAATAGGCAAAATCAAGTGAAACAAATTCCTATAATTGCTACATGAAAAAAGATATATCTGATTCTGCAACTTGAATACATCACTTCTCTGTCAGGAAGTGGTTAATAAAGGCACCATCATCATCATTTCTCTAGAATTTAGCTATTACAATTTTTTAGCAATCAATCAATAAGCATTGATTAACAGCCTACTGTGTGCCCAGCATTGGTACTATGCTAAAAACTGGAAATGAAAAAAAAATACAAAAGAAAGTCCCTCCTCTCAAGGAGTTCACAATCTAATGGGAGAAACAATAAAGCAAACAAATATATACAAACAAACTACATGTAGGTTAAATAGGAAATAATTAACAGAAGGAAGGCATTAGAATTAAGAGGCATTAGGAAATGTTTTCTTTAGTAAGTGGAATTTTCATAAGAACTTGAAGGAGAACAGACAATTTTCAGATGAAGAAATTGAAACTATTTCTGGTCACATGAAAAGTTGCTCCAAATCACTATTGATCAGAGAAATGCAAATTAAGACAACTCTGAGGTACCACTACACACCTGTCAGATTGGCTAAAATGACAGGAAATGATAATGATAACTGTTGGAGGGGATGTGGGAAAACTGGGACACTGATACATTGTTGGTGGAACTGTGAAGGGATCCAACCATTCTGGAGAGCAATTTGGAACTATGCTCAAAAAGTTATCAAACTGTGCATACCCTTTGACCTAGCAGTGTTTCTACTGGGCCTATATCCCAAAGAGATCTTAAAGGAGGGAAAGGGACCCACATGTGCAAGAATGTTTGTGGCAGCCCTTTTCGTAGTGGCAAGAAACTGGAAACTGAAAGGATGCCCATCAATTGGAGAATGGCTGAATAAATTATGGTATATGTATATTATGCAATATTATTGTTCTGTAAGAAACGACCAACAGGAGGATTTCAGAGAGGCCTGGAGAGACTTGCATGAACTGATGCTGAGTGAAATCAGTAGAACCAGGAGAACATTATACACAGCAACAAGACTATACAATGATCAGTTCTGATGGACATGGTTCTCTTCAACAATGATGTGATTCAAACCATTTCCTATTGTTCAGCGATGAAGATAGTCATATACATCCAGAGAGAGGCCTGTGAGAACTGAGTGTGAACCACAACACAGCATTTTAATGCTTTCTGTGAATATTTCCATGCATTTTGTTTTCCTTCTTAGGTTGTTTTTTTCTTCTTCTCTTTCTAGATCTGATGTTTCTTGTGCAGTAAGATAACTGTATAGATATGTATATATATGTATTGTATTTGTCATATAATTTATCCTATTTAGCATGTATTAGATTACCTGTCATCTAGGGGTGGGAGGTGGGGGGAAGGAGGGGAAAAGCTTGGGAAAAAAAAAGTTTTTACAAAGGTCAATGTAGAAAAATCACTCATATGTTTTGTAAATAAAAAGCTTTTAATAAAAAAAAAAGGAAAAAAAAGAACTTGAAGGAAACCAAAGAATCCAGGAATGAGAGGAGAAGGAAGATTATTGTTGGCATGAGGCACAGTCAGAAAAAAATGCTCAGAGCAGAGCAGTGATATAGCAATTGAGAGACAAATTTGGGGTGTTATGTCAGGAAATATTTTCTAAACAGCAATTGCCTCAAAAAGTAGAATATGTTGCCTTGGAAAGTTATGGTTTCCCTGTCACTGAAGATCTTTAATAAAAGACATCCATAACTGAACAGGATTCAATTCTGAAACATGAGTGGCCACAGTTTGCATCCATAACTGAGAGTAAAAATTGCCCTCCAGAGAGTAAATGAGAATACAACATGGGAATAGATAAGCAAATACAAAATAAATGAAAACTTCAAACAATGGGAATTTTCCGATTTTATGAGGAAGCACATTTCACTTTTGGTTGACTTTCATTGTAAAAAATTGACGTGAAACCAAATTTATCCCAGAGAAAGAGTACTTATTGCTGTTCATAAGAAGAAGAAACAAATCCAAGTTGTTGGCTACTACTTCTTGCTGAAAGGTTCCAATGACAGTTTGACATGAACAACAAAGAGGTGCCCTGTCTTTCAGGGGTCTATATCAAAACTATCAAGACTTGTCAAACCTGATAACAAATATTCATTTCAGGAGAGTCATAAAAAGGCAAATGTACTAAGAGAAGGAACCTAGGAAATATTACTATGAGGTTCTGAGAAGATATGGATATTATTGTCATTATTACTGCCAATTGGAGATAAGTTCTTCATAAGAAAAAGGCAGATATGGTATATAGAGAACTACTTTAGAAGATGGTATCTGTTCTGGAGAGCAACTTAGAACTATGTCTGAAGAGTTATCAAAATGTGCATACCCTTTGACCCCTCATGTTCCAACTCAGCTTATAACCTAATAAGATCTTAAAGGAGGGAAAAGTCCCCACATGTGTAAAAATGTTTGTGGCAGCCTTTTTTGTAGTGGCAAGAAGCTAGAAACTGAATGGATGCCCATCAATTGGAGAATGGCTGAATAAATTATGGTATATGAATGTTATGGAATATTATTGTTCTATAAGAAATGACCAGCAAAATTATTTCAGAGAGGCCTGGAGAGACTTGCATGAACTGATGCTGAGTGAAATGAACAGAACTAGGAGATCATTGTACATGGCAATAACAATATTATACAATGATCAATTCTAATGAATGTGGCTCTCTTCAACAATGAGATTATTCAGGTCAGTTCCAATGGTCTTGTCATGAAAAGAGCTATCTGCACTCAAATACTATAGGAACTGAGGGTGGATAACAACATAGTATTTTTACTCTTTTTGTAGTTGTTTGCTTGCATTTTATTTTCTCTTTTTTTTTTTCTTTTTGATTTGATTTTTCTTGTGCAGCAAGCCAATTGTATAAATATATATGCATATATTGGATTTAACATATATTTTACCATGTTTCACATATATTGGATTACTTACCATCTAGGGGATTATTGAGGAAGGGGGGGGGATTGGAGCACAAAGTTTTGCAAGGATTAATGTTGAAATTGTACATGCATATGTTTTGAAAATAAAACCTTTAATAAAAAATTTTTTTAGAAAGAAGATGGTATCAAAGAATATGGTTGAAATTAGTACTTAGCTCAATGCCTTGTACTATATAAATTCTCATTTCTTCCCTTTCTTCCCCTTATTAGATGTATCCCCGGCTAAGAACTTGTCATTTATGCTTCTTAATAATTTCAACTATATTCTTTGATACCATCTTCCTTCTAAAAAAAATTTTTTTTTTGGCTGAGGCAATTGGAATTAAGTGACTTGCCCAGGGTCACACAGCTAGGAAATGTTAAGTGTCTGAGGCCAGATTTGAACTCAGGTCCTCCTGACTTCAGGGCTGGTGCTCTATCCACTGAACTAAGTACTAATTGAGCTAAACTGTACTAACAAATATTAACTCCTCACAACAGTACTGAGAAATAGGTGTTATTATTATCCTCTTTTTTAAATTATTATTACAAATAAGAAAACTAAGGCAGATGGAAGCTGTGACTTGCCTAAGATCACACAACTTATAGGGATCTGAGGATAAATTTGAATTCAGGTCTTCCTGACTCTGAGCTTAGTACTTTATCAACTTTACCATCTAACTATTTAATGTGTCTCTTATGCATATAACATCATGAGGGGGGAAAAGTTCCTCAAAAACAGTGCATAATTGAGGTAACTAGGTGGTATAGTGGATAGAGCACCAGCCCTGAAGTCAGGAGGACCTGAGTCCAAATATGACTTCAGACACTTAACACTTCCCAGTTGTGTGACCCTGGGCAAGTAACTTTACCCTAATTGCCTCAGGGGAAAAAAGTGCATAATAATTTTCTATAGAAAAATAAGTACACAATTCTTTAATCATTTTTATCAACCTGCTAGCTCCTATCACTGTACTCCAAGACAGAATGCAAAGGATGGAATAGTTTTATTTAATCTTAAAAATTGAGAGTATAAGTGATAAAATATATCATTGAAATTTATATATCTAAATCATTACCAAATTGTTATATAATATCCACTTTCATAATTGATTTTTCAACAGAAAAAATCTAATTTAGGCTAATTAAGAAAAGGGCAAATCTGAATTAAGGAATAGTTTGTGTGGTTATGAAGTTGTCCTTTAAAAGCAAAGAATAATTTGGAACTATCAATGTTAACTTCTAGATTATTATGATGTAATGAATATATAAGTATGGTTTATAATCAACTATCAATTATAAGCATATAGATGATTGCTATGAATGCTTCAAAATGGTGCTTCCTTAAACTGATAAATGTTTTCCCTTGTAATTCTATTTATTATGGTTTCTTTGCTTAAAAACCCCCCAGTATCATAAATAATACAATGGAAAATTCCACCTAGATTTTCTTTGAATTGTCACTCATGCTGAATTAGTGAAGGGTGAATTAATGAGGTTTCTTTCACAGATGATATGGTTGGATAATTTACAGGGTTGTTTTTTTTTAATTGGAAAAAAATGTGCTGATTAATCAGAACTTTTCTACTTTATAGTAAGAACTGGTTAAGAAAATTAGACCATCATAAATCAAATTGATTTAGGCTCCTTTCATCTAAGGTAGAAATTTCCATCACTATACAACTAGAATATACATCAAAAATGACTAATACTTTTAAAAATAAAAATAAAAATTTTAATGGACTAAAATAAGCATTCTTTCCCCCTACCCAAAATTCTTTCCCTCATTGGTAATTAGTAAAAATCAGTCCCCTTGGTCTATTCAGAAAAAGTAAGTTTGTATTTATCAGGAATTTTTAGTTATTTGTTGACAGCATGGTACACTTCCCCATTTGGTTCAGAGAATATATTTCAGATTAGATTACTAAAGGCATATATGATACACAAAAGAAAAGTTAGCTGAACACAATCTTGTACTTGAATACAACCTTCCTATTGTATAAGCTTAATAAATCTGAACCTATTTTTTTGGGTTTTTTTTACAGAATCAGCTCAATATAGAGAAAATAAAGGTAGGTCTGGGCATAATTTGTTATGTCATAAAGGAGGTCAATAAAGTCGCCTGTAGACTCAACTGTAAGACATGAAAAATAGTTAAATACAGAAATATGTATGGTGGGTTCATCCAAATTATAATGTGCACAGTACAATGTCCTATACAATTTTGAGGAGAGATAGTGTGGCAAGTTAGCCAATGTTACATTACAAGTATTCTATGATAGATAGATAGATAGATGGATAAATAGATAGATCATTTTTAAGTGCTTACTATGTGCCAAGCTTAGTGTTAATGAGTGCTATTAGTAACAATGCAAGAAAGCAAAACCATTCCTGACATCAAGGACAATACATTCTAATGATATAAGACAGCATATAAAATGAAGCTAGAAAGAGGAAGGAAGTATCAGTGTCAGAGTCCAAATTTCAAGTAGGGAAGAGATGGTCAGAAAAAAGGTCGTATCAAGAAGACTGTGATTAATGATTCCTTTTGTATTTATAATTTACCATATTATAAATGAACACAGAGGAAAAGGAAAAAAAAGGAAGAAATCATTTAACATTAGAAGAAAAATTGTTTGATTTAATAAATCTTTAATTACTAAACAAAATTCCTCCAGTAAAATCCCACTCATTTGTTATTAAAATCCATACCTCATTGTTATAGGATTCTCATTCTCAAGATTGCACCAAAGAAGATAAATTCTGAAAGGAAAGATTTAAGAACAAGTCCAAAGAATGACTATATGTCTATCATCCAAAAATTATCAAACTAATTTTTTCCAGGATCAAATATAAACTACTTGGCTTGACAATTACCTGGCACCTTTTTGTTTTCCCAATCTTGTTATTCTTTACTCTTTCCATGAACTTTGTGATCCAATTTTCACAGGTCTACTAGATATTCCCTTCATCTTATAGTCTCATGTCTTTTCAATGACTATACTCCAATTCTAGAATTCCTTCCCTCTTCATTTTGGTTTTGTAGAATCCTTGACTTCTTTCAAGATGCTCAAATTCCACTTTTTCTAAGAGAACTTTCCTTGTCCTTGTGTCTGATAGAATTACTTCATTAGTTTCTCTTCTTCCTTCTATATACAGGTGTGTGCATACATGTATATGCATATACACACATGTACATATAAACACACATGCATATATGCATGTGTGTGCATATACATGATCATGTGTTGTTTCTCCTACTAGAACATAAGTCCATTGAAGGTAGGAATTGCTTTCATCTTTTTTTATATAACCAGAACTTAGCAATGTATCTGGTATATTCTAAGTACTTAATAAACGACTGCAGGCTGATGAATGAGCTGTCAGAACAATTCTCAAATGTCATCATTTTCTGATCAATAGAGAGGTACACATTTGTCATCCATGCATGTGTGTGTGTGTGTGTGTGTAGAGCTTTTAGACTAACTAGATCACAAAGTTCAATTCTCAGTGACTTCAGATTTGAATAGAAGAGACAGTGAAAGAAATGTCTGTTCAAAAGACTAAAAATTAGAAAAAAAATTGCTAAGCACCATTGTTAATATTTCAAATTAATACAAACATTGGTACTTTCATTTCTAATCAATTGAAATGAGAACCCAGTTGTGCAATAGCCCCAATACAATTTTCCAAAAAGTAGTAGACTGAGAGTGAATCCTGAGTTACTAGTAAATATTAACATCAGCAACTACCGAAAAGAATTTTGACTGTTAAATGTAAAACTCAAAGCCACAAAATAGTCTCCCATTATCTTAGAAAATGTGTTAAAATATTTTCCATGAAATTTTAGCATGATGGTAAATGATCATATTATAGGAAAATATTCCAGTTAAAATATAAAATCACAAATTAGGTAATTGAATATAAGCTTATATGAAAATAAGAATAATAATAAAGTAATAATATATTTTGAAAAGTCATTTAATTTAATTTTTGACCTAGGAGAAAAACAAAATAAAGACAAAGATTGTAAGTGGTCCAAACTAAATTATAGTTGACATATTAATAAATTGCCTACTTAAATGAAAAAGATGCATTTCAATTAGGAATGGGAGATGATCTCCACTCTAATGGAAGTTCTCTAATATTATGGCATGATTTACAATCTAATGAAATTTTCTCCAAGGCAGAATATCCTGTCTGAACTGCAGGGAACACCCTGTTGTTTTCATATTGAAAAATTACTACAAATATGAGTAATTAATGCAAAAGGGGTAATTGGTTTCCCATTTCTATAGTTAAGCAGGCAGGAAATTAATCAGTATTTCTCTGCTTTACCAAGATATCAGTGTTTTGGCAATGCTACCCAGACCTGAAATATCTGTTCCTAGACAAGAAACCTTACTCACTGAAACAAGTCTATAAGATTTAAAATTTGTAAGCTATTGCCATTTAAGCATTTGTTTGTTCAAATTATATGTAATAAAGCAGAAAATATAGCCACAGAATCAAAGTTAATATAATCTATGAGAAGTAATAATATATAGTAGGTAGAGTGTTGGACTTAGTATTGACCTGGCTCAAATGCTACCTGAAACATTTACTAGCTATGTGTTTTTTAATCTCTCTGAACCTCATTTATAAATTCATCATCTATAAAGAGAGAAGTGAGACATGTGACTTTGAAAGTTTCCTTCAATGGTTGATGCCAGATCCAATGATCTCATGATAAAGAGAGCCATCTACATTCAGAGAAGACCATGGGAACTGTGTGTGGATTATAACATAACCTTCTCACTCTTTTTGTTATTGTTCACTTGCATTTTGTTTTCTTGCTCATTTTTTTTCCTTTTTTGATCTAATTTTTCTTATGCAGTCATATAACTGTATAAATAGGTTTATATATGTTGGATTTAACATAGATAACACATAAAAGAGGAACTAAAAAAAAGTTTCCTTTAGCTCTAAATCTTCATTCCCAAGAACTTATTCATTAAGTACAGATTTACAGAGAACTATGAAATATCTAGAAATAATTGATCATCAGTCAGCTGAACTTCTACAGTAAAATAAGATGGAAGGGAAAGTCTTTGTGTTACCTTTGGGATTATAAGGAAAAACACAAAAACACATTGACTAAATATGAAAAAACATGAAATAAAAAAAGGAATGAGAAGAAATTCTCTTTCAACTGCCTCCATGTAAAATAACCAGTCCTAATATCTCTCAGCCTAGTCTCCAAAGTTCCATCATTGCTACCTGTCTTGATTCTACAGTCTGTCCACCAAAAAACATGTGAATATTATATCTTCCATATGTCTTTTCTTTTTGGAAAGTTGAAATGAAAAAAAGATAATTAGGCTGGCTTTAAATAAAAATTTATTTGTTTTGTAAGAGTTCCTTTGCTTTGACAACTTGCTCCAAATTAAATGATACTTTATCACCTAACATTGTTTAGATCATCAAAGCTATTGAAAACATTGCTCTGAAGAGGGATTCAGGAAAAGACTGGTCCCTGCCTAGCAAAAATTCTAGAACACCCTTGGAAAAATCAGACAATTTTGCTCAAAAGAGAAATATCTTGTAAGGATTGATAAGCATTTGGAAGGGAATAATCATTTATATAGCACCTGCTATGTGCCAGACACAATGCTAAATGCTTTACAAATATTAGCTCCTTTAATCTTCACAACAACCCAGAATGGTCAGATGCTATAATTTTTTCCATTCTATAATTGAAGACACAGAGGCAATCAGAGGTTAAGTGTTTGACACAGCTAGTAAGTATCTGAGGTTTCAATAACTTAGGCAGTTCTCAAAGTAAAAGCATCTTTCCTCTCTTATTTTTTTATTGCATATTGCTCTTAAAATTATTTGCACAATTTTATAGTACCAGCAACAATGGAAAAAATCATTTTATAATTATACTAAAAATGTAGATAAATCATAACATTAGGTTACGAATCAATATATATTTTAAGATCAGTTGAATGTACTTTGACAGGAAACCAACTAACTTCTGAGGAGGGAGATAGGAAAGCTAAATCTGGATTCTTCACTAACTTTAAGTGAAGAGAAAAGAGCCAAAGATTGAATTTTTTAAAAAGATCATTATTAAGTGCTACTCTATTCATCAGAGAAAAGAGCTCAAAATGTGAAGATCAAAAGGATGATCTTTGCATCCATTCCATTACTTCTAATCTAATCACATGATTTCTCATCACCTTCCTTCTTGGACTTTGAGTGTTGTAGGCAAAAATCTCACTGTTCAGCCCTCAGGTCAGTTTTGAACCAAGAAGACCCAACTCTGTTAACAACCAAAAGCTATTTCTTCAGTACAGGAATATGATCCATTGATAACTCTTTTTTCAAAAGGCTGGAGCTGAATAGAAATCAAGTCTTCCATTTCAGATATCTAGAAAGTAAGGAAAACCTCAATTGGTAATTATAATTTGTCAAGTCAACAAGCATATACTATGTCTTAGATACTATACTAAGCACTAGTGTATTGTGGCTAAGTAGGCAAATTCCTCAAAAACTTCATAATACTTAGATCTTAGAAAGGGGAGGAAGGAAGAGTTGTGCAAGGTCAATGCTAGGCAAACAATTGAATGGAGGTTCAAGTAAAATTTGTCAATACATAAAGTAGCCATGATATCATAACTTTCTCATTCCACCAATACAATTCAAAACCTGTGACCTAAGCAACCCATAGGGAATTGCCTGAAACACAAATTTTAGGTCATTTGTCTAACATCACACTACCAGAAAGTTTTTGAAACAGAATTTGAGCCAGGTGTTGAAACAAAGAGAGATGAGTTGAATATTTTCCTTGTCTTAACATGAGTAAGTCCATTTTCAAAATGGCCTCCATTTAAAGGATCCATATGTACAAAAATATGTATAACAGCTCTTTTCAGTGGAGGCAAAGAATTGGAAACTGAGTTAACATACATCAATTAAGGAATGGCTGAAGCAGTTATGGTATATAAATGTGATGAAATACTATTGAACTGCAAAAAAATAATGAAGGAGATGGTTTTAGAAAAAAAAAATCAGGGGACAGCTAGGTGGTGCAGTGGATAGAACACCAGCCCTGAAGTCAGGAAGATCTGAGTTCAAATCTGGCCTCAGACACTTAACACTTTCTATGTGTGACCCTGGACAAGTCACTTAACCCCAATTACCTCAGGGGGAAAAAAAATCAGGAAAACCTGTAAGAACTGATGAGAAGTAAAATGAGTAAGACCAAAAGAACAACTTACAGAGTATCAACAATATTGGAAAAATATACAACTGTAAAAGACAGAATAAAGTGGGGGAGGGAGAAAATTTGGAACTGAAAAAAAAATTGAATTTTTAAAAAATATCATTTACCTGAAAAAAGGATGCTATTTAGAGTATTTAGAATTTTTGGGGTTTTTTGGGGTTTTTTAGGTATTTAGGATTTAGGACATTTAAGGTAAATAAATTAACTTGTCAATCAATCAATAAACTAGCATTTATTAGGTGCCTATTTGGTGCTGTCCTAAGTACTAGAAATACAAAGAGAGGAAAAAATACATTCCTTGCTCTCAAGGAGTTCACATTAATGAGGGAAACAACTTACAAATAACTATGTACAAACAAGATATATACAGATTAAACTTGAAATATTCTTAGAAGGAAGCACTAAGATTAAGGGGAACTAGAAAAAAGCCTCTTATAGAAAGTGGGACTTTATTTTTTTAATAGCTTTTTATTTTCAAAATATATGCAAAGATAGCTCTTAACATTCATCCCTGAAAAACCCTGTGTTCTAAGTTCTTCTCTTTCCTTTCCCCACAAACCCTCTCCTATAGATAACAAACAATCCAATACATGTTAGACATGTGTAATTCTTCTACACATACCTTAGCTCTTATTATGCTGAACAAGAAAAAAAAAAGCGAGCAAAAAACAACAAAAGGTGCCAATACTACATTGTGGTCCACACTCAGTTCCCACAGTCCTTTCTCTGGGTGTAGATGGCTCTCTCCATCACAATTCCACTGAAATTGGCCTGATGCACCTCACTGTTGAAAAGAAACATGCCCTTCACAGTTGATCATCACATAATCTTCTTATCACTGTATACAATGATATCTTGGTTCTACTCACTGCACTTAGCATCATGTATCTTTCTCCAAGCCTCTCTGAAATCATCCTCCTGATCATTTTTTATAAAACAAAAATATTCTATAACATTTACATACCATAATTTATTCAGCCTTTCTCTAACTGATGGACATCTATTCAGTTTCCAGTTCCTTGCTTCTACAAAAAGGGCTGCTACAACATTTTTGCACATATGGGTCCTTTTCTCTTTTTTATGACATATTTGAGATAAAGACCCAGTGGAGACACTGCTGGATCAAAGGTATGCACAGTTTAATAGTTCTTTTGGCATAATTCAAAATTGGTCTCCAGTATGGTTGGATCAGTTCACAATTCCACTGACAATGTATTAGTATATCAGTTTTCCCATATCCCCTCCAACATTTATCATTGTCTTTTCCTTTCCTTTCCTTTTATTTTATTTTGCTTTTTGCTGAGGCAAAATTGCCCAGGGTCACACAGCTAGGAAATGTTAAGTTTCTGAGACCAGCCTTGAACTCAGGTCCTCCTGAGTTCAGGACTGGTGCTCTATCCACTGCACCACCTAGCTGCCCCTTTTCCTTTCATTTTAGCCAATCTGAAAAGTGTGAAGTGGTACCTCAGAGTTGTCTTAATTTTTTCTTATCAATAGTGATTTAGAACATTTTTTCATATG
This sequence comes from Myrmecobius fasciatus, assembly GCA_023553655.1. Lineage (NCBI taxonomy): Eukaryota > Metazoa > Chordata > Mammalia > Dasyuromorphia > Myrmecobiidae > Myrmecobius > Myrmecobius fasciatus. The sequence goes on along the minus strand of JAJPUD010000200.1, from coordinate 103,576 downwards.
ACCAGAAATGGTTTTAATTTTTTCATCTGAAAATTATCTATTCTTATCCTTTGACCATTTATCAACTGGAAAATGGCTTGTATTCTTATAAATTTGAGTCGATTCTCCATATATTTTAAAAATGAGGTCTTTATCAGAACCCTTGGATATAAATTTTTTCCCCAGTTTTCTGCTTCCCTTCTATTCTCGCCTGCATTGAATTTGTTGGAACAAAATATTTTTTAATTTAATATAACCAAAATTATCCATTTTGCATTTCATAATGTTCTCTAGTTTTCTTTGGCCATAAATTCCTTCCTTCTCCACTGATCTGAGAGGTAGAACTATCCCTTGTTCTCCTAATTTGCTTATAGTATCATCCTTTATGTCTAAATCATGAACCTATTTCCATTTTATCTTGGTATAGGATGTTAGTCAATGCCTAGTTTCTACCATACTGTTTTCCAATTTTCCCAGCAATTTTTGTCAAATGATGATTTTTTATTCCAGAAGCTAGAGTCTTTAGATTTATCAAATAGATTACTATACTTATTGTTTATTGGGTCTTGTGAATCTAGATTACTATAATTATTGATTATTGTGTATTGTGAATCTAACCTATGCCACTAATCAGCTGTTCTATTTCTTAGCCAGTACCAAATGGTGCTGATAAGTGCTGACTTATAAGATAGTTTTAGGTCTGGTACATCTAGGCCAGAAGATGGGACTTTGAGATATGGAAGCTAGATGAGGAGGGAGAACCTGTTCCAGACATGGAAGACAGCTGCTAAAAACATTTGGAATCAGAAAATGGAGCATACTATGCAAGGAATAGCAAGGCCCTAAGGTCCAGATCATGTTAGCTGATTAGTGACTCCATATTCTTGCTTCCAGAACTAAACAGTCTGACCTTTCTCAAGGCCAGATACAGACAGTTTGTAATTAAAATTAACTTCCCTTCACTGTTTGTTTGTTTTGCATATCCTAGTGAAAAATGATCTGAGTCCCCTTCTTTTAGAGGCCATCCTATCTCTCCCTGACTATAGCTTATAATAATAATCTGAATAAAACTTTTTTGCTGATTTGTAGCAGTTTGAATACTGTCTCATTATACTGGCACCAAATCTGACTCCAAGCCAAGTTCTTTATCCCCAAAAAATTGCATTATATTAACATTATACTAACCTCTGTTCATCTTTTTTTTTTAAGTGCAGAATTGCAATTTCATCAGTTAAGGAATTTCTATTATGGAAAAAATCCCTACTGATGTAAATGGGCAACTCATGTGTAATTTACATTATTAGAAAATTGTTTAATGCATGTAGGGGTTTCATGATCTCACAGTCAGTATGTGCTAGAAGCAGAAGCTGAACCCAACTCTTCTGGACTCCAAGATTAGACCTATTCACCATAACTTGCTTCTAGGTTCATCAATATCCCAAACTAAATCCCTTGAGGCAAAATCATTTTCCTAACTTGAGAAAAAAATTTTTCAAGGAATTTTTCTATGGTGCTTTCCATACAACAGTCTGAAAAAACACTATTGGTATACTTTTTCCTTATAAATATTTTCAAGGGAAACCACTTTTTACTAATATTTAGCTGATATTTCATTAACAGAATAAAAAAATTGTCTATAAAAACTCATCATAGGCCAACTTCCATTTCTAATCATCTGAAGTTGTATAAAATACAAATATATTTTTCTCCTGAATGCCAGAGGGAGGAAAAAACATTTCAACTCACCTGTTATCTGAAACCAAAGAAAATTACTTCTTTCATTCACAGAGGGTTCAATTTGCAGTTTCTCTTACCTTCTGCTAATAATTATTAATATGCAAATGAAGCTTTAGTTGTCACTCATCATTTTTATAATCATAGTGTACTTTGGTGAATTCTCATAACTAGAATTCTGCACCTGATACCAGAAGGCAAATAGGATATTTTTGTAAATGAAAACACATAATCAAACATATCCTTCCCAAAGCAAAATCAAAGAAATCTTGGTTCATATACCAAAGAATTATGTTAAACTGTATGGGGCACTTTATGCATGGCCAGAAGCCTAAACAAGAACAATAAAATGGTAAGGAGAGGAAATTTCCAACTAACAGATGGTGAGGTGGATAGAGCTGAGAAGTGGATCAAAGTGGAACTGGCTGCTCCAAATCTCAGCAAAACAAGATCGTTTATTTACAAGGAACTCCAGATAGAAAGACAGTGGCTTGTGCCAAATTCATTTCCAAATGTGCATTATAATCTCCACTCTGATGAAGACTAAGCATCTTCCCTAAGTAACATGACATTTTCTTTACTGTTAACATCAGTACTCATCAAAAATGATTAATTTTCATTTATTTTTTTATATTGGCAGCATGGTCACATGTACATATTCCAAGTAGCTTTAAATAATATAATGTACATATGTAAGCACATACATGTATACATACATGTATAGCACAGTGCTTAGTAGATAAAATGTATTTTAATGAATTCTTGTTTACTTACTGATACACATGTACTTTTCATGCAAATAATCTTACTTTATAGTCAAAAAATCCTTGCCCTAGATAGGCATTGCTAGAATGAGTTGGTAGTAGCTATTTTTTATCAATTGTATGTTTTCCAAAAAGATGATACATGATCATACATCAGAATTTTCCTGATCAACTTGATGAATTTGGGGTGGGAGGAAAAAAGAGATGAGAAGGGAAGTATCCAAAGTGAGCCTTCCTTTTGTATTAGATCTTCATGTTCTTGTTGGGGGTTCCAAAGCATAAGTTTTACTAATGTGACTGCTGCCAAGATAAACAGGATTACCCACATTGTTATAGGGTAGACTGTTAGGTGAGAGTGCTCAGATGTCTCTACCTTGGATACTAAAAACTCCAGTGCTGGAGATAGCACATCTGACCTCCACTTCTGATAATTTGGCATATGTTGCAGATGCAAATCACATCTCTGAACCTGTTTCTTTAAGCCTTCATGTGGTCTCAAATGGCATAAAGTTTTGATAGGCAATGAAAAAATGTCATTTTTAATGAACTTAAACAGATCTGTGATCTCACTCATGTGGGTACTCTGTCTGCCTGTGGAAATCTCAATTCAACTACTCCTTGTCCTATGCAATTTTTGTCCATGTCTTTCCATAAATATTCCATATAGATTGTAACTAATGCCTAAGAGGTCTTTCTCCAGTTCTTTTAATATTTTACTGACACCAGTTCACCATATGAACTTTTTTTCACTCTCATTAAATAACTGGATAACTTTCTTTTTCTGATCACACTTTTCTTTTATTCCACTTCTTATGCATATAAGATTAATGTTATTAGGCACAGTCTGATTATATCCACCATGCACTATTCCATTACCCTTTGAGTCACAAACAATTACAGTTCATCTAAGATCATGATGTTCATTGATAGCAAATATAATATAAGATTCTTGAAGACAGGGATTCTTTTTTTTTTCTTTGTGAAACCTAGCAGAGACTCTCACAAATTGAAAGTACTTAATAAATGGTTTTTGAATGATCGATTGGTAGCATTGCTAGAAAAATATCAATGTTAAAAAGTCAGACTATTGTGGAAAGGACAGCTTGGGAATTATTGAATGCTCATTATTCCTGATAACTTACCTTCCTACAACATATGGCTCATCTCTTGCTTCTTGTCCTGTACAAGTTGAGACTTGACTGCCCTGATTTTCTTACCCCAAATGGCTTGATTCTGCAAGACTCCTGGTTGGCTCTATTCTTGTCCCATCTCTTAATAGAGCCTAAAGGAACAATATTGGCATAGACACACACAGAAATCTTTTTGTTCAGTCCTAGTCATGATGTGCCCTTCTATGCCACAGATGAATTATTTTAGAAAAGGCAACATAAGGACTTTGGTGATATGCTAATCAAGAAACAGACCTTCACATGGTCTGAGATTAAATCCTTAAATTCTAGTTCCATATAAAAGGGACTCCAGTCAAATTTATAAAGAGTCAGACCAAGAATTTATTGCATGTGGGCACAGATTTGTGTTGCTTTGAGTTATTCTACACAGCATATATCTGTATCCACACCTTGGCATTCTCCCATACTAAATGTCCTTATCCCTTGAAGGTAGAGTTCTCCCACCTGCCATATGAGATACTATCAGGAGGAAGTATTCTTTACTACCTGTTTTTGAAGCAGTATATGCAGATATAAAAGCTACCATGGGCAGGGGCCCTGTCATGTACAATAGGATAAGAAAAAAGCTGTTTCACCTGAGTCAGCCAGGGTTATATAGTTGCAGTCTTGCTAGTCTGAACCATGAAACACTATGGGCAAGGAAATAGAATGGTTAGGCAAACTAAGAAAGTCACTGTGAAATCATATAGCAGGACAAGGATAAAGAATTTTAGTTCTTAGAGAGTCCAAAATTGTATTTGAAAACTATACAGGGCATGATTGGAACCTGGGATCAAAGGATGAGCAAAACATACCTGTTGAGAAAAGAACCTGGTCACAGGTATTTGGAAACCATAATGATAGCCCAAAGTAACATATGTCAGCCTGAATGTCACATGAAATCAGACTCAAAAATTATAATTCAGCTTTTACCTAATGAGCAAATAAAAAGAAAATCAAATAGGCAAACATAAAGGGCAGGCAGTAGCCAATGGCCCCATAGGGAAGTGGAAAGAGCATTAACTTTAGAATCTGAGGAAATAGCTTTGAATCCCAGTTCTCATTTTTATCACCTGGATGATCCAGAGTAAGTAACTTTACTTGTCTGGTCTTCTGTTTCCTCATTTATTAAGTGTAGGGACCTCTAAGGTCCTTTTCAGTTTTATATCTATAATAACATGATTCATATTTGGTGGCAGAAACTCAAACTTTATGCAGCAATTCATGAATATTTTTCATATTTTTAAAATATGTTATTTTAATACAAAAGTAGGGAGAAACAATTATATTTATTCCTAGATGTAAAGATTAAAGAATCAAAGTAGCCAATAAATGAGAGGAAGATAGAAAAATGACCACTGCCATCAGTTTCATTCTCCACTAAGAAATGCAACAAGGTATGAATAGGCATAGCTCAAACCTACTTTGTTTCTGATTTACTGCCACTCCTGATGCTGACAGAACATTGCACCCGAGGCATCAATATTAATCACTTCACAGCTGTTCTCAAATTGCCTCCTGAGTTCCACAAATGTTAATGGCACATACTAGTCCCAAATGGCATGAGTTAAAATTTTGGAGTGAATATTAACTAAAATATATATAATTTATAAATATTAGATAACTGGAGTTTTAAAAGTTAAATAAAAAGAGGTATTCAAGGACCAAATGCTGAAATCTCATTCATTTTGGAGGGAAAAAAAATGATCTTTAAGACAGGTTGTTTTCAAATTGTTCCCAAATCATATTATAATAGTCATATATGATATGTGTATATCTAGTACAAATGGCTCCTAAATAAAATATTCAGAAATATCCATGAAGTCTTGGAAATCCTTTAGTGACAATATGTCAAAAGTTATTTCAAAATCAATCCAAAAAGGGCATTTCTCACATATAACATCAATCCTTACAGTGATCTAAAATAGTTTTATTTTGTGCTTCATTTCTATCAACATTCTATTAGCTAAAAGTAACAGGAGGGAAATGAACACCTTTTCCCAAGGACATGAGGATAAAAGAATTTTTTGTCATTTAGAATTTGGCTGCTTATCAGGAACTAGTAGTTAGAAGGAAGTTAATTGATTATCCACCAATTTGTTAGAGTTTTAGTGAACAAGCAGGAGGCATTATGGATCTCACTATTATCTGGCCTGGGCCAAAAAAAAAAGTTTAAAACAAATTATAGTAAAAGTAGAAAAAAGGAAACTGCATTTGGACTTGAAATGAACTTTCTGGAGATAGAGATAAGTATCATTATTCAAAGCAAAACAATTCACAAATACATATGAGATTTGAAAAATATAATTTAATGAAGGGAAAGAAAACCTAACAAGTTTAAGGTTATACCAAAAAAAATAGTACAATGAATTAGGCCAAAGGTTATACAGCCTATATTGTATTTGATAAGTTATATAACATTTATAATGCTTTCAAGCTCCTCCTCGAAATAATGGCCCAGGTTTTTAAGATAAATATTCTTCTGGTGATTCTTAATGGTTACAAATCATGGAATATAATAATTTCTCACACACTATGGCTGGGAATCACTCAAAGGGTAATGGAGATATGTATGGTGGATATATCAATGAAGAACCATGTAGGACAAATTATATTAAGGATGCCACCAGAGATAATTCTATGAGATCTATTTTATATAACCTAGAGTAAGAAAGACTCGGGGTTTAAATGCCTTTTTAGATGCTAGCTACATGCCTCTGGATAAGTCATTCAACTACTCTATGCTTCATGTTCATCTCAGTCAACAAACATTTATTAAGTACCAACTATATACCAGGCAGTGTAATATACATTCATAAAAGGGATTAATAATTTTCAATTTTTCTAAAAATTTGGCTTTATTGAATATTGCTCCATTAAAGAGTATATCTCATTAGTCTCATGCATATAACTATTAGGTATTGAACCTTTATTTGATATATTTTCTACAACTATTTCACATCCTGTTTTTCTTTTAATTTTATATTTTTTATCATACAAAATTGTTTCATCAATGAATGAAAAAACATTTTTTAATCATTTATAATATGGCAGGTATTGTTTTGAGTACCAATAATACAACTATAAAACCAATGACAGTCCTCAAGGATTTTATATTCATAACAAAGAATAGATATAATAGAGATTAGTAGTCAGGGATGGAGACTTTGATCTGAAAAGTTATAGCAATGATGATTGGGTAATAGACTACAGAAATAGTCTAATATACCTCTTCCAGGAACAATGGCAAAGATGATTTAATGATGATTCCAGAACAGGAAAATAGGGAGAATATACCCAAGGTAACAAGGCAGCTGGTGATATTACCAGAGAAAAGGAAAAAAGGCATGGTTTGTCCTTCCCTGAAATATTGAGTGACGTGACAATTATCAGTTAAATCAGCAGGACTCCACTCAGAAGTTCCATAAATGAAAAGGTGAAAATCTCATCTCAAGGTAAAGCAGCTGGAAAGGCTGGAGATAAAATTTAGTCTGTAATTTTTTCATTTGTATTAAAACATTCTTCCTCTATGTTGTTGAGACATTATTCTTCTTGTCTTCCTATTATTTGGGGGTTTTGTTTGTTTTTTAAAATATTGATTCAATAAAAAACTTATTATGGTTGTCTGGTATGAAGTATTTGTCTAAAACATTTTTTATCATCCAGACATTCATTTTCCCACTTTTAAAAAAAAATTAGTATTGATGAAGAATTCCATTCCCTAGTTAATCAAATTGTTGTTATTCAGTCATTTACAAGTCTATGTAACCCCATGACCTTTGTCCATAGTTTACTTGGCAAAAATACTGAAGTAGTTTGATATTGCTATCTCCAGTGTGTTCTCATTTTACAAATGAGGAACTGAAGCAAGTATGGGTTGAATGATTTGCCAGAGTCATACAGCTAGTGTCCAAGGCCAGATTTAAACTCAGATCTTGACTCCAGGACCAATGCTCTTATTGAGCATCACTAAGGTACTTTTTAGTTTCTCAAATACTATTCTTCATATATACTGGGTTCCGATTCTTTAGTTCCAAATTCTCTTTCATTTATTTATTTTTCTAGTTCCCTTCCAGTCTCACATTACCTTTTAAATTCTCATCCCTTTTCATGGCTTTTCTTTTTCAAGGTTATTCATGCTTATACATGCCCATATATTTTTCTATGTGGATTTTATTATAATTTTATCAAACTCTGAAATAAGATACTGGTATTTTGATTGATAATACATTAGATAAATTAAATTCATTTGGAAAGTACTGACATTTTTACCATATTTGCTTAACATGGCCTCAGGTCTTCATTGATTTCTGTCAAATTCATTTTGAAGTTGTCTTTGGTATAGGTTTTTTGAACACCATGATAAGTGAATGCCTAGATAGCTCAGAGCATTTTATCATCATTGTTAAGAGTATACTCATTTCACCAGTTTCTTTTGATTCTTGGTAGTAACAAAATGCAAATGATTTTGTGAGTCTACCCTGCTACTAATTTACTAAAATCATTTATTACCTCCATAATTTTTTTTGTTATTGACTTTCTTAGATTTTCTGCTTTTTTTCCCTGCAATTAAAAAAATTTAGCATATTTTCTCAATTACATGCAAAAACAATTTTAATATACTTTTTAAAAATTTTGAGTTCCATATTCTCTCCCTTTATTTCCCTCTACATTAACCCAGAAGTCAAGCAATTTGATAGCAGCTAAACATGCAGTCATATAAAACATATTTCCATTTTCGTTATGTGAAGGAAAAAAAATACAAGAAAAATAAAGTAGTTTTTTTTTAAAAGAAGTATTCTGCAATCTTCATTCAGTGTCCATAAGAGCTTTTCCTGGAAGTGAATAGAATTTTTTTTTATCATAAGTTTAAATTGTCTTGAATCATGTATTGCTAAGAATAGCTAAGTTATTCATGGTAGAACATCATACAATGTTGCTGTTACTGTGCACAATGTTTTCCTGGTTCTGCATATTTTACTTTACATCACATCATATAAGTTTTCCCAGGTTTTTCTTAGACCATCTTGCTTGTCATTTCTTAAAGCACAATAATACTTTATCACAATTATAATACAACAATTTATTTAGCCATTCCCCAATTGGATAGGCATTCTCTCAAGTTCCAATTCTTTGCCATCACATAAAGTTGTTATATATATATTTGCACACATAGGTTATTTTCCTGGTTTTTTTTTTTATCTCTTTGGGATATAGACCTAGTAATAGTACTTCTCCATCAAAGGATATGTACAATTTTATACTCTTTTGGCATAAGATCAAATTGTTCTCTAAAATAGTTGAATCAGTTGACAATTCTACCAACAGGGCTTCAGTGAAGTGAAACAGCATCTCAATTTTTCCATTTCAACATTTGTCATTTCCTTTTTCTTTCATATTAGTCAATTGGACAGGTATGAGATAGTGGTAACTGGGGAGGTCTGTCAATTTTCAATTCAGTTCAGTTCAGGGGTATGATCTAAATACAGTTGCATTTACTACCCTCTTCACATTTGCTCTAGTCTGTAAGTAATCACAAGCATTCTTTTCTGCCTTGGAACTGTGACCAGGATCCCTGGTCCTCTGCAGCCACAAGCACATAAGGAATGTGTTAGTACTCTCCTTGTCCTGGGACTGCAACCCACAACTGCAATCCAGATCAACATGTGGGCAATGCACCCCAGTCCTGCACCAAATGCTAACAAAAGGGCCTCTGTAATTTTCTTAAGAGTTTTCTGATCCCTTTACTGTCTGGAGACAGAGAACTACAGAAGATGTTGCTGCTGATTCAATTACACCCAAGCTTTGCTGCTGACTTGCTGTGATGCATCCTACTCTTGTCCTGCTTGAATATAGTCTGTGATGTCCTGTGTTCCACTCTCACCCTGGTGCAACAGAACTTTCCTGTAAACCTTCTAGATAGTCTTGGGCTAGAAAATTGTTTCACCTGATCCTTTTGTGAATTCTGTCACTCCAGAATTCATTTTGAAGATTATTTAAAGTTGTTTTAGAAGAATTTGGGAGAGCTGAGACAAGTCACTGCCTTTTCTCTACTATATTGGATCCATCACATCTCTCTTGTATTGTCTATGTATATAATCATATCATCTGCTAAAGTAGATATTTCATTGATGCTACTTATTATTTTCATCTATTTTTCTGCTTAAAATTACAAGTTGTATATTTCCCTCCATCCTATTTTTCCTTAGTTTATCCTTCTCTCCCTTTTTACCTTTTCCCTCCTCAGATGTTTAACTTCTGACTACTGCCTCCTTAATCCACACCCCAAGTATCCCTCCCCTATTTTCTCCCATCTTTGCCTTCCTATTTCTTGATCTGCCCCTCCTTCTAAAGGTCTGTACCTTATCCTATCTCCTTGCCCTCCTTTTTCTCTGTAAGTTAAGACTTTTATACATACGTGTGTGTGTGGGGGGGGTACTTTCCTCTTTAATCAAGTTTGGAAAAGAATAAAGTTCTAGTACTACCAATCCTACACCTCCTCCTATCTCCAATTCTTCCATTCATACCTCATTTGTATGAGATAACTACTCCATTTTACCTCTCCTTACCCAATTTTATTTTTTAGGATTATTTTATCATAATCTAAACCAAAGACTTCTATTTATGTTCTTTCAAACTACCGAAATAATGATAGTATTCTTAAGAGCTGAAGATATTGTTTTCTCATATAAAAAGTAAACAATTTGATCATATTAAATTCCTTCTAATTACTTTTTCTAATTACAATTTCTCTTTCTCCTAAATCTATTAGGTCAAATTTTCATTTAGTTCTGATCTTTTCCTCACAAATACCTGAAAGTCTTCTAATTCATTAAATATCAATTCATTTCCATGCAGGATTATGCTCAACTTTTCTGGGTAAGTTATTCTTTGTTGCCAGCCTAGCTCCTTTGATCTTCAGAATATCATGTTCCATGCCCTTTGGTCTTTTAATGTGGAAGATGTTAAATCTTGAGTCATTCTGATGGTAGCTCCATTCCTCTTTGGAGCTCTGAAATGTAGCTATGATGTTCCTGTGAATTTTCATCTTGGGATTTCTTTCAGGTTGTGATCAGTGAACTTCTTCAATTTAAATTTTACCCTCTAATTCTAAAACTTTTGGGTAAAGGTCCTTAATTTCTGGAAGCATTAAGTTTAGACTTTTAAAATCATAACTTTCAGGTACTAATTTCCCAGATTAGTTTTTCTAATGAGTTGTCTTCATCTTCTCTTTTTTATTCTTTTGATTTTGTTTTGTTATTGCTTGGTGTTTTATGAAGTCATTAGTTTTCATTTGCCCAAGTCTAATTTTTAAGGAATTATTTTCTTCCATAAGTTTTTGGATTTCTTTTTCCAATTGGCTGACTTTATTTTCATAGTTTTTTTTTTGTTTGTTTGTTTTTCCTTGCACAATGCCTGGCACATTTAATAACTATTTGTTGTTTGGCTATTTTAAATTACTAAATATTCTTCACCTGAGGCCTAGACCTCACTCTCCAACCCAGAGGCTTCTTGAGTAGATCCTGTTTGGCATGCCAAACACTCTAACAGTAATCATTTGAATAAACTTTTGAAAGCCAAAAATTAAATGTTATCCCAAGATATTAAGTTAGGAGTTGTAGTAAGATAGAGCAGATTCAGTCCAATCTGATAAGCGAAGTTCAGACTTAAAATAAAATAAGATACATATATACCCCATAATAGTCAACAAGAGGTTTCTTTAGCTATAGCAGCAAAAGCACATTCAGCAAAGATTCAACATTCATTCAACTGAATGTACCTTCCTTGCCTCTCTGTTGTCCATGTTTGCCAAAAGCCTAAGGAAGGAGCTCTTTACTCTTCAAATGCCAGATTTTTGTACTTAGAAATTCAGAAATTAATTGTATGTGCCTTAGTCCTTTGAGCTTATTAACTTGCAAGGATTATTTCAATACTCTTTTTAAGGGAAAAAAATGGTGTTATTTGGATAGAGATAGGCTTTAGGATATTGGTCCTACTATAGATGCTTAGGAAAGAGTACTATTTTCATGGCTAGTAGGGTATCATTGGGTAATTTTTATTAAGGCAATGCCTTTATATATGATTATTATCATACAAGACAGTGTGTCTTCTACAAAAGCTAAATTTTAAAAAATTGGGCCTTTTACTTAGAAACAAAACTCTGTTGATATGTCTAAGTCAGAACACTTTTTCCCAATCTTTTTCCTTAAGTCTGTTACAATATAATTAATGTTGAGGATAAAAACATTAAACCCTATAGAGAAGAAAAACAACTGCTGCAACATGTAGGGTAATTGAGAAATTTAATCATGAATTGAAACAATGGATAAATAGGACTATGGAGTAGATCCATTCTTCTAAATGTGGTTATTAGTAAAACACTTATTAATCTCCTCATGTCAGATAAAACCTAGGAGTAAACTTTCACAGAGTTGATTACTTTGCTGTCAAAACCATAATTACAGCAGCACATTTTAAAGGAAATGCTGGGACACTGAGGAAACCATATCCAAGATGACAAGAATACTTTCCTATTTAACAGGGAAATAGATTCCTTATAGAAATAGGGCCAAGATCTAGTTATTGGGAACAATTAACAAATCAGGAGAGGAAGAATAGTGGGATGGAGAAAGAAGATGAATGTACAGACTCTAATTCCAAAGGACAATATTGAAGTCAAGCCAAAGAGTTCATCAAGACAAACAAATCTGAAGTACTAAGCAGGAATCATGAAATAGAGGTCAGAATCATGATCCTGAACCCAGGGAAGGTCAGCATGAAATGAATCAGGAAATACTATTGAGAGAGAAATACTGGCACTGACAAAGTCTTTGCTTGAGACCACATTTTTTCCTGAAAGCATGATGGTAGTAGCTATAATCCCTAGATACATAACTGCAAAGAATGACAACCATAATAGATGGTACACTGTGAGAAATAATTCATTTGGACTACCATTCTATTCCAATCAGTTTGATATGATTCCATAGGGGAAGTGATTATAAATTCTATATAATAGGTCCCAGAACAATGAATAACAAGATTGTTAAGTTAACTTGCTTAAACATAGGAAGCTAACTTAAGGTTTTCCACTCTTGTTTTTCCTTGTTATGATGACCAAGCCCAGAATGGCAGAGTTAACTCAATTATACAAGAATTCCTCCAACTTATTTTTCTCACCTCCAGACCACTCTCTTGTTCAACGTGAGCAGGTGACTATCTTATAACCACTTAGTGGAGATATCCCTGTTTCACCTAGCCTGTGACCTTCTTGCTGATTTGTCATTTTTGACCTGTGAAGCAAGTGGGATCCTATACTTTGTACAACTCTTCTAGAATATTCAAGTATCAAATCTGGTATCACAATGGCCATTCTCTTTGGCAAAAGGTTGGTTTGTTTAGGGAAGAGGTCACAGACAAAATGATGGGATGCAATAGACACAAGGAATAGTAAATATGAAATAAGAGTAGGAGAGCATAGAAAGGGGTCTTATGAAAAAGGCAAATGGAACTTGCCATTTACCAAGAGAAAAAAAGCACTTCATGAGGTTGGGGCATGCTCCTAGCTGGCAAGCTAAATCCTGAAAGTCAATTAGCCCCCTAAAAGAGTTAGTTAGCTGTAAGGAAAAGTGGCCAGGAGACTGAGTGCTAATAGTGGACTGACCCAAAGCAAAGGAATATGTATGGCATGGGCCATTAAGCAGATTTTATAGGGAAAATTTAACATCATGGACATAACTTGAATTTCTAATAGGATATGGCAAGGTGAAGCTGCCCTAGACCTCCTATAGAGGGTGGGCTTTAAGGGTTTGATATAACTTGGATTTCTGACTGGATAAACTCTCCACAGGTGAGACCTCTGAGGTAAACTGATCTCTATCAGTGCTTTCTCCTAGGGAACAATTTTATCACTTCTTCCTTTCTCTCTGCCCACCACACCCACCATTCAGGACCTCATCAAAGTGTCTTCCCCAGACTCACAGCACTAGTAAATATTTGAATTCCAGTCTTCTTGAGCTCAGGCCCATTGTTTTATCTTTTTCTCTCCCCCTCTCCCACCCCCCAACTAAGGGCATATTAGAGATAAGGGCTCCAAAGAGACTCCCATAGGAATAAGTGTTAACTTCAATGCATATATTTGTATGGGTAAATCAATCAATCAATCTGCAAATATCCATTAATCAGCTACTACAGGTTAGGAATTATACTTTTTTGGGAGTATGCAGAAAATAGAAGGGGAAAAAAAGTTCATCCACAAGAAACTTCCATACTAACAATTATATAATATTTCCATTCTAATCTTAGGAAAATATACATTGACCCAAAACATTCATATTTAGTTCATTTCTAGATTTAGTTTTAATTAATCTGCTTTTCCTCTCTTCAACTCATAATCAATAAAGCTGCTAAGTTTATACTCACAAAAGACTTCACTCCTGTATTCAAGAATTTCAAGGAGAGGATTCTGGGAAAATGGGAAAATAGGTCAGAAATTTGGACTCTCCAAATTTCTTCCACAGAAAAATACAGAACATTTTCTCAGAGGAATGTAAAGCAGCAAAAATAAACCAAAGTCAAGGTAAAGCAGTTGTTCTCCTTAGAGGAAAGACCTGATATCCAGAAGCCGAGGTTGGGCCTGTGTGAAGAACAAAGGCTTCCAGGCCAGCTCTGAATAATCAACAAATAACAAGCCCTGGGAGCAGTTGGGCTTGAGAGTCAGTCTCAGCCTTATTGTCCTCATGGACAATGCAGGAGTCTAAAAGCAGAGTAGGAGAAGACTGGAGGACCTTCCACTGTTGAGGAATGCCAAGCACAGCTATGCTGACTGGAAGTGTCCCAAGCTGGGCTGCCACCATGGAGAAGGAACTAGCACAAACCTGAATGAATGCAGTAGGAGGAAGGCAGGGATGTTAGTGGCTGTGGGCTCCTGAAGAAGAGCAGAGTCCCTGTTTCAATTCCAGGGAAGAGAGGACAAGTGTAGTTTCTAGATTCTGCAGGGACCATAGGAAGTAAGGTTCCTTTGTAGGACAGCATGACCTGGGACAGTGAAGAAAAGAACCCAATGTTGAGCACCAGAAAAAAAACTCAGAAAATAACAGTAAGAAGGACCTGAGGCTTTGGGGTATAATTCCCCATATCTTGGGAGATCACACTAATAGCTGCTAAAAATAAAATAAAACAAAAAATAATAATAATAAAAATGAGCAAGCAAGGAGAAAAAACTCAACCACAGATAACTATAGGCATAGAGAAGATCAGGGTTCATATTCAGAGGAAGATAATGAAACTTTTAAAACATCACTTCTTTTTTGATGAGAAATAGTAAATGGTCCCAAGTCAAAAAAAAAAAAAAAAGATTCCTTAAAAGAATTTTAAAAAGATTTTAGAAATTAACTAAGAGAGGTGGAAGAAAAATTTGGGAAAAAATAAGAACAATCCGAGAAAATCAAGAAAATTATGAAAACAAAGTCAACTAATTTGAAATAGAGAACCAAAAACATAAGGAAGAATATAATTCCCTGAAAACTAGAATTGGGCAAAGGGAAGTTAATGATGTTCTAAGATATAAAAAAATATAAAACAAAATCAAAAGAATGAAAAAAATAAGGGAATGTGAAATGTCATCAAAATAACAACTGATACAGAGAACAGCCCTGAAGTACTAGAACAAGAAGTCAAAGCAGGAATAGAAAAAGCTACCAATCACCACCTAAAAGAAAACCCAGGAGTAAAGCATAACAGAAATACCATAACCAAGTTTCAAAGCTTCCAAGTTAAGAAGAAAATATTGGAAGCAACAAGGAAAAAACAATTTAAATAACATGAAACTACAATAAGAATTACACAAGACCTAGCATCTAGTATGTAGAAATTCTATAGGTCTTAGAATACCATATTTCATAGAGCAAGAGTTGTGTTTAGGACCAAGAGTAACTTACTCAGCAAAGTTAAGTATAATCCTGAATTAAAAGAAAAAAAAAAGATATTTAACAAAATGAAGAATTTTCAGATATTTGTGACAAAAACAACAAAACTTAAGGGAAAATTCAATATGTAACATCCAGAGAAATATAAAGTAAATATTAAAGGCCAAATTATAAGCAACTCAATAAGATAAAATAATTTACTTCTTATATATGAAAATATCAAAACTTTTATGACTGATTTTTATTTAGGTTGTTTGAAAGAAAAGCTTGGGCTATGCCGAGTATAATGGAGTGATTCTTAAAAATATATAAAACTGTATAGGGAGAGATAAAAAGGAACAATTGTCTCATACAAATGAGGCAAAAAAGGAAAACTAAATACAAAAGAAGCTAGTAAGGGGTATTTCAAAAAGAAATAAGAGGGCAAGGGATGGGTGAAAGGAGAGGACAAGGGAGGAATTCTTAGAAGGGAAGGTAAGTTAAGGAATAGGAGGGCAAGGTAAAACAGAAGTGAGAATGGAAAGAAAAAGGGTTAGAAGGATAAACAGGAAAAAAATATAAGGAAGAAAGTGTACAAGTAATTATAGCTTAAAATATGAATGGGATGAGGCAGCTACATGGTGCAGTGGTTACAGCACCAGCCCTGAAGTCAGGAGGACCTGAGTTCAAACTTGACCTCTAACACTTCCTAGCTGTGTGACCCTAGGAAAGGCACTTAACCCCAATTGACTTAGCCAAAAAAAAAAAAAAAAAAAAAAGAATATGAATGGGATAAACTTATCCATATACAAATATAAACATAGAACACATTTTTTACAAATAAAGATAGATCTAAATAATTGAAGAATCTTTATTGTTCACAAATATTATGAGAAATAACTCCATTGAATTCAGGAGGGGTGAAGTTAAAAATTCACTTAATTACACAACTGGAAAAGCAGGTATCCTATAGAATAGACACACTTGGAGCACAAAAACACAGTGTTTTTATTCCCTTTCTGGATACTGCAACTCCCTCCTCTGTTTCCAGCATTGGCTGGGTACTACAGAAATAATGCCCTATTCAGATTGCTTAATCTCTCCATGTGAGTGTGAATTTCTACCCTTCATTACATCATTTCTTGGCCTTCTTTCCTTGGCCTTCACCTTATTTGAATATGGTTCAGTACTTCCCTTGAATTCCTATCAGCTAGGTATTACAAAGGTTAAAACCTATCTGGAGAGTCTAATTTCCCCACAGGAGTCTCTACTTCTAATTACATCATTGCTTGTTTCTTATTCTAAGTTCCCACTTCTGATTATATTTTCCATCCACTTGTAAGTCTAAGTCCCCATCCCTGATTATATTTTCCCTCCATAAATTTTTGTTTCTTTGTTCTGCATTTCTTAGGTTTCATTTTCATATTCTGATTTGTTTCATAACTGTGTAAACTATACCTTATCCAATTTGCACACTTCATAATAATGCATAACAAAAGATAATTTTTATCTAGCTAATCTAATTATGTAATGCCAGCCTGATAAAATTAATAAAAAACTATTTTACTGAATTAAAAAAAAATAACAAATTTCAATTAGAAGAACAAAAAGTCAGGAACTTCAAAGAAACCAGGGAAAGAAAAAAGAAGCAGATTCAGTAGTATCAGACTTTAAACCATTATAATTATATAATAATCATTTAATATAATTATGTTAATATTTATTGCATATTAACAAATGCAGATTATATCATCATAATAATATTGTGATATAAATTATAAATATAATTATATATAAATATGATACTAATTAATAAATATAAACCAAATAATTATAATCTGAGAGCATTGATGAAGTATAAAATGGATAATTTTGATTATTTTAAATTAAAATTTTCTTGTATAAATAAAACCTACGCATCCAAAAATAGGAGTGGAAAAAATGGGGGGAAATTTTATAGACAATCTCTCAGAAAGTGATTGGGTTGAAATATTGCTTTGGTCTAGGAAATGATGTTTTGGTTGATTTAAAAAAACATGGCAAAAAACTGGATTCAGGAAAGAAAATGCTATTCACCTCCAAAGAAATAGATGACAATTGATACCCCACTGTATTTTATATTATTTCATAAGTATTATATTATAGTATACAGTAAAGCATATATATGTGTATGAGTAAATATGTATATGTATGTATAAAAGA
Source organism: Myrmecobius fasciatus (assembly GCA_023553655.1). Taxonomy (NCBI): domain Eukaryota; kingdom Metazoa; phylum Chordata; class Mammalia; order Dasyuromorphia; family Myrmecobiidae; genus Myrmecobius; species Myrmecobius fasciatus. The sequence goes on along the minus strand of JAJPUD010000200.1, from coordinate 85,822 downwards.
TATCAATGTATATGTATATGTGTAGATATGTGTATGTGTATATATGTGAGTATATGCATATAAAATATATGTGAGTATATGTGTATCTATGTAAAATATATGTGTATCTACATAAAATATAGGTGTATATATGTATCTATATCTATAGAAATGTAGATATATCTATACCTAATGTAGCTAGCCTTTTTTGGAGGAGTACAGGAGAGGAAGAAAGAATAAAAACTATGCAGTAGAGAATAAAAGAAGCAAAGAACAACTTTGAAAATAATGTGTAGTATTTATTATATAAATTCTGTTGAAATGGAAATTTATTGCTTTATATTTAATCTTGTGTTCTGCTGTGTACATGACAATTTCTTTTTCTTATTTTGTTTTTAAGTTTAAAATAAATTTTAAAACTTTTAAAAAATAAATAAATCAGGAGAACTTGGTGATAGATGAGATATGGAAGATATTGTATTTATTTCTTCAGTAGAATATAAGTTCCTTGAGGGCAAAGGCTGTTTTGTCTTTGCATTGTGAAACTGAAAACAGATACCCCACTTTATTTTATATTATTTCTTAATTATTCATTGACAATCTAACTAAGCACTGGTATGCATACTTATTAATTTGGTTGATTTAAAGAATAATTTGGCTATATAACATTAGAAGATCTGGCTTCTTAGTAAAAGTATAACTTCCCTATTTTTCTGGGCTATAGCTTGGGTTCTTGACACATGGAAAGAGGAGCAGGATGAATCTGTGGAGTCTTAAAATAGTCTTCCTGGTAAAATGTCACATATTACTTAACACTAGACTTTCTAGACAATGGTGAATAACTGTTTTCCCTGTTGTCATGAGTCCTGAAAATCCCCCGTTTAAATCAGCTGATGTAAGCCCACTCTATACCTCCACCAAATGTATGTAAGATTGCTCTGTGGGTGCTAATGTGTGTCTGATCACTAAGGGCCATTGACCTTTAGTACTAGTCATTGTTAACCTTGCCAATATGTAGATTGAACTCAAACTTTTATTCTTTAGTTTCTTTTCATCACAAATTTTTATCACTACCACATCACAGCATATCAAATAGTAGATTGTAAATAATATTAGATGACATATTTGGGTGAGTGCATAAATTTGTGAGGAGAGGGAGATTGCTTGAAGGTTTATAAAAAATTTTATAGACATTATCTCCTTTGAACTATTGGGTAGATGATAATAATAGACATTATTCTATTTTACAAATGAGGTAAATGAGCATCAGAGACATTAAGGAAATTGCTGATGGTCACAGAGCTTGTGTCTGAGGTATAATTTGAATTAAAATCTTCCTTCAAGTCCAGCACTCTACTTCCAATTATGGCTTAATAAATATCGTTTGAGTTATTGAATTGAGTTAACATCAGTGTCTTGATACTAACAAATAAATTTGTTCTCTGGTCCACTCCATTTTAGGACAGCTCTCTCCCTGTCCATGATATAGCTACTTAAGCAATCATTTTATGTGGGAGAAATGGGAGGTCATTTGTTAAATATGAAATGAGTTTGTAGAAACTTTAGATAGTTTTCTTTCCCAGAACAGACTTTAGTCCACATGTATTCTAAAAGGTGGGCAATTCCAGTGTTCAGGAATAAGCTAATGGTGAATACAAAGAGTCAAAAATATTTAAATGACTATTAACATTTTTAAATGTCCTGGGTAAATCATGTGTTATCACTATAAGTAAGATGATTGAGGCAGAAAATTAATCATATCCTGGATGGGGAGAGTAGGCAGGGAAGGAAATCATCTGATAACAAGCAATAGACCTGAAGAGGCAAGAGATACTTCAGGAAGAATACAATCAAGGTTTGGTTTTATCTAAAATCCAGACTTGGATTCAGACCTGGGTAAGCCTTGGATACCTACTCCAGATAATAAGTAAGTGAGATGGTATTCAAACCCTATCTCCTTTGACTTCAAATTCAGCACTTTCCTCACAGTTTTTTGCTGTATAGATGTATAAACATATGAAGAAAAGAAGTTGCTGTGATCTTTTAAAATAGATCATTTAAGTAAAAGACCAGCTGAGGTATTTCTCAAAGAAATTCTTTGAAAAAGAAGTTCGAGGGGAAAAAAACTAAAGATGAATCTTGAAAAAAATAGGAAAAACCCATAATGCATTTTTTATAAATTTATTTAAAGAACATTGATGGCCCATGGGGAAAACTAGAAATATAATTGAAAACTTGAGAATAATTCTACATGTTTCCTTGTCATTTTTCCCCAGTAACAGGTTTTGGTTTGAGTTGTGTTTCTTTTGCTACTCTCACCTGCCTGAAGTCATAATCTTCCAATTGCAACATCAAAAAACCTTTTGCACAACAACTAACCATGTTGCCTCAAACGGAGTGCTACACTTTAAGATTTGAAAAAGCAGCAGGAAATGTCTGTCAGGAAAAAAAAAAATTTTAAATCATCTTTGAGCAAAGAACTAAGTAGTAGAAATTCTGAGAACATGTAACAATTGAGAGCTGAACTGATCCTGCATAGAATTCTCCCAAAGAGATTTCATGGGTTTATTTAGGCCATTGTTACAGAATATAATCAGGCAGGATTCATTAACTAGAATAGCAAAGCAGCCCAATTCGCAGAATTTAGGAGACAAGAAATGTTCAAAACTCAGGACTCTAATGGGCCACAGTAGTCCAACTCATAATACCCAGCAATATAAAATTTCTCAAAAATGGACAGGGAATTATCAGTAGACTCCAACATAGTGCTTTGAGAGAGTAGTATATCAAATAGAAATAGCCTATTGCTCCCTATTAGTTTTTATGCTTCTTGCCTATACTGAAAAAGGGGGAAAACCCATTATAGAGAGGCAGGATAAAATGTGATTGTCTAGTATGGTATAGTGGATTTGGAGCTAGTGGACCTGGATTCAAATCTTTCCCCTGCTCTTTAACTGCTTTTGGATTTAGGGCAAGCCCTTTCATTTCCCTGAGGTCCAGTTTCCCCTCCTCCCCACACCCCTGTAAAATGAGATAGCCTTTGAAATCTCTCAGCCCCAATCCTTATCTTCATTCTTTCTGGGCTCCACTCCTGCCCTCCACTCACTCCCAGTCTTTACACATCTAAATGGCTGGCTCCTCTAAGAACTTCAATTTTAAAGCAAGATGTCCAGATTAGCCATGTCTTTATTGTTCCTCAGGCTCCAATCCTGAGGTCAGAGATTGCCTTTTTCTACTTTAATTTGTATTCCTAAAGGCAGTTTTATGGCCTTTGACTCTGGTTGAGTCATTTAATTCTATGTGCCTTAGTTTCCTCCTCTGTAAAATCAGCTGGAGAAGGAAATGGCAAAAATAATAATAATAAGGCTATAAATGTATTAGTCTGATAAATGTATTAGTGCATGTCGATTAGCCTCTTTTTGCCTCAGTTTCCTCAACTGTTAGAGAATAATATCACAAATATTTGTAAAATACTCTTAACAAAAAGTCTAGAACATAGTAAGCATTATATAAATGATTATTCTCTTCCCAACATTTAGGACAGTGCCTAGCACATAGTAAGTCTTAAATTCTTCTGATTTGATTAAATCTATCATCTTGTAAGACTTTCCCAAATATTTTTAAATTTCTAGTTCAGTCGGCATCAATAAGTCAAGAGAAGCAAAACTTCAATTTAGAACTACTAAGAGTCTAGGATCACAAAATATGAAGTGTGTGTGGGTGTTGTAAAAGCTCAAACTCATTTGACAGCATACCAATATCAGGATTTTGGTGACAATAGAATGAATTAATGTCTGGAAAGACATTTTAGGAAGCATAATATATGCTATATAGGTAAAGGACTATAATTGCAATTGAGACGTAGCATAATGTAGTCAGTGAATAGAGAGCTGGCCCTGGCATAGCAAAAACAAGATGTAAGACCTGCTCTGACAAAAATTATCTGTGTGCCCCTGAAAAGCTATTTAACTTCTCAGTGCCCTGAATAACTATGTAAAACTATAAGACAAGTTGTTAAGCTACATCAATAGAGAGAATTTACAAACTCCTCATAGATATAGATAGTCACAAGTCCAGATCTAACTAGCTAAAAGGATAGATAGAAAGATATAAATATTACAGTCCAGATACACACTTATATGTGTTTATGTATATTTAGAAACATACACATATGAATATACAAACACACAGAGAGATCTAGATATATGGTTGTATATATATATATATATACATATACATATATATATAAACACATCTATGTACAGATATACATCTGCTCATATTATATATACACATGTATATATACATATGTGGCTGTGTGCAAATGTACATATGTATGTTTGGTTGATTTGTTTATTTACTATCAGCATCTTTAATATCATTACCAGTTGGCAGAAAGGGGTACACTAACATGAAAGTGAGAGCAAAGCAAGGAGTTAAATAATTAGCAATAAATCAAAAGATTTTGATTTAAATCCTGCCTGTGATATTTATTATCTGTGTAACTTAACTTCCTTAATTTCATTTCACACCTATAAATGGAGTTGTTAGTTTAGATGGTCTCAGAGGGTCCTTTTAGCTCTAAATCTATTAGTATTCTGTGATGCTTTTTTGGCCCCTGACATAATTGTATAATTCTGGGTGAGTCATTTAATTCTATGCGCCTTAGTTTCCTCCTCAGTAAAATCAGCTGGAGAAGGAAATTGCAAAATAATAATAATAATAATAATAAGGCTACAAAGAACTAGACACAACTGAACAACAACAAAATTTTTATATGCTATCTCCCCTTTTGGAATATAAGTTTCTAGAGTTCTTGTCTTTTTTTTGTATCCTTATTGCTTAGTATAGTACCTGGCACATAGTAAGTAGTTAATAAATGCTTTTTTGATTGAGTGATTCTTTATGAAATTTCCTGTGAATGGCACTTAAAGTAGTTCTTCATCTAAATAAGAGGGAATCATCAAACTAAATACAGTCAACAACAAAGCAACCACTAAAGAAGATGAATTAGGAGATTTAAAAAGAGCTAAGGCCCATTTTTCCCATATTGTGTCCCTTTCTTGAATGAATCATATCAGATCAATTAATTTCTTCATATTTAATTTGCATATTTTATCAACACCATTAAATCTAGCATTTGAATGAAAAAAATCCAGTTACTCTAAATTAAATATGTGCCAATTTTATGGATTTAAGACCACGCTAATCTTCATGCTGGAAGATGAACCATACAGATTGTGAGAATATAGGATATATTTAGAATCACATTACAAGAACTGAGTAGTAAAAACCAGGACTGTGTTAAATGCCTATATGTAGATTTATTCTCACTTGGGAAAAAA
>JAJPUD010000200.1:0-80488 GCA_023553655.1 Myrmecobius fasciatus | reverse complement strand
ATTCTTCTATTGTTAAATATCATTTGGAGGTGAAAGTAACTATACTGTTCTGAGAGGAGCTTTTACAAAGAAAGAGCAAGCTTCTAGAACAGCCCTAGCATTTTCCATTTCAGTGAAATGTATTGATAAATTCCCATTCTTTTCTTCAAGTAAAGGTGAACATGAAACCAGAAATCTCTTAGACTGAGTAGTATGATGGGGGGAGGGAAGGAAGAGAATATAGTGAAGAAAATAATTATCTAAAATTTCTATATAAGGTTCATTAAAGCAGGGAGGTAATATGGTGAATAGAACACTAACTGAAGTAAAGAAGAGTTTAGTTCAAATTTTACCTCAGACATGTACTTGCTAGATGATTCTGGGTGTCATTTAATCTCTATTTGTCTCAATTTCTTCAAGCTGTAAAATGGGGGAAATGATAGAAAGTACTTCCCAAGTTTTTTGTGAGGATAAAGTGAGATTAAATTGTAAGGATAAAATGGATATTTACAAAGCATTTCAAAAATCTTAAAAGTAGTATATAAATGCTAGCTATTAATACTTTGTTGAAATTAGTGAATGGTCTTTTCCTTCAGGCCATGAAAATGATTGGAATGAAAGAAATCGTCTTACAAAATTCTGTAAATAAATATGGAGGGAACCTGCTTTAATTTTTTAAAAAATGAGTGAAAACCCCAAGGCTTCTCTCCCTCTTAAACAATTTGCCATTTATTCGATCATAAACAGAAATTTTATAGTCAAACCTCAATTTTCTAAATGGAACATGACTATAGAATGACTTTCCACTTAAAAAAAGAAAAAAGCAAAAAGCAGAGAAACTGCCTCTAGACTGTCATACATTTCCTATTGTTTTTTACCCTTAAATGTCTGTCACAATTGAAAAATCAGATGAAAATTACTTAATATGCCATAAGACCATCCCTGACTATTGTTCCCTGGTAATGTTAAGCTTGGTGCTCCTTAGACCTTTGGTCTCCATTCTCCAAAACTTACCAATTAATACACAATGCTGTCCAAGAGATGGAAATTTATGGTGGATTTTTAAGGGTAATCATTTATAGAAAAAAAAAATGGTAGAAAACTATTACCATGTGCACTTATTATTACTCATCAGAGAGAATTGGCCTTTTGGAGGCCTGTTCCCTTTCAGAAAAGGCAATCTAAAAAAAAATTAAAAGTCCACCAAATGCTCATTCACAGCTCAAATGCTCACACAACACATGTTGTCATGTGTGCTACAAAAACATAACTTGAAACAGCATCTTGAAATTGCTTCTCCAGATTTTATAGGACACAGAATGCAGAACGCAGTGTGTTTCCACTTCTCACTTCATTTAACTTTGGAAAAGCTAACCCTTATTTTCATATATAGCTTCCTTTTAAAGGACATAGCCCTATAGGTATTTTAGCTGACTTTCTACAGCCTTAGAAAAGAGCTCATATTCTATCAAATCATTTGTCTGAATGTCTCCTGACTTCTCAGATTTTTCTCTCATGAGGCTGGAATATCATTTGGGTCGTCTATTCCCTTTCAAGGGACAAGTTACTGAAGGAAGCATACCAGGCATGGATGACTATCATTCTATGATCATTGTATCCTACTATATAATCATAATGGAACTGTTGCCTGTCCACTGAGCATCAATCAGGAAGCATTTACCACATGTCTGGAATGTTGTATAGGTGCTAGGAACAACAACAAAAATGAATCAGTCTTTGCCCTCAAGGAGCTTACTACAGCTAGGAGTAAGCTAGGGAGAACACAGGTATATATATAAGTATCACAAAAACATATACAAAATCAGATTAAGATAATTTATCTGACAGTGGGAAGGCATTGATAGCTGTAGGAATAAAAGGAGACTTCTTGTAAGATACTTGAAGGTACTAGGGATTCTTTCACAGTTGGGCATGAAGAAGTGCATTCTAGGCATGGGGAACAACCAATGAAAAGGTATAAAGATGGAGGATGAGTCACTTATGGGGAACATGAAGGTCAATTTGACTGAACCATGGTGTTCACAAAGTGGGTAACATAATTATGCTAAAAAGTAAGATAGGGTGAGGTAGGATATGAATGACTTGAAATGCCAATAATGTCAGATACATAGATATATACACATGTGTATATATTTATGTATAGATATGTGAATATACTCAGATATATAACACACAAGTGAAAGAGTCAGGGACAGAAATATATAATTATCTACAAATGATGTGTACCTTTACAAAGTGGATCATGTGGGATAAATGGAAAAACAAAAACAAAAACAAAAAACACCACCAACTTTCCCTGAATTCCCAGCAGGCTCTAAGTACTATTCTGAGTCCTAGGAAGGAAGATCTTGCCTACAAGAATGTGATCAACTTCAGAGAAATTGCTAACACACCTTTTTTTTGTGAGCTCCAGATGAGGGAATCATCTTTTTAAATGAAGCACGAAATTTGTCGTGTTTGATTCTCTCTGATGTTTTCTCTTTAGAATTACAATTAATTCACAGTACAAGCTAGAAAATATAACACGTGGAGATGGCACGGAGATGACAAATGCACATATGTTCGGTTTTCAGGCAGAGCCAAACACTTTTCTACCACAATTTCATTGAATTTTAGAGGAAAAGAGTACTTTCTGTGGGCACAATTTAGTTGAGAGGTTTCTTTTTTTAAAAAAATGAGGGTTGAGGAGGAGATTCAGTTGGTAGTGATAATTTGCAGAAGTCAAATATTTACTATAATATTGATCAGTGATATGAAAAATTAGTATCATAGTAGAGTGCAATTGAGAATGGTAGGCATGAGTAGGCTGCAACATCAAATCAATGAGAAACTTTGAAGAAGAATAGGAGTAAAAAAAATTTATTAGGGAAATGTATATACAGAAAAAAAAATGGGCTGGTCAAGTGGAGTGGAAGGATTACAGGATGGCTTAAATGCTCCTTTAGTAGATTCAGACAGAAGGGAAGAAGTGAGAAAAGAAAGTAAGGAAGAAAGGAAAGAAGATGAATAGAGGTAGAAGGAAAGGGAATAAGAATTTATGCTTTCTTCTTTGTGTCAGGCACTATGCTAAGCATTTCACAAATATGATCTCATTTTATTCTTACAATAAAATTGGAAGATAGGTGCTATTATCATCATCTTACAGATAAGGGAACTGAAGCAGATGGAAGTGACTTGTCAAGATCATGCAGGCAGTATGTATCTGAGGGCAGATTTTAACTTCAGGGACAGCATTCTATGTGTTCTGCCACCATTTGCCCCAAGTATATTAAGAGGTTTCCCTAAGTCATTCTTAAAAAGGGGTATGGACAAGAATCACATAGAAAGAACTATCATTCATGAGATGAAAGGAACATTCCAATTGATGAAATCATAGATCCATTTCAGTATTTGGACAATGATCTTTATGGTGGACTTCTTTGTATGTCAGATAATCAGGGTACTGTGTCTCAAGTGCTATCTTTTTTGGGATACAGACATATTTTGCTATACCTTGCAAGAAATACAATAATCTGCTATCATATAATTCATAATTCAAAGAAATGAAAAAATACAAATCACCTAGAAACCATTTACACAATTGATAGGACACCTAAACTATGTGTTCTAGAAAGTAGATTTTTTATTTGTTTTTTGTTTTAAATTTTGAACTTAATCATCAGCAGAGGCAGCTAGATAGTACAATAGCCTGGAGGAGAAAAACTTCAATCTAAATGTGGCTTTAGACACTAGCTGTCAAACTCTGGACAAGCCACTTAATCTCTCTCTCTCAATTGTCTCATCAGTACCTTTAAAGATAATAATAAAATATACTTCCCACATAGTAGTACACACTTAATAAATGACTACTGACTAATTGTTTAAGGTCACACAACTAGGAAGGAAGAATACATGACTAGAAAACAGGATTTCTTACTCTGAAGCAAGGATTCTTTCTACCAACTACATTAGCATAGGGCAAGTCTTAGCTCTACAAATTCCAAATAATGATTTAAAGAAAACCCTACATATACAAAATATGTTAAGATAACATAAATTATGAATGTTGATTTTAAAAATTTTTCAAAAGTTTTCATAATAGTTTGAGATTAAGGCTAGAATAGAGTAGAAAATCCATTTTTAGATTATATACCTATAATATTTGTAGCCTGAATTAAGTTTTTTTTAACCACTGAAAGTTAGGTTATTATTGGGAATTTTTAAAATATACAATTAACCTTAAATTAATTTAAAGATTATCTTGAGCAAGTAGGCCACTCAGTGGGATAGAATGTCAGGCCTGGAGTTATGAAGACTTGGATTCAAATCCAGTCTCGGGCACTTATTAGTTGTGTAACCCTTGGAAAGTTATTGAACTCTGTTTGTTTCAGTTTCCCCATCTGTTAAGAGAAAGAAATGGCAAACTATTTCAGTATCTTTGCCAAAAAAACAAAAACAAAAACAAAAAAAACCCAACCAAATTAGGCCACAAAGAGTCAGACACAACTGAAAGTGACTGAATAACAACACACTTCAGTATTGTATATTCTGAATATAAATGGGGAAGGGGTAAGATATAGTCTCCACCAGAACGACAACTTAAAGAATATCTTACTCTTATCCTTTGTTACTTATTGAGTTAATACTGTTTTACAATGCCAGTACCCCAAAATGTTACTTGATTTATGAATGACAGTACGGATAGTTGTTTGAGATGATTTTAATAGAATTTATAATTAGAAGAGACCTGACCATAAAGGTCATCAAATTCAGGAATCCATTTTACAACATTTCTGTCAGATGATACCCAGATTCTGTCTAAATACTTCCACTGATGGAGTGCATCATAGCTCTTCCAAATTGTAATAGGATGGTTTAAAAACTATCAAAATTGACCTCTTTAACTTCCACCCATTGGTTCTGTGATGGCATTTTGGAGTTCCTGGACAAGTTTTATTCCCTCTTAATCTGAATGATACTTCTTAATGAACTAAAAAAGTTTTTTAACCTCTGAAAGTTAAGTTGTTACTGATATTTTTTTATATGCAATTCACCTTAAATTAATTTAAAGAATATCTTGAGCAAGTAGATCACTCCTACTCAGATGCTTTCTTTAAACTAAACAATACTTTCAAGGATTTTCCCTTAGAGTCGGATTTCCTCTCATTATCACATACCCCTCCCAGGATCCCTGGATATATTCAAGTTTATAGATTTCCCTTCTAAAAATGTAAGCCTAGAACCAAACATAGTATTCCAGTTGTATGACCAGTATAAGTTATCCATTTTATAAAAATTATACCTCTGTTAAGGCAGTAAAAAACTGAATTACTATTTTAAATTTGAAGTCTAAAAGTTTTTCATAAATACTCATATCAAGTTTACCCATCTTATTCAATTGAATTTTTGAACCTAACTGAAGTACTTTGAATTTGATCCTCCTGAATTTCATCTTGATTCCATCCCAGTGTTCTAACCTATTTTTTTTTGAACCTGACAGTATGACACAGTGAAAAAAATACAATTAGAATCTGAAAACCTGAATTCTAACTCTAGCATCAATGTTTATTGGCTGTGGGACTTTGGACAAGTCCCCCTACCCTATGAATGTCTCTGTTCTTTATTGTTCACTTGTTTTTGTTTTTGTTTTTTAAAGGTGAATAATAATACTAATTTATTGCATTTTTGCAAAAAAAAATCTTTTAAATAAAAAGTGTTATAGTTTATAAGCAATTATCATAATCAATATATCTTGGTTCTATCTTTATGAAATGAACTATTCTTTACAGCTTTGTGGCATCTGAAAATTTGAGAGCCATGATTAAATACAATGGCAATACCAAATTTCCTTAAGGTTTTCTTTTTCCTTTTACTGTGCAAATACTCCAATTTTTGATTACTGTATAAATCTTATCATTAAAAATGGGTGTCCTATTTGTTGAAGAAAATATGTCAAAATACAATGTAATCACCATGAATGTCCCTATTACTATAGTAAACTGTCTAGAATTTAGATCCCAAAGAAAGGCATTCTCCATTGGCACAGTGAATCACAGAATTAAAAGTTGTAAGGCACATTGGAAAATCACTTAATCCAATCGCAAAATTTATAAGGTAAGGAAACTGAGACTCAGGGAAATTAAGTTTCTTATTCCCAATAAGATAAAGTTAAAATTTGATGCTTTTTTTTCATAGCAATTTTGTATTTAAGGTTCACTCTGTGACTTTAATGGTCATTGATATGCTAATAATCTATCTTTCTAAACATATTTTGTGAAAAATTTATGGTTCATAAATTAGTATGGCATTAATATTTGTCATGCTAATTATAAGCAAATAGAAAGAACTATCAGTTCAGACAAGGACAATAAAGTTAAAAATTATGATGATGATGATGATGGAGGAAAAGGAAGACAGTAAAGAAAAAAGAGCAGCAGTTGGAGGATAACATGGAAATCACAGAATATTAGGATAGGGTCTTCCATCTGTTACATCTTCATACAATACTGATATATATCAATATACAAAATATGAATTGATAATATTGACTGCAATCATTCAAGGGGCTTGAATTCTGAGCTCTAGTAATTATGGTCATTGATTACTTCACCTTAACAAAATGTGAAATAATTTCATGATGTAGATTTCTGTTGATTACTTCCAAATTCATTAAACACAAAGAGAAAGAAAGAAGGGGGTAATGCCAGTGGGAAAGTACATAATTTAGTTATTATTTGCTTAATGATGAAGCCAACACACATTTTCAATATGAAATTAGCCACTGGGAATTTTTCTAAAAGGAAAATGGTTTTATTTTCCAGTTGAAATGCTGCTTCCATCTGCTTTTATTTCTCATTTCATCCTTCTTTGATGCAAGAACTAGCAAACTGTCAGCACAAATTTGGAAAATGTGACATATAGTCAAGGTCTACGTGAGTGCAATAAATTCATGTAGGGCTAAAAAGGACTGAAAGTTAGAGCTTCCCTATCACTCTGAAGATGTGTAGACCATTGCAGTTAGAAAAACAAAGAGGGAAAACTTAGAGGTACCTCCTCTATAACTTTGACTTGAAGAAATCTTGACTGAACAAAGGAATAAAGTTCATAAAGGATCCCCCTCAAAAAAATTCCAATTAGATAAAATTGACTTTTCAACAACAAAATCAAGAGAGAGAAAGAAAACTTCTCAGTGAAAAAAAACCCTTTCATTAGATATCATTGTTATGCAAAATGCATTTTAATGTAAATATATAATACTAAATCTATTCCCCAATGTTTAAGTGGCTAAAAGATATAAACAAAGGTTTCTAAAAAAAGAAAATTCGAAATATAGATGATCATTTTGAAATATGCTTTAAATCATTATCTATAAAAATGTACATTAAAAAACAATAAAATAAAAGAGATCACTTCACATCTTGCACATTGGCAAATTTAACAATAAAAAGGGAAGAGTCAGTTTTAGAAGAGTTATAGGAAATAGACACTAATATACAATTGGTGGTGAATTAGTTCAACAATTCTGGGAATTAATTTGTAATTATGCTTTTCAAAAAGAACTGATTCATGGGCTTCTCAATGGGGGAAGAGAGGAAAGGGGACAATCTAGAATTCAAAAATTAAAAAACAAATGTAAAAAAATTATTCTATGTAACTGAAAAAAGAAAAAAACATTTCCATGTAACTGAAGAAAATAAAAATATTAAAAAAGTGATTAAAATATTCATTCTCTTAGAATAGATTGCTATGCATGTACTTTATGGATATAAAGGACCAAAAGGTTTCAAATACACTAAAATATTCATAGTAATACTTTTGTGGTAGCAAAAGCCCCAGAAACAATGTAGTTGTTCTTGATTAAAGAACAGTTAAACTAACTATTGCATATGAAGGGAATAGAATACTATTTTGCTATATGAAATAAATAATTTGAAGAATTCAGAGAAGCATAGGAAAATTTTAATAAGTGCTATAGAGTAAAATAAGCAAATAAAACTGACTGCAGCAATATAATCAGAATAGATAATAAAATGAAAATGAACATTATAGAATTATAGTGACCAAACTTGAAACTGAAGAAAAGATGAGAAAATATAACTCCCTCCTTTAACTGGATTAGTGGAAAATTAGGTTGCATAATGCTCCATATGATGTTGGATATCAGATACCATTGCTTTTATTGAACTGCTGTTCTTAGACTTTGACAGAAGAAAAATATAACTGGTTGGAATATGATCAAAATTTAATGTGATATGAAAACAAAAAGTGTTATTTTAAATTTTAAAAAATTGGATCTATACCAAAATTATCTATATATCTATAACACATATATATATAACATATATCTATAACATTTGACCCAGTAACTCCAAGTAGTTTACAGTCAAAAACTAATTTAAATAAAGAAAAAATATTTACAGCAGCATCTTTTGTTATATAGCAAAAAATATAGAAAATCAAATGGGTGCCTGTTAATTGGGAAATGGTTGAAAATATTGAAAAATGATATAGGAATATAATAAAGTATTAACAGTAAGAAGTAATAAGTACAAGGAGTTCATAGAAAATTGGAAAGGTGTATGTAAATTATAGAGTAAAATAAGCAGTCACACACAGAACAATATAATAATCAAAAAACTTTTTAAGGACCTATAATGGGCCTGGAAACAAAATCCAAAAGTGCTAGGGATCCAAATATTTGAGAACCAAAGAAAAACCAAACCTTAAAGATCTTGAATTCCAATGGGGGAAAGAATAGATAAGTATGTATGCAACATATATACATAGATACATATATGCAAGATCAATACAGAGTAAATAAAAAGTAACGTTTGAATCAGAGACACTGATATCTTAGGGAAATAGAAAAGGCTTCATGCAGAGAGTGGCATTTAAGGTGATTTTGCAGTAAGCCAAAAATCCCAAAGATATAAATGTAAGAGAGCATTCCAGGTATAGCTGTCTTGGTGGTACTCCATTTAGCATATACTTAGCATTCTAGTCACTCACATGTATTTGGAGGATTTTCTGCCTCTTCCAGATATGACTCATCAAAGAGTTGAGTTTCTCTGATTAGTCACTTAGCCAAAAAGCTGATGATGCAAGGTGTTTGACTTAGTAAAAGAAGAAGCAGCTTCTACTTGGCTTACCTCTTGGAAGAGACTTTTGAGAAGAAAAGGTGTGTCTTTGTCTACCTTTGCTCTCCTTTTGTGTTTCCCTTCCTCTAATATTGGCCCGGTGAACACTGACAAGTGCAAGGAGGTCTACACCTACAAGCAACAAGGACAGCCAGGCAATCTCAGAGCACTGAACCTTGCACACAAGGACATAGATACCTATAGAGATAGGAGGAGTAGCTACTCAGATCCTAGAAGCCCTTGCTGTGGTTGCCTTTATATTAGACCGATATTGGGAATAGTTAGTAAAAAAAAATGTATGAAGATTAAAAAATGGAGTATCACAGTATATCAGAACTATAGAATACATTAAGAGGAAAAGTATAAAATTGGAAAAGTAGAAGGGAGCCTTTTAAGAACAGGCCTAATATCAGTACCTTGTTAGTTCAGATTCAAAGTTAGCAAATGAGGCACTTACAAAAGTCATTGAACAATTAACAAAGGATATTTACTTGCTCTAATATGGCCAGAATATATAACCACGATATAGTAGCATTTAGCTTCTCTAGACATCTTTTTCTTCTCTATCTGGAACTATTTGGAAATGGGAACTCAATTGGTCTCCAGAAATACATCAAAAGAGATAACAAATTCATATGGGTGGGATTTTTTTAGTGCTTTTGGGTGCCCAGAAAGCTATATCAATGGAGTCAGAGGCTGATTAGTTCCAGAAAAAGCTTTGTTACCTTTTAGAGAAAATCTATCCCTGTTGCAGGGATTTTATAACAGGTTCAGATTGTGAAAACCTTTAAACATCAATAACTTTGATCCTAGACAGAGCAGATAACCACAGGAGTCTGAGTATGGGCTGACATACTCAGATCCAAACTTTAGGAAAATAGCTTTGATAACTATGTGGAGAACAAATTGGAGTGAAGGGAGACTTCAAACAGGGATATCAATTAAAAAGATATTATAATAACTCAACTGAAATATGATGTGGGCCTGAATTAAGTTGGTGGCTATGTAAGAAGAGAGAAGGGTGAGTACACAATAGATACTATAGATCGCTTTGCTGTCCTGGGCTTCATTTGTTCTATAAATTATATCCCACCAATGTTACTGTGGCATTGGTTTTTTTTTTGGGTGATGATGGGATGAATGTTCATTTGAAATAGTCATCTAAAATCTGTGTGGATTTCATATCACTCTCCTAGATATGATAGACACTGAAATCTATGGATCCCTCCTACCTTCTCTCAGACTAATAGGTCTAGGTTCCTATAGAAAAACTACTACCTGATCACAGTCAAATTCTCTCAGGATCCTTGGGATAACCCCACAAGAGGAAATAAATTCTCTCTATTCTTTGCTTTAACTCTTGAGCCCCCATTGGTACATTTGGAATTTATACAACCAGCTTCCCCTATTAATGGTCATTTTAAATATTAAAAATATCCCTCACCAAAGTATAAAGCAAAAAATAATAACATCAGAAATGATCACATATTAGATCAAATGAATAAATAATAAGATATAACAATTACAATCTACATTTTACAAACCTGGGTTATACTCTTCCATCAATGTATTTGGTATCTATGAGAGAGAGTGGAAAACTAGCAGGGAAGTATGTGAAGAAGGAAAACTTGCATAGAGTAAGTCAGAATTCAGTACTTCAGGTCTGATGTTTGTTTATACATATATATATATATATATATATATATATGTTGTATATGAACATTTGTATCATGTGGAATTGCTTTTCTTCTTGTAACTTATCTCTTGATCCTCATCACTATTTGGGCAATCTTTTCTTCTCAATTCTAACATTTCCAACATTTAGAGTATTTTTAAGTTCTTTCAACTTAGTCATCCTTAAAGGGGCATTTTAAAAGTATTACCTCTTAATGTCACTAAAAATTCCTTTTAAGTGAGAAAATTGCAAAGCTCATCAGAGAGGCTATCTCTGAGATAAACCTATCCACTCACCTGAATGCTGCATTGTCCAATCAGTACAGAGCTCACAACAATAAAACTCAGGTTTACTCTTCAAGTGAGACAAACAAATCTAGCCAGCTCACCAGGACACAAAGCAGCTGCAAATTCTCTCTTCCTCTCTGTTTTTCTAACATAAATAATAAGTGGCAGAAAAAAGCAACAAGAACTTAAAAAAAAGCTTCACCTCTCCTCAATTCTAGGTGGCACTGAATCATGATAGCTATCATTGATGATCTTAGCCAATTAAATCCTCTCTTCCATCAATCAGGAATCACTCAGCCGAAGCCTTATATCTGAGCAGATTTTCAGTCTCTATTGTGTCTTGCTCATGCTCAGATTCCTATATCAGTTTCTCATGCTAAGTTCCTCTTTCAGGTTTGAATAAGAGCCCCTTGACTCATCTTTTTCTTTCTTTCTTTTTTTAATTAAAGCTTTTTATTTGCAAAACATATGCATGGGTAATTTTTCAACATTGACCCTTGCAAAGCCTTCTGTTCCAAATTTTTCTCTTCTTCCCCCAACCCCCTCCCCTAGATGATAAGTAGTATAATACATGTTAATTATGTTAAAACACATGACAAAGACTCATCTTTTTCTTAAAAGGTTAGTAAGTCTCCAAAATTCCCCTATGAAATTGATAGTTTTTAATCATAGCTAAGTTCCTAAAGTTATAGGATTTCTCATTTTTTTCTTGCTTCACTCTCTTTAGTCATAAAATAGTTTTATGCAAATAAGCTAAGATGCCACAATCCCCTGCAATTATACTTAGCATGGTCCTCTAGCTTCTTCATCAAACATGAAAATGTGGTTGTCTACATATATGTTTTTCTACATATTTTTATATATATTTTCCTACATATTTGTATATTTTTATCATATATTCATATGTCTGTATATGAATGATATGGATAGAGTGGTGGGTCTGGTGTTAGGAAGACTTAGCTAAATCAAAATCTGTCCTCAGGCACTTACTAGCTCTGTGACTCTGGTCAAGTCCCTTAACCTTGTTTGCCTCAGTTTTGTCATCTGTAAAATGAGCTGGAGAAATAAATAGCAAATCACTTCTGTTTCTTTGGGAAAAAAAAAACAAAAAACAAAAAACCCAAAATGGGATCATGAAGAGTCAGATGACTGAACTGACCCTTGTATTTTTAATTTTTTTAAATAAATCTTCTACTCTTAAACATCAAATAGTCCATATACAAGTGAGAAATCATTTTAAATCATTCACAAAAACATGTGATTCTTTATATTTGTATAATCATTTTATGTCTAAACTTGTGCAAAGCTCAACTGAAATTTGTTTCTTATTTACATGTTTTATCAGTCTATCAGTTCTTTTCCTACTTTCATTAGGTATCAAAATGTTTTTTTTTATAATAGCAAAATAAGAAAACAATCTACTCTATAGACCTTTACTTCCTCTCTTTTCACTCTATTCTAAGTTCTTTCCAATCTAGCTTCCACCCCCAGTATTCAATTAAAATGATTATCCAAAATTACCAATGATCTCTTATTTGTCAAATCTAATAGCTTTTTTCTTAATCCTCCCTTTCCTGACCTCTTTGCAACCTTTGACATTGTCAATCACCTTCTCCTGGGCGTTCTTTTTTGTAGATTTTCATGATGAAGCTCTTCCTTTCTTCTTTTACCTCTCTCTCCTCAGTCTCCTTTAATGGATTTTCATTAAGGCTATAACAATTAACCACAGATGTTTTATAAGGGTTTATTCTTGCTGGGTATAGATGGAGAGGGCCAGCTCCCCTCATGTCTCCCCTGAGGTTTGTTTTTTTTTTTTCCCTTTAGCAACTTAAAGTGGGATTGGCCTCTTTCCTTCTTGAAACTGGAATCAAAAGCACCAAAAGAGATTAAAATTGAAGATGTTCTGAAAAAACTTCAAAGAAGACTAAGGAAGATTTAAGTTCTCCTCTCACCAACTCCACCCAGCTCTTCACATAGGGCAAGGCATTTATCTCCATAAATGGGGAGAGAATCCCATACCAATGGGCTTTGGGACTGAGGTTACATTTCTACACTATCTCAATAGGTATTCTCATATCCCATGCATCCAACTATCATCCCTTTGCAGATGATTTCATAACCTCTGTCAGGCTCCAGTTCCACATCATCAATTGCATTTTGCATATCTTAAGTTCTATGTTCTGTAGTCATCTCATACTCAACTTATCAAAAACAGAACTAATTATCTTTCTCTAAAAACCCTCTTTTCTTTCCAATTTGCCTATCACCATTCTCCTAGGCATCCATATTCAGAACCTCAATATCATCCTGGACTTGCAGTCATCCTGCATATCCAGTCTTTTGTTGAATTTTGTCATTCTTTAGCTTTACAGATCTCATATATAAAATTCCAACCCTTTGCAATAGCCTTCTAATTGTCGCTGCCCCACCTCAGTCAGGCCTTTCCCTAGTCTAATCTATCCTTGACTCACCTGCTAAAGTGTTTCACTCCTACTCAGGAAACCCCATTGGCTCCCTATTACTTCTAGGATGAAATATAAAATTATTTCTTTAGCATTTTAAGCTGTTTACAATCTGGCCTTCTTTCTAATTTTCCCATTTTTTTATATTGTTTTGCCCTCCATGCACTCTAGGATCTAGCTAAATGGACTTATTTCAGTTTCTCAAACAATACATCTCCCTATTTGATCTATGTATTTGCTCTGACTATTTTCCATATCTGGAATGCAATTGAGACTTACTTCTGCTTCTTGGTTTCCTTGAATTCTTCAATATTCAGCTTCAAACTACCTTTTGCAGTCCTTTGTTACTGACCTTCCCCCAAACACTCACACCCACACCCACACCCACCCACCCACCCACACTGCTTTTCTCTTCCCTCTGAGATTACTTTCTGGTTTTACCATATATATCATACATGTACATAGTTATTTGCATACTGTCACCTCCATTTCAGTGTGAGCTTAGAGCAGGGACCTTTGTTTTTGCCTTTTCTTATATCTCCAGTGTCAGGACAGTGACTGGTACATGTTGAGTACTTAATAAACCCTTGTTGACTAACATCCTTTAACAGTTTATTTAAATCTTTTCCTTTATACAAAATTACTTTTTGGGCCCCTTTTAGCACTAGCTCCACCACATGAAAAAGGTCTTAAAAAGATGGTATATTAAAAAATATGTATAAGACATCCCAGAAATTGAAATGATAACTTTTGACAAATGTATATGTATACATATATACATGGAAGTATATATCTATACATATACATATACAAAGAGAGGGAGGGAGAGGGAGAGAGAGAGAAAGGAGGCTTGAGGATCATATCAAGGTTGTAAACCTTGGGAAGATGGTGGGGCCCTCAACAGTAATAGGGAAATTATGAATTTAACTGGATTTGTGAGGAAAGATATTGAGTTCTATTTTAGATAGGTTGACTTTGAATTTCTTATGGAGTACAATTCAAAAATTCCAATAGATAGTTGGTTACGAAGAGTTGGAGCCTCAGGAGGGAGACTAAGGCTAGATATATAGATCTGGAAATCATCAACATAGAAATGATCATTGAACCTATGGGAGCTGATGAGATTACCAAGTAAAACTGTACACAGAGAAAATAAAGAAGGGTCTAGACAGAGCCTCAGAAAGCATCTACCACTAATAGGATAGATTCAGCAAAGGATACAGAGAAGGAGGAGTCAGACAAGAAGAATTAAGAGAAAGCAGTTATGAAAACCCAAAGAGAATAGAGTAACTAGAAACAGAAGTTATCTCCAATGTTTAGTAATGCAGATAGCTAATAATGGTAGAAAATGAATGATAAAGATCAATATTTGCAATTAAGATCATTGGTAACTTTGGAAGGAACCATTTCAGTAAAAGGCTATGTAGCAAACTGATGAGAAACATGTAAGAGGTGAGGAAATGTGAAAGGCTTTTTCAAGGAATTTAGTTATCTAAGATGGAGAGATGGAAGGATAGAATAGGGGTTTTTGAAGGATAGGGAGACTTCAGCCTGCTTCTAGGTTGAATAAAAGAAGTCAATAGATAAGTAATTGGAAAAAAAAGAGAGAGAGAGTAGAGATGACTGGGAATAATCTGCTGGAATAGAAGGCTGATTAGATAGGATCTAGGGTGCATGTGGAAGGGTGGTCTTGCCAACAGAAGAGCTATTCCTTCATTTGATAGAAGGGGTAAGAAGAAAATAAAGGACAATATCAGAGATGAAGGGGAGCAGAAAACAGGAAAACTGGCATATATAATGTAAGTGGAAAGAACAGATGATGAAACAAACCTTCCTCCACAAAGCAGAGGCAGAGAATTACAAGGACAAAATATCAGGCATACTGTCAAGAGGCAGTCTTTGTATTGGATATTTTTCTTTAATTGTTTTTTGTTGTTAAAAGGGAGAGTTCTATCTGAAGGGAGCTGAGTACATTTTCCTCCTTTTCCAGAAATAATTGTGTTGTAAGGAGTATAAATAAAACATATTTAATGTAATTTTTAAAATGTTAAAGGGGAAAAAGAACAGAGGTACTTTGTCCCTGAGATAAATCCAAAACCATATTTTATTTATTTATTTATTTATTTATTTATTTATTTATTTATTTATTTTTAATTAAGGCTTCAGATTTGCCTTTGTATGGATCCAACTGCTACAGAAATTGGCTCCCAGTGAAGGTTATGAATACCATCTGGTGGAGAGTGATAGAATTGCAAAGGCCAGAAAAAAACTAAACTATAGAAGACTGAAGTACCTATGACACTGAGTGGGGCCTGAAAGAGCCACCACAAAAGCAACACAGAATAGACCAAAGTGAAATAATCAGCAGAAAGAAATCATAGATTCTTCTCATTCTAGACTGTAATTCAGAGGAGCTTGGAGGAAAGTTATTCATTGGGGAAATGGTCCTTTGACTCTCCAAGAGCTTAGATCTAAGTTTTTTCTGTGTCCACTAATTTGTAAACAAAATAGTTCTAGTACAATGTGGGCTCAGATGCAGACAAGATAGAGCAGCAGGCCTGCAATTAAAAAAAACACTTGAGTTCAAACCTGACATCTATCTTTGTGATCCTGAGCAAGTCATTCAATCTATTTACCTCAATTTCCTTATCTATAAAATAAGATTGTAAAATAAGAAAAGCCTACTATCGAGTTGTTGTTAGGATAAAATGAGCATATTTGTAAAGCATTTAGCACACTGTCTGACACCTAGTAGGTATTCTTTAAATGACAGTTGTTGTTGTTACTGTATCTCCAGTGCCTGGTACAATGTCTTCCCATATTAGATACTAAGTACTTAGTTGTTGTTCTTCAATCTCAAAAAGAACCAAAATGACATCACCATGTTGGAGGTCAAGATAAAGTGTGTCTGACTGTGGTTGATCAGTCCAATATGAGTTCAGAATGCTCTGCCACAGGTCAGGCACAAATAATCCAAGTGAACATCTAGGATGGCTTCTCCAAATTTGCTCAACTACTTCAATTCTGCTTGCTCATAGAGCACAATGCCTCCTATGATGCAGGCACTCCATGTTGAACACTCCTGTGCCAGTATCTTCAAAGTATCACAATTAATTCCAAAATTCTTCAGAGAGACCTTGTGAGTGTCCTTGTATACCTTCTTCTGACAACCATGTGAGTGCTTGTCTTATGTGAGTTCTCCATAAAATAATTTTTTAGGTAAATGCACTTTTGACATTCGAACAACATGGCCAGCCAACTGGAGTTGCACTCTGCAGTAGAGTTTGAATGCTTGACAATTTGACTCAAAAAAGGACCTCACCCGCTGGTATCTTATCTGCAAGGTGTTCTTCAGAATCTTCTAGGACAATTCAAATGGACATGCTTAAGTTTCCTGGCATGGTGCAGGTATATTGTTCAAGTTTCACTGGTCTACAACAATGAGGTCTTCACAACAGCCCTATGGATACTCATTTTGGTAGGCAGACTACCCTTTTTCTCTCATATTTTCTTCAGAGCTTCCCAAACACTGAGCTAGCTCTGGAAATGAATGTATCAACCTTATCATCTATGTGTATCTCCCTGGAAAATATGCTGTAAGTGAACTCATCCATAGCATTCAAAATTTCTCCATTTGCTAAGATCAATGGTTTGACATATAAATGGTGTACTACTGGCAAATAGAGAATCTCTTTTTCTTGGTATTAATTATTAGGCCAAAATTAGCACAAGCAGCAGAGAATTGACCCATACCTTGTTGTATCTTGGGCTCAGAAGCTGCATTAAGTAAAATGAGTCACATAACCTTCTTGATTGAGTTTTGACATAATGAAGCTGTTTTTGGAAGATTAGTCTGGAAGGGGTGTGCAGGATAGCTCTGAAAATGGAGAGATTAAACTCAGATAGGACTTAATAGGAAGTTGTTATAGTAAACCAAGAAAAAGGTAATAAAGGTTATTACTGGTTTTAGAAGCAGAATGAAAACAAGAGAGTGAATGAAGTGACTTTCAAAGAAAAAAAAAACAATAAAATCTAATGAAGGTTTTGATACAGGGGCTACAGGAAAGTCAAAAATTAATTTAAAAATTCTAATCTGGAAGACCAGCATAATTATGATGGCTGTGGTTAGTCAAAGACTAGAATAAGTTATGGCATAAAACAAGCACAGTTTGTTTTAATAAGGTGCTTTCCCCAGGTAAATAATTTGGCCTGCACATGCAGGCCTTAAGGTGAGCAATCATTGATAAAAAGAGAAGGGGAGGATGAGATTGAGGCTTCCAATGGGTAGTCCCATCCTATCTGGGATAATCAGAAAGGGTGCTTCCAAACATGAAAAATAGAAGACATGGTTCTCCACTTCAGAGCATGTGCAGGTTTGTTTCCCATTCACATACTGTGTAGTGAGAAAAGGTTTTAAAGAGCCAGAATTCCTAAGCCAGGATCAAGTGTGAATATAGAAAAGTGCTGTAAGAGTAATTTCATCTCTTTCCTTCATGGGTGGTAAATCAAGCGAGTAATTGCTATAGACTTTCAGAAAGGGGAGAGACTACTATCCCTCTCTCAACTGAATACACCATGAAGCAATGATCACTATGATGGCCTGGCTATCTTTCTTTCTCTGTTATATCTACTCTTTTTCATCTTAGATAAAGGAGCATTAGAAAAGACCAGAACTGAGCTTTAAAAGGTCAGAAGATTGTGCTTCCAGAGACCTAGGATCACATCAGAATTTGCCAACTCTCTCACGTCCCATAATATATCCAGTAAGAAGTAGCCTCCCCAGGAACATAAAAAGGCCACTTTAACTACTTCTATAAGGTTTCTCAGATCTGATAGAACCTACAATTCCTTTCAGAATATCTAAATCCCTTTTTACAGAATAATAAAACCATGGAAGTTGGGCTTCTTATGTATCCATTATTGCTTATGAACTTTTTATTCTTAACAAAATAGGATTGGCTAAATAAGGTAATATCTGTAAAGTATTTAATACAATGCTTGGCATACAGTAGGAGCTATATAAGTGCTTATTTCCTTCCCATGTCTGATTAAAGCAACTTCTTTCCCTTGCTTCATTGTCATAGACCATAAGTCTGCCAGGACATTTAATACCCAGTAAACTGACTACTGTCTGGCACAAATATTAGTTTAATTCATCTCCAGATTAGAAATATGACATACTAAGAAAGATATCATTTGTCCTTTGTTTTCTAAAAGAACCAATGATGTCATGGATGATGTCTCAACTTCTACATGAATTTGATTTCCATGAAGCAAAGTTATTCAAAGTCTTCAGTCTCACTCTCACTTCCCAAATCTTTGAAATCCAGTGACAAGACAAAAATCAAGACAACTGGCAATGGCCCAGGATGCAGTGGATGACTTTGGTGTCTTTGATATATGACCAAGCTCTAAGTGCTCCATAGGCACCTGGTTCAACTATTTTCATGGTCTTTGAAAAAAAAAATTTTTTATCTTCCCATTCTGCAAGCTAAGTCTTCATGTGCTTTAATATCTCCTAACTCACTGAGAGATTAGAGACACATCTGTTACCCTCAGTATGGTTTAGCCAATCTTATCAGGGTATGGCTGCTGTACATACTACAGCTTCTTGGAACCATAAATGAGAACTGAGAGCCAGGGACATACCAAAGGCAAATGAGCAGCCCTGAAAAGGGCCTGTCAAGCTCTTATACCAGCATATCTATACAACCCTGTGGAAGATAAATGCATTTAATGAATGTTTGAGGGGATGTGGGAAAACTGCAACACTGGTAACATTGTTGGTGGAGTTGTGAACTGATCCAATCATTCTGTAGAGCAATTTGGAACTATGCCCAAAAGGCTAACAAACTGTGCATACCCTTTGATCCAGCAGTGTTCATACTGGGTCTGTATCCCAAAGAGATCTTAAAAAAGGGAAAAGGATTTATGTGTGCAAAAATATTTAGGGCAGCCATTTTTGTAATGGCAAGAAACTAGAAAATGAGTGGCTGCCCATCAATTGGAGGATGGCTGAATAAGTTATGGTATATGAATTTTATGGAATATTATTGTTCTATAAGAAATTATCAGCAAGATGATTTCAAAGAGGCCTGGAAAGACTTGATGCTAAATGAAGTGAGTGGAACCAGGAGAACATTGTACACAGTAACAGCAAGATCAATTTTGATGGACATGGCTCTTTTCAACACTAAGATGATTCAAGATAGCTCCAATGGTTGGGGATGAAGAGAGCCATCTGCACCCAGAAAGAGGTCTATGGGGACTGACTGTGGATCATAACATAATATTTTCACCTTTTCAAATTTTGTTTTCTTTCTCTTTTTTTTTTCCTTTTTGGTCTAATTTTTCTTGTGCAGCATGATAATTGTGGAAATATGTATAGAAGAATTGCACATGTTTAGCATATTGGATTACTTGCCATCTAAGGGAGGGAGTAGGGAGAAGGGAAGGAAAAAAAAATTGAAACACGAGGTTTTGCAAAGGTGAATGTTGAAAATTATCTATGCATATATTTTGACAATAAACAGTTTTAATCAAAAAAGGAAGATAAATGCATTTTAAAAAATATTAATAAAATGTATTGTAGCCATCTCTCTTTAAATGAGATGACTACAAATATCTCTGATAAAAACTTAATTTTTAAAATTGAGAAAATTGGAGTCGAATTTATAAGATTATGAGTCATTTCCCAATGGATCAAAGTACATAAACAGGCAGTTTTCAGACAAAGAAATCAACACTATCTATAGACACATAAAAAAAAAATGCTCTAAATCACTACTGATTAGAAAATGCAAATCAAAACAACTCAAAAGCACTATCTCACACCTATCAGATTGGTTAATATGATAGAAAATAAAATATGTTGGAGGAGGTATGGAAAAACTAATATACTAATGCACCATTGGTAGGGTTGTGAACTGAATTATTCTGGAGAATAATTTTGAACTATGTCCAAAGGACTATAAAACTGTGCATACTCTTTGACTCAGCAATACCACTACTAGATTTGTATCCCAAAGAGATTTTTTTTAAATGTAAAAGAACCTATTTGTACAAAAATATTTATAATACCTCTTTTTTGTGGAACAAGTTGTAGGATATGATTGTAATGAAATATTATCTTATAAGAAATAATGAGCAGGATGATTTCAGAAAAACTGGAAAAATTTACACAAACTGATACTGAGTGAAGTGAGCAGAACTAGTAGAACACTTTAAACAGTAACAGCAATACTGTACAATGAACAGCTGTGAATGACTTAGCTATTCTCTGCAACGCAATGATCTAAGATGATCCCAAAAAACTTATGATGAAAAGTGCTATCAGTCTTCAGAGAAAGAATTGATAGAGTCTGAATGCAGATCTAATCATCTTTTATATTCATTTCCTTTCTTTTTTTTGTCTGTGTTTTTTTTTCATAACATGACCAACATGGAAATATATTGTACATAAATGCACATATACAACCTATATCAAATTGTTTGCCTTTTCAATGAAGGTAGAGGAGAGAAAAAGAGAATTTTGGAAGTCAAAATTTTCAAAAGAATGCTTAAAATTGTTTCTACATGTCATTAAGGGGAAATAAAATATTAAACAAGTATATTTTAAGAATTCAAAAAAGTTCTTTCTTCATAAAGCAACTTCTGCCTTGAATGCCTTGACTCCAAATGCAGGAACAATTCCTAGAGCAATGGTCCTGATAGAGAAAGGAAATTTTGGAGGTAAGATGATCTTCATTTCCATGATCTTAACAGTATGGGATTGGGATTCCATTATTCTGATTCTGAGTACTCTTTCCTACAATGCAATGCATATGCCACTTATACTTTCTTATACTAGACAATTTTTGTGCATATTCTCCAATAAATCCTCCACAGAGGCTCTATAAAAGGGATGGAGAGCCTATCTCTAGTTTTCCTTATATGGCATGGATATTAATAAGTCATGTAGACTGTGCATTGGCTATACCTCAATGAGGAAAAGAGAAATATTAAAATGGAATTGTAGGGTGCTTCACATAAGAAAAGGAGCACAGGTTCATAGATCAGAGTTAAAGAAATAAAATCTTTATACTGAATTAACAATCATTTATTGACTACATTATGTCATAACCTTGGAATAAACTGACAACTAATCAACAAGCATTTATTAAATGCCTACTACATGCCAGATGCTTGAGGTAAAAAGATAAGAATTAAATAGTCCCTGCCTTCAAAAAACTTACATGGTGAGAGAGGCAAACAATCAATACAATTTACATACTTGGAGGCAGCTGGTTGTTGCAGTGGATAGAGTACGTATCTGGAGTTACTAAGACTTATCTCAGACACTTTACTAGCTATGTGGTCCTAGACATGTCACTTAACCTTAGTCTATGTAAGTTAAGTGTAAAATGGAGATGATGATATCACCTACAGGGTTGTTATGAGGATCAAATGAGATATGTGTAAAGCCTTTAGCACAGTGCCTGACACATTGTAGCTACTGAATAAATGTTAATTTCCTTCTATTCTGTTGGAGGGGATGTGGGAAAGCTGGGACACTAATACATTGTTGGTGGAACTGTGAACGGATCCAACCATTCTGGAGAGCAATTTGGAACTATGCTCAAAAAGTTATCAAACTGTGCATATCTTTTGACCCAGCAGTGTTTTTATTGGGTTTATATCCCAAAGAGATCTTAGAGGAGGGAAAGGGACCCACACGTGCAAGAATGTTTGTGGCAGCCCTTTTTGTAATGGCTAGAAACTGGAAACTGAATGGATGCCCATCAATTGGAGAGTGGCTGAATAAATTATGGTATATAAATGTTATGGAATATTATTGCTCTATAAGAAACAACCAGCAGGACGATTTCAGAGAGGCCTGGAGGGACTTGCATGAACCGATGCTGAGTGAAACAAGCAGAACCAGGAGATCATTATACACAGCAACAACAATACTATATGATGATCAATTCTGATGGACATGGATCTCTTCAACAATGAAATGTTTCAAACTACTTCCAATTATTCAGTGAAGAAAGCCATATACACCCAGAGAGAGGGATATGAAATGTGGACCACAACATAACATTCTCATGTTCTTTATTGATGTTTACTTGCATTGTGTTTCCTTTCTCTGATTTTTTTTTCTTGTAGATAGGATTTTTCTTGCACAACAACTTGTCAAGTATTTTAACATTATTAACATGTAGTGGACTTCCTGCCATCTAGGGGAGGGGAGGGGACTGGGGGTAAAATTTGTAATGGAAAGCTTTGTAAAGATCAATGCTGAGGAACTACCCATACATATGTTATACAAATAAAAAGCTTTAATAAAAAAAAATTCCTTCTATTCTATAAAAATATATTCAGAATAGATGACAATACTACCTAAACTAATCTATTTAATGCTATACCAATCAAACTCCCAAGAAATTATTTTACTGACCTAGAAAAAATAACAAAATCCATCTGGTCAAGAATTTCAAGGGAATTAATGGGGAAAAAAAGCAAATGAGGGTGGCCTAGCTGTATCAGATCTAAAACTATATTATAAATCAGTGGTCATCAAAACCATTTGGTACTGGCTAAGAAACAGAGTAGTTGATCAGTGGAATAGGTTAGGTTCACAGGACAAAATACTCAATGATAATAGTAATCTAGTGTTTGATAAACCCAAAGACCCCAGCTTTGGGGATAAAAACTCACTATTTGACAAAAACTGCTGGGAAAATTGGAAACTAGCATGGAAGAAACTAGTCATTGACCCATACCTAACACCATATACCAAGATAAGGTCTAAATGGATTCATGATCTAGAGATAAAGAATAATATTATAAACAAATTAGAAGAATGTAGGATGGTTTACCTCTCAGATCTGTAGAGGAGGAAGGAATTTGTGACCAAAGAAGAACTAGAGCTCATCACTAATCACAAAATAGGTAATTTTGACTATATCAAGTTAAAAAGTTTTTGTACAAACAAAACCAATGCAGATAAGATTAGCAGGGAAGCAATAAACTGAAAAAACATTTTTATATTCAAAAGTTCTGATAAAGGCCTCATTTCTAAAATATATAGAGAATTGACTCAAATATATAAGAATTCAAGCCATTCTCCAATTGATAAATGGTCAAAAGATATGAACAGATAATTTTCAGATGAAGAAATTGAAACTATTTCTAGTCACATGAAAAGGTGCTCCAAATCACTATTGATCAGAGAAATGCAAATTAAGACAACTCTGAGAGACCATTACATACCTTTCAGATTGGCTAAAATGACAGGAAAAGATAATGACTAATATTGGAGGGGATGTGGGAAAACTGGGACACTGATACATTGCTGGTGGAACTGTGAATGGATCCAACCATTCTGGAGAGCAATCTGGAACTATGCTCAAAAAGTTATAAAACTGTGCATACCCTTTGACCCAGCAATGTTTCTACTTGACCTATATCCCAAAGAGATCTTAAAGGAGGGAAAGGGACCCACATGTGCAAAAATGTTTGTGGCAGCCCTTTTTGTAGTGGCTAGAAACTGGAAATTGAATGGATGCCCATCAATTGGAGAATGGCTGAATAAATTATGGTATATGAAAAATATATTCAGAATATACCCAAAACAAATAGTAGGTAATTTGAAGAAAGGGGACACTAAGAACTCAGGGAGAAGAATCAAGGAAAGTTTTGAAAACATTAGAAAAGTAAAGAAATTACAACCTGATCCTACCATACCTTTCTAAACTTACTATACATTACTCTCATTCCTGCACTCTATGGTCAGCCTAACTGACCACCTTGCCATTACTCCTTTCATCTCCATGACTGTACTGACTATCCACGTTGTGCCTTTCCTTATCTCTTCTTCCTAGAATCCCTTTGTTCAAAACTCAACTCAAGCACTCTCTCCTACATGAAGCCTTTTCTGGTATACACACACTTGCTAGTGCCCTTCACTATGGTATTATCTATATTTTGCATTTATACCCAATTTCCCAGAAAGAATATAAATTCCTTCAGGGCAAGAGTGGTTTTATTTTAGTCTTTATATGCCCAATGCCTAGCACATAAGCAGTTAATATTTGTTTCATTTGATCTCTTCCTATTTAATAGCTCCTTCCTTGTTGCCTACAAATAAATCTCCCATCCTTAAAATAAAACCCTCATTTCACCCTACAATTCCCTTCTAACTTACCTCCCCTCTCCTTTGCAACCAAAATCCTAGGGAGGAAAACGTCTATAAATAATGGTTTATTTCCTCTTTCATTGACTGAATTTTCTGTCCCTTGCAATCAGTCTGGCTTCTGCCATTACTAATTCATTATCAAGCATTTATTAAATAATTCTGCCATGTGATAGCCACTTTGTTAGCAAAGAGCATACATTATAGCTGTTAAGTGTTCTGTCCAAAGTTACCAATAATTTCATAATTACAAAATCTGAAAAACTTTTCTCAATCCTCATCCTCAGCACCCTCTGACAGTACTAACTACCTTTTCTGGGTTCTTCCTATCCAGTTGGTCTCATTTATTGGATAATCATCTGTATCCTGCCCTCCCAGCCGTCCTGGTCATTCTCAATGACCTCATTAGCTCCCAAGAGTTTAATGATTCTCTGTATACAGGTGAATCCCAAATCTATGTTTATGCAGGCCTGTTATTTCTTGAGCTCCATATAACTAATATATCCGAAATATGACTCGTCACCACCAAACTTGCCTATTTCTTTGGAAGACATTATTTTCATTCATCTAGTTCATTCAGGTTCACTACCTCATAGTCATTGCTGCCTCTTTGTTTCCTTTGTCCTACATAAGCAGTTAGTTGCCAACATTTGTTAATTCTTTTCCATGTGTGTCACATTCATCCTCATTTTTCTGCTTACATGGCCCTACTCAAGTTCAGGCCCATGTCATCTCAAGATTCTTGCAGTAGCCTCCTAGTTGATTTCTCTGCTCAGGTCTCCCTTCTCCAAACCATCTTCCACATAGCTGCCAAAGAAATATTCCTAAATCACAAATTTAACCATGTTACACTCTTACTCAGAGAATTCTAGTTCCCCAGTGCCTCATCCATTTGGCATTTAGAATCCTTTACCATTCGACTTCAATCTGCCTTTCCAGCCTTCTACATCTCTCTCCTTCACATACTCGCAGTCCAACTACATTGCCTTCTTAGTTTACAATGACACTTATCTCTGTACCTTTGCACATCCTGTTTCCTATATGCTTCTTCATTTCTGCCTCTGAGAATCCCTAGCTTTCTTCAAAACTCAGCTCAACCACCATCATTTATGTGAGAACTTAAGATCCTGTTCATCCCTCCAAAAACTATTACCTTGTATTTATTTTGTATGTACTTTTATGTGTAGGTGTTATCTCCTTTTATTGAATGTAAGCTCCTTGAGGGCAGGAACTATTTGCATTTTTGTCTTTGTATCCCTAGCACCTATCATAATGCCTGATGGACTACTAGCATCTAATAAATGTTGTTCAATGACAAAAAAAAAAAAAAAAAGTAAAGAAAGATGGTACTTGAATGGAGTCTTGAAAGTAAAAAGGAACTCTAAGAGACAGAGATGAGGAGGTTATTTATATATGCCAGTAACAAGAGGCAGTACAAAAGTGCAGATGGGAGATAAAATGTTGTGAAGAATAGACAGAAATCCAGTTTAACTGGACCTTAGAGTACAAGAAAGAAAATAATACATAATAAAACTGAAAAGGTAAAGATTGGATGAGGTTGTGAATGGCTTTAAAAACTAAACAGAGGAGTTTATATTTTATTCAGGAAAACACTAAGGTTTATTGTGTAGGGAAATTATATTGGTAGACCTAAACTTTAGGGAAATCATTGTGGCAGTTATATGGAAGATGGATTAGAGTAAGAAAAAATCTGGAGCAAACAATTAAGAGGTTACTGCAACCATTTCAGTGAGAAGTGATGAGGGCCTGAACCAAAATGTTTGCTATGTAACTGAAAAAAAGAGGATTTTGTGATTTGTCCTGGAGATCAAAACAAGATTCACAACTAAATGAATATATGGAATGAGGAAGTAAGTAGTTAAGGACAACATTGAGTGTTAAAATCTGGTAATCCTGAAGAATGCCCATAGCTTTAATAGAAATGGGAAAATTTGGCACATTTGGGTTGGGGATAGGAGGATAAGGGGAGATGAGTTTTCTTTTGAGATGTGTTGAGTACAACTTTGAGGGTTAATCATATAAAGGCATTAAATAAAGTACATAGACCGAATTTCATAAAGCATGAGAATGGATGAGTTCATTATGTAGAGGAGAAAACTCCAATCAAAATGCCTGGTAAGGAAGAAATGCCAGCAAAGAAGATTAAGAAATACTGACTGTACAGATAATAAGAAAAACTGTATAATACTTTGTCACCAAAAAAAAAAAAAAATCAACTTCAAAGAACTATGGATAACTTAGATCATCTATTGAAAGTTTTAGGAAAAGTAACCCAGTCATATTTGAAGTCAGTGTACCTGGGTCCAAATCCCCATTCTGCCATGTGGGCATATCAACCTTATTAGAATTTAATTGCCTCAATGATAAAATGGTTGCAATAGGTCTGTCAATCAATTAACATTAATTCAGACCTTACTATGTGCCAGAAATTGTACTAAGTCCTAGCAAGACAAAGAACAGTAAAAGAAAATTCCTGCCCTCAAAGAGCTTATAGTTTAATGAGAAAGACAACATGCAAATAACAAAGGCATATACAGGAGAAATTTAAAATAATTAACTGAGGGAACTGAATGGGAACAGGATATAGAAAGTGGAATGTTAACTGGGACTTGAAGAAAGCCAGGAGGTGGAGATAAGAAAGGAAAGTCTTTTAGGCATGGAAGACATGGAAATCAGCCAGAGAAAATGTTGGAGTGTCTAATTCAAGGAACTACAAAGAGGCCAGGATCACTGGATGGAAGAGTATACTGGAAGTGTATATAAGACTAGAAAGATGCATATGGGGGGAGGAAGGAGGAGGTTTAAGGGAGGATTAGGATAGGGAAGGGGAAATGGTTTCTGTCACGGACCCCTTTGGCAGTCTGAAAAAGCCCATCATAGAATAATGTTTTGTGGTCTATATTCATAATTTTTTAAAATGCTAAATTTTGATTAGAAGTCAGTGAAAGTAAAAATGCAACTTCATTGACATCTTGTAATCTATCTACAGATCTCCTAAGAGTTCATGAATACCATGTTAAGAAAGTCTAATCTGGATCATCTCTAAGATCCTTTCCAACTCTAAATCCATGACACTCTAATGATAAGAATTCATAAATATTGTTGTTCATAGTTTAGAACTATTTCATAATCATAGAGATAGAAGGATTTTCTGATAAGGTAGTCCTGTCAATTCATAATATTACTCATTTGAGATTCTTTTCACAGTTTCCCTAACAATGACAGTATCTTCAAAAAGGAATTTTCTTTTCTTAGTTCCTTGATATTCTCATCACAACAGATATCAATAATGAATCAAATATGTCTGTTTCCTTTGACTAGAATGTAGGTAACACTAGCAAATCTACTAGACTCCAGTGATTTTTATAATCGAGTTTCCTGCTGTCCATGTAAAGACAAAATCTTTCTTGTCTATCACTTCCAATGAAGCTCAATAACATAAGGTTTTACCTAGCTAGCTCCCAAGGTTATTTTGAGCCTAAGGGCTTATAAGAGTAGCATGTTGTGAAGCACAATGAGCTCTTTTAGAAAGAATGTAAGTGTAATTGCAATATAAATGAAAATTATGGCCATCATATATGCCAGCTAACTGCAAGATCCATACCCACCTCCACATGGTAGATTTTATTAAGCAATGAGTTCTGGTTAACAGAACACTGAAATAAGAAACAGGAGAATTAAGTGACCTGAGGTAAATCAAAGAACCTCTGAACAATTCTTTTTCTCCATTTATAAAATGGAGTTCATTCTATTTAATGCCTATTCCCAACTTGGGAGGATTAGTAAATTTGTTAAACCCTACAAAAAAGGAACTAT
The DNA here is from genome assembly GCA_023553655.1 of Myrmecobius fasciatus. Lineage (NCBI taxonomy): Eukaryota > Metazoa > Chordata > Mammalia > Dasyuromorphia > Myrmecobiidae > Myrmecobius > Myrmecobius fasciatus. The sequence goes on along the minus strand of JAJPUD010000200.1, from coordinate 51,932 downwards.
GACAAAGGTTCCTGTTTCTTAATTGTTTATAGCGAAAGACCTTTGAATAAACAAAAATCTGGATAGTACAAAGAAATTAAAATAAAATAAGAAAGAAAGACATTAAGAAAAGTATTATTATAGAACTGATTTAAGAAGAGCTTTCTATAGTGAATGGATCATCTCTATTATCAAGTAAGATAATTCCTGGATTCTCTCAGCTAGCCAAAATGGCATGATGAGATTGTCTTTCCAATAATTGAAAATGATTATTGTCAATTGATTTTAGGTTGCTTAAAAACTGTGTCTTTTTCTTGTTAAATGTTTGAAAACAATGGTAAGTGTTAGAAAACCAAGACATTGAACCTTTTTCATCATTTCGAACCTCCAGCTCTTTTAGTGGATGACTAGTTGGTATTTCTGCAACATACAAACAATTCTGAGGTACTTAGCTCTGCCCTAATTGAGAGAGTCAAGAGCTCCTAGTGAATTTAAGATCCAGAAAAGCAGATACAGGAGAAATTAGGCGACATTGTAAATAAAATGTAAAGAAAAAATTCAAGTCCTGTTGTTCACCACTTGTTTGTGTGTCCTTGGTCTAGTCACTTTACTTTTCAGTAGTCTAAGGAACTCTCAAAGACTTATTAATTGCAGAGAAAGCACTCATATGTGTATTTGTAAAGGAGGTTTCTCACAATAACCTCTGTGCAACTATGAAATCATAGTTCTAGTTTAAAAATAGTATTCATTAAAATGTTAGAAGAAAAGTAAATGTCTATTAATATGGGTAAAATAATCTACATAAGAATATTTTGAAGATATATTTATTTAAGGTAGCATTTAAAAAAAATTTTTAACCTACAATCAATCCTTCTACCCTGTGCTTCAAATCACATCAACCCTCCCTCGCTGAAAAAGTAATCATACATTCCTGTTCTATAAAGAACAGAATGATAACAGCATGTTTAATTTATTTATCTAGCAAAGTAGAGGCTACCATCAGGAGGCAGCTAAGGGAAGGCAGAGAAACAATAAGAGATGAAAACAGATTAACACATTATGTATTCCACACATAAAATAAACTCATTAAAAATTATTGGTTGATAATCAGTGATAGACAATCTCTCTTAGGAGTCTGGATGCAGCAAGTAGATGAGCCAAAGAAACCAAAAGTATGCAGAGAATTTTGCAAATATACCAAAATAACCACAATTAATTCAATTCAACAAACACTTTTCAAGTGACCATTTCACGCAAGGCACTGTGCTCAACCCAAAGGACATAAACACTGGCCTCATATTCAAGGAGTTTACAGTTTGGTAAGGAAGATAAAATAGATTGATATATAAATATAGTAGAAAAAATAAAATAGTATTTCAAAAAATGGTAAAGAAAATACCATGATGAACTGCTTTCCTTCCAGAATAATACTCACTTCAGGGAGGTGAAATTGGGGGTGGGGAATTGGTAGATGAAGAAGAATTAGGGAACTTTTATGAAAAAGATAACATATTAGTTAAGCTTAATATATAGGAAAGGATTTCAGCAGATATAGAAAACTGAAAAGAAGACATGGGAAAGGTGTAGGAAATCTTGTGAACAAAGACAAAATAAATAAATAAATAAATAAAGGTAGGATGAATTTAGGGAATGATGGATGATTTAGTTAACCTTACAGATACATCAAGAGCAGAGCACTGTGAGGACATATTTGCATTCCTAAGGAGAGATGTACAGATGATAAAGTTCATACCTTTGATCTTACTATCACTCAAAAATGCCACATTCAAGCATTTGGAAGTTCTTTTAATCCAATAATAATAGCCTATCATTAAATATGATAAATAAATCTTTCTTGCCTTACTCCACCTAAATTTATTTTTCATCCTTATCATAATCTCCATTCCCCTAACTCCTTTCCCAAGACATCCTTCCTGCTTTGGTTACATTCTCTTTTCTTCCCAGTTTTAACTATTAAATCTGTTCAACTTCACACTACTCTCAAATCTCTTTCTTCTTATCTTCACTCATGTTTTGCCAAAACCCAATCTAAGTATATTGCAACTTTTTGACTCCTTTGTTCCTTCTCACTTGCTGTTAAGCAGAAGTAGGGAAATTCAAACGTGCTGACTAGATCCTCCATAAATTCAAGTTAACTAATCTCAACTGTAGCAAGACAATTCCTTTATTCTTTCTCAATTGATTCACTTTCTCACTTACTACAACAGCTCTTCCAGATCCCATTTTCTCTTCTCAAGGCTTTCACAGAAGCCCCAGCCTTTGAGTTGAAAATCTTAATTTATATTTCCCTGATAAAACTGAACCCATTTCCAACAGCTACTTCTCCTTCTCTCTTCATTTCATATATACCTGACATTATCCCCCATTTTTTCCTCCAATAATCCAGTCCCTGAGAAAGAATGATCTTTCTCCTGGCCATGTCCAGACCCATGTCTAGCTCCATGTACCTTTGAACCTTTTTCCTTATGTTTTCTCCAAAAGATCATCCACATTACCAGAGAAGCAATTTTAAGAGAAAGATTACTGACTTTGCAATTAGATGATCCAAATTCGAATAACACTTAAGCCACTTACTATAAGTATGACCATGCACAAGTCATTTGATCAACTGGAAAATGAAGTAGTTGAATAAGATATTCACAAAGTCTGTGGAAGCTCAAAATCTATGACCCTTTAATTTCTCTCTCTCATTTATTGGCTCCTTCTCTAATGCATATAAACATGCCCAGGTCTCTTTTATCCCAGAAAGAAAGAAAGAAAAAAAAAACCTATCCATAGATTCTACTGTTCTTGCTAACTATCCTTCTATCTCTCTCTTTCTTTTTTCTGCTAAACTTTTTTTTTCTTCTAAACCATCTATATTCTTGCTTCTAAATATTCAACTGAAATTATTCTCCAAAGTTACCAGTGCTCCCTTGATTGCTAAATGGCATCTGAAGCATTTGGCACTATTTATCACCTTTTGGATAATATGTCCTCTCTGGGGTTTATTTGTTTATTGTGTTTTGTTTGTTTGTTTGTTTGTTTTTGTGGCACTGTCCTCTCTTGATTCTCCTGATACCTATATGATCACTCTTTCTCAATCTCATTTGCTGGATGTTCACTCATATCCAATTCACTAACTAGGGGTATTCCCAAGACTTAGTTCTGAGCCCTCTTGTCTTTTCAATATATATTCTCTTACTTGGTGATAGCAAATGGATTCAATTATCTCTATAAAGATTATTCTCAGATTTAAATATTGAGCCATCACCCATGGTCCAGGGAATTGGGAATAAAGATGGCCCTTGCCCAGAAAAAAGTCTAGTTCTGGACTTAAGCTGACCAGAGGCATCAACAGGGCATTGTTACAACAATTTAAAAAAAAAAAAAAAAAAAGGATGAGCCAGATTTTGTTTTTTAACAATCTTTGTCTTACATGTGCACACACACATATTCAAACCTTGCCATTGTAGGGGGAAATCTTTTAAACAAAGCTTATGTATGGCATTGTAAGTACTCCTAAAATTGATAAAAAGGGCACCTTCAAGAAAGAGTCTAAATAATCAAAGTATATCAGCATAGGATAGATATTTATTTTACCACAAAAATTCTTAAAACACCAAAAAAAAAAACCCTCAGAAGCATTCATTAGCAAATAAAATATAAATAATAGTTTATAATCTATTATACTTTCTAAAGAGGTGAAGAAACTTTGTAGGACTATTGAATAGATATTTCATGTTTACTTCAGGTCTTTACTATCCAAGCAACTCCCAAGGTCAATATCTTCTAACCATTTAGAACTTGGTTTGGCTTTTCTTAATTCTTTCAGATATAGAATCTTCCTGGTAGTGATTCTCTGTTTTGAGAAATGCTATAGTCTCAGGAATTGTCTCCCACTCAGAAGCTAGAACTAACTCAAGAACTCCCACCTTCTCAAATTCATGAGATTATTATTATAGACTAAAATAGGATTTCTCAGGATTCTCACCATTTGGCTCAGGCAAAGAACATAAAATAAAGTTCAAAAAGAAGAGGCCACCCGCAACTTGAGTATCAGTTTGAGGCTCCCCCAGATAAGCATAGAGTCTTACTAAAATGTTCACAAACTCTCAGGAAGAGAGAAAACTCTTTGCCCAGGTTAGAAATTCAAGGAAGAGACGTGTTCCAAACCAGTCAAGTATCAAAAATGACTGGAAACTCTCTCCTCATTCTTTTTATAGCCTGCTGAGGGGTAAGTTCTTTCTGATTCAGCCAAAAAATCATTTTCAATTCAATCCTCTAGTCACTGGGACCAATAAAGGATGACTGCATCATTGCAGAGAATAAGTTACTTGGTGCTGAAAATCCTCATAGAATCAGAGCTCCCTTTCCTGTTGTACTAAGACAATGTTGATTTTAAATTGAAACCTAGAGCACCCAACTATCCTCATTTCCCCCTCTAGCCGAGCTTCCAAATTTTCAAGAATTATACTTTTTCTTCAAGGCTTAGGAAAACATAGGTATACAAAATCAGAACTCATTTTGATAAATAAAACATTGAATTTTAGCATACTCTAAGTTACCCAAATCTTCAAACTTCATCTGAGTGTTAAAAGAATAAAAACACAAAGATTTAAAGCATTAGTCTTTCCTTACCACATTTAGTTCAATAAGTCTGTAACAGCTTGGCACTTGTTTGAAATATTTTTGTTCTCAGAATTTTTTGCTACTGAATGAGCAGTAGTTTTTTCTTCCATTTTCTCTTTATCCAAATCTCTAAGTTTTTTTTTTCCAGTTGTATTGGAACAACCCCTCACTTACTGCAAAGAATGTTAATTAATTCATAAAGATCAGAAGTTCTGGATCATTAGACTTGCATATAATGCACTGGGTTCTTTAGGAAACCAGAGACAAATAGAATACGTAACCCAAAATGAAATTCCTTTCCATTCTGATTGAGGAAGTTATTAAATCCAGTACAAACATTTGAAATATATCCCTCAATGAGAATCTCTGAAACAGAGAAACTCCCAAAGATGCAGAAATTTTTTCCCCACCCAAGATTAGGGGAAGTAAAAAGGGGTGGAATTTAGAGAATGGGAGGAGTTAGAGAAAAACCCTACATCAAAATGGAAAAGAAAAAAATATTTTTCTAACTATATTGCTTAGACTTTACATATTGAATCTTTAATTCAGAAGCCTGTGTAAAAGAAGCCATTCCACAGTATACATGAAAATGGTCCTATGGTCTCTTTGCTAAAGGACATGTGTGACCCCTTTAGTCATAATTGGTCCTATATAACCCAATGACTAAAGCTGTATTGAATATGAGTAAGCTCCAAGTCATCACCTGATTGATCCATGACTCTTTTAAGGCCACACTTGGACTACCTCTCCTTGAATTTTCTCATCAGCAGCAGCCACAGACACGTGCATCAAACACATATCCATCATCATCATCATCATGATCAAGGTAATTATGGCAGACAAACCTGAGATAGGCCTCAAGTCCTGAGCTTCCTCTTCTGCTTTATGTTTCTTTCCCTAAGCACAAGTCACCAAACAGCAAACTCGAGAGACAGAAGTTTCCAGTCTCAGTGGCTACCTTTTAAAATGAAGAAGTCCAGAGTTTCTGAATCTGGTTTGATTGTACAGCAGGAAATGCTTCCAGCAACTATACCTTTCTCAGAGGAAAAGTGAAGACCACAAAAAAATATACTTAGCTAAAAGGACCAAGAAATCAACCATGAATTCTACTGAAGTCGATATATTTAAATCAGAACATGAAAGTTAAATACAGAGTAGACAAAAATTAATTTATAAGAAATGATACCAAAAGCTGTCAGGACTAAGAAAGGCATATTGAAGAATATTGAAGAATTAGGTAATTCTTGAGCTGAGGCTTAAAGGAAGACAAAGTTATTCAAAATAGGAAGTTTGGAGAGAAGGCATTCTAGGTATGGGAAACAGCACAAAGTACTGAGTTTTGAGAAACAGCAAGCAGGTTTGAATGGCTACTTCTTCCAATGGGAATAGAAGGTAAGAAGACTAGAAAGATAGGAATGTTCTAGTCATAAATGCTAATCTTAATAATTTATATTTGCTACCAGAAGTAATGTGTTATTGGAGATGCTTTCAGAGGAATGTGAGATGAGGACATGAGAAGAAGGAGGTATCTGTAAATTATCTTTTTTTTTTTTCAGTAAAATACTTGGTAGGATCTTCAGACAAATGGTGAAGGAGGAAGTGTCATGGTAGGCCTTTGGAGGTAAGAAGTTTTGGAACAATTGAAGTGGTGGTAGGCATAGGAAATCAACCAGGGAGAAATAGTGAGATTGTTATAATGAGAGCATAGTTGAGATTAGTTGATATAAATTTGTAACAGATGTAGTCATAAGGTTTATTGATTTCCTTCAGTTCTACTGAGCAGCAAATAAGTAGGAGCAAAGGAAGCAGGTAATGGAAATGATCCAAAGTTTTAGCAAGGCAAAAAAAAAAAAACAAATTCACCAAAGAGTTAAGTATATTTGAGAATATAGGAGAGTATAGTCTTATCTTGGGTGACAGCCTAGAAAAGTACTGAGGGATGGACAATAAAGACAGAAAAGTTTTAAAAGGAGTGAAGCATCTAGAGATATATATAGATAAAACATTATTACTAAATAAAGGAAATTCACAGTTCTTAAACTGGACGTGGAACATTTGTGAGCAATGACAAGACCAAAATGGTGAATGTCTAAGATTTAATGGTAATGGGGGTTTAGATTAAGGATCTGGGAGGTTAAAATATTTCTGCGAATAGCTCTATGTATGTTGAAATCCCCCAGAATATCAAAGGTTCAATCAATTGGTTGAAAGATTCAACCAATCAAAGGATATGAACAATTTTCAGATGAAAAAATTAAAATCATTTCTAATCCTATGAAAAGGTGATCCAAATCATTATTGATTAGAGAAATACAAATTAAGACAACTCTGAGGTACCATTACACACCTCTCAGATTGGCTAAGATGACAGGAAAAGATAATGATGAATATTGGAACTGGGACACTAATACATTGTTGGTGGAGTTGTAAATTGATTCAACTATTTTGGAGAGCAATTTGGAACTATGCCCAAAGGGATAACAAACTGTGCATACCTTTTTGATTCAACAATGTTTCCACTGGGCCTATATCCCAAAGAGATCTTAAAGGAGAGAAAGGGACCCACATGTGCAAAAATGTTTGTGGCAGCCCTTTTTGTGATAGCTAAAAACTGGAAACTGAGTGGATGCCCATCAGTTGGAGAATGCCTGAATAAATTACAATACATGAATGTTATGGAATATTATTGTTCTACAAGAAATGATAAGCAGGATGATTTCAAAGAGGACTGGAGAAACTTGCATGAACTGATGCTGAGCAAAATGAGCAGAACCAGGAGATCACTGTACACGGCAACAACAAGACTATACAATGATCATTTCTGTGGCTCTCTTCAACAATGAGATAATTTAGGCCAGTTCCAATTGAATGGGACAGATTAGATGAAGCTTTCTTAGTATTGATACTGGGCCTGGGTCACATGATCCTATACCTAGAGCAGAAAGGTGAGGTCTTGGGGCTCAGGTTTCAGGAAGCCACATGATCCTTATTCCCAGTCTTAGACCCTAGGTCGCAGGTAGTCAAGTGGTCTAAAGATCAGGCCCTCAAGTCACACCCATGGGAAGTGACAGGACCCACAGGAAGTATACAGCATTGGTGATCATTGTTCAAGGAAGGTTGCTTCCTTTTGGTCTATCCAATGAAGAGGCTTGGTTCTTTTGCTTTTAAACCTTGGACAAGGCAAAAGCAGGCAGGTTCCAGGAGCACATGACTGAAGTTGAGATGGCTCCTATCTGTGTATCTGGGCCTCTCCCTGCAGGGATTAAATAAATACTTTCTCTTTGTACCTGAAGATGTCTCTGATTAATTACTTTGGGAAAGGGGGTCTTGAACCCATCCACACACAATGATCTTGTGATGAAGAGAGCCATTTGCATCCAGAGAGAGAACTATGGTAACTGAGTGTGAATCACAACATAGTATTTTCCCCTTTTTGTTGTTGTTTGCTTGCATTTTGTTTTCTTTCTCATTTTTTTTCCTTTTTGATCTATTTTTCTTCTGCAGCATGATATTTGTGAAATTTTTATAGAAGTACTTGCCATCTAGGGTAGGGCATAGGGGAAGAGGAAGGAGAAAAAAAATTGGAACATAGTTTGCAAGGGTGAATGTTAAAAATCATCCATGCATATGTTTTGAAAATAAAAATAAAAATAAAAAAAGCTTTAATTAAAAATAAAAGATTTCCCCCAGGAATTCTGGGGAGGAGATGATTAGAATGTAGAATTGTGAATTCCCTCTTTTAAGGGTCAGGATTCCTCCTAAGACTGAACAATTATTTGCTTTAGTCTATTGTTAGAGCTACATTAGACTGAAGGTATTATACAAATAATATATTTTATCTCAATTGAGGTAAAAATAATAAATAAATAAATGTTTCTTTTGGCATTTAAATTTCACAAAAATTGTAACAATGGTATTTAAGATATAGGAGTGAACAATTGGTTGAATATAATAGGCAATAACTTTATAATTGGTCTCTGTCTCAATTCTTTTCTCCACTCCCCAGCACCAGGTCATCTTTCTCACAGTTGCCAAACTACTAATCCTGAAACAGAAGTATGACCATGTCCCAAGCCCTGCTCAAAAATCTTCATCGGCTCCCTATTCTCTCTCAGTGAAAAATAGAAATTACTCAGTTTGATGTTTAGACCTTCACAGTACAGCTCTCACCCATCTTTATGATTTGTGGATGCAATTATTCTCCTTCATGCACACTATGATCTACTTATTGTTCCTCCTACACAACAATCCATTTTTGTTCTTACTTTGGCACAGGCTGCTCCCTAATTTTAAAATTCAATCTTTTCTTTCTTCTACTTTTCTAAATCTCTAACTTGCTTTGAAACTCACTCAAGTGCCACCTTAAGGCTTCTATGAGGCCTTTACTGATGTATCCGATTGTACTTGGGATGCTTCCCAGGTTCCCTCCCTCCATTAAATTATTTTGTATGTACATATACATGTTATTTTGTCCATCAGACGTTCCTAGAGGACAAGGACTATTTAATTTTTGTCTTTGTATACCAAGCTCCTAACATACTGCCTAGTATATAGTAGACACAAATGTGGTTGTTGTTTGATTAGTTGATTGGTTTAAAAGAAATTGTGGCCACTTAGTGTAGCCTTTTGGGTTAAGGCTAGTCTCATTTTCATAGTGCTGTTCACTTAGGAATAGTGTAAAAATGGCTAACTCGTAAGTTTGTCTTAGAATGTTAGAGCTAGAAGGGTTCTATCAAAAATTTTGCAGATGAACAATCTGAGACCCAGAGGAAAAAAATGACTTACCTAATATTACACAGCTAGTTAATAGATTTTCTGACTTTAACTCCTGTGTTTTTTCCCACTAAAATATGCTTTCTTTTTGCAAGCAACTGACTGAGAAATGAACACACAGTGAAACATTAATGGAAAGGTCAGAGAGAGAAGTCAATTTCTAGAATAACTGAGAAATAGATCAACCTTCTCATTTACATACTTATGGATTTTTTCATATCTCTCAAAATCCAATACCATGTGAGATCCACTATATTATATCCAACTCAGGAATGTTACGGGATGTAATCAATCATTCTCTCCCTTTCAATACTTTGCCTTCAATACTTGGATGAATCTGTGATCTCATCAATGTGGATATTCCCATGAATCCATTCCAAATGTTAAAGACTTCCCTCTAGCTCTCTTGACAGATATCTGCCAAGATTTTGCTACACTCTATACTTGCTACATCTATGCCACAAGTGATCAAAGGAAAAATGTCTTTAATATACAAAACATTATAATAACTCTAAAAAACAACCACTAGAAACTAAAGAATAAGTCATAATATATGACTGTATTTGAGTACTTTTTTGCTGTGACAAATGAGAAAAATGTTAGCTAAAATCCCTTCTACTAGAAGCCTTTCATAGTTCTCCTTATGTTAGAAAATATTCTCAATTTACCTTGCATATCTCTTGTTTGTATGTAGTTGTGTACATGTTGTTTCTCCCACAAGTGTAAGAGCTCCTTGAGAACAGGACTGACTCCAGTTTGCTTACTATGATATGAAGGCTACTTGATTGTTTAATAGCTGGATATTAAAGAAGACAGATTTTCAGGAGGTAAGGACTAAGCTAAGAGTTTATTAGAACCTAGGACAACAGGAACACTGTGTTAAAAAGATTTCTTTCTTCAAGACCATGGACCATCCCTATATGATATGAAATATTTATTGAACTTACCATGTATAACAGAAAGAAATCTCTTTTAAAAGTAGTGAAGAAAGTGATGAAAGTAGGCTCAAATACCAGAAGTATAACCTTCATCACGGGAAGTTTAGATACAGCAAAGGCTGCCAAGGAGATGGAACAAATACAAAAGAAAAGTCTTTGTACTTATTCTATCAGACCACTTAATCCAGGAAGTGCTAGGAGTTGACTTAACACTTTGGAGTAGTCATATCTCTAAGTCATCTTCTAGAAAACTGGCTTCACACATAGGCTTAAAAAGATCGGGTCATAGAGAATCCTACCATCACAGAAGCCAGCAGGAGGTTAGATGTTAAGTACTGGCAAGGTCAATGCAAGTGACCCATCAAAAGGAGAAGAAAAAGCCAAGTACTCTGTTAGACTTCTGTATGTGTGAAATAAATGTTACTTGAGCTGAGTTACTTAGTCATTAGTAATGCCCAGTAGAGATTAAGGAAAAATATAGATTATTAAAGTCCAGTTAGGAATTCTCAAGATATATTTTAACTCTGACAAAAATAAGGCAATTACATACTCCCACAAGTTTACCTTAAGAAAGGAAATTATAGAGGCAGCTAGGTGGTGAAGTGGATAGAGCACCAAAGTCCTGAAGTCAGGAAGACCTGAGTTCAAATCTAGCCTCAGACATGTAACACTTCCTAGCTGTGTGATCCTGGGCAAGTCACTAAACCCCAATTGCCTCAGCAGAAAAAAAAAAAAAAAAGGCAATTATAATCTCCCACAAAATGTCCTGTCATGTCATTATGAGACAAAATAGAGTGTGCCCTAAAAGTCTTAGTGTGGTTTTAATCATAATTACTTAGAACTGCACTAAAAATTTTAAAATATTCTATACTAGGTTGAATTGATCAATAGAGTGATGGTATCATATCAGTGGTGGTATGATATCAGTAGCTTGTTTTTTTCTAATTTTAAGCTCTTTTTTTTTTAAAGGACTGGATCTCAGGGGACAATACATACAAACAACAGACATACAGACACACACACACACACATAAAAAAAAATCTTCTAAATTCAGAAAGCAATGAGGGCAAAGGGATTAGGCAAGAACAAGTGGAGAATTAGGGAGGAACTCTTAAAGGGATGGATAAATAAAAAAATAGGGGGGCAGGTAGAAAGTAGAAGTAAAGCAGAGGAGTAAGGAGAGATAGGAATAGAATGAGATAGTTTAAAAATTTAGGAAGGAGCAAAATATACAACAAATAACTATAGCTTAGAATGTGAATGGAATCAATTTATCCATAAAATGGAAATGAATGGCAGATTAAAAATTTGAATTCAATAATAAGCTGCTTTCAGGAAAACTATAAAGATGAGAGATACACATAAAGATAAAAGAAAGTTCAGGAGAATTTATTGCTTAAAAAATAGGGATAGTAATCATGATCTCAGACAAAATTAAAGCTAAAATAGATTTAATCAAAAGAGAAAAATAAGGAAACTATATTACACATCAGGAATATTATTTAATATTGTTTTAGACCATTTAAAATAACTAGGTGGTATAAAATACCTGAGAGTATACTTGCCAAAACAGACACAGGAACTATATGAATTTAAAAATAAAACATTTTTATAATAATAAAGTCAGATTTACATAATTGAAGTAATATTTATTGTTCATGAGTAGATAAAGCCAATAGAATTTTTAAATGGTAATTTTATCTAACTAATCTATTTAATGCCATCCCAAATAAATTATTAAAAATTATTTTACTGAGTTAGAAAAAAATAACAAAGTTCATATGAAAGAACAAAATTTTGGGAACTTCAAAGAAACTTGAGGAAAACTATGTAAATGAAGCAGACTCAACTGTATCAAACTTTTAACTATATTATAAGGTGAGTGCATTATAGAAATATAAAATGAATAATTATGATTAGTTTAAAGTTAAATTTTCTTATATAAATAAAAACTATAGAGTCAAGAATAGAAGAAATGCAGAAAACTGAGGGTGGGGGAAGCTTTCATACACAATGTTTCAGATAGGATGTAATTGGAGTGGAATACTGCTGTGGAATAGGAAATAATGAGTTGGTTGATTTAGAAGAACATGGAAAGATTTGGACTTATGAAGGAATGTTCCAAACACCTTCAGAGAAATAGATTACAAATGGGCATAAATATAGTATGGTCTTACATACATGTGTATGAGTATATATGTGAGTAAATATAGAGATATAGATATCTATGTATATGTGTAGCTATATAGATGTAAATATTTATGTATATGTGTAGCTATATAGATGTAAATATATCTGAGCTTTAGGGTGGGGAAGAAGAAAAATAAAGTTAAAACTATATAGTAGAAAGCAAAAGAAAACCTACAAGGAAACAAAGAAAAGTTGGGAAATTTTGAAAATAATGTATAGCATTTATTATACAAGTTTTCTTGCAATGGAAATCTATTATTTTATATTTATTTTTAACCTATGTTCTGCTGCATACATGGCATTTTTTTTACGTTTTTCTTTTCTCATTTTGTATTTAAGTTTAAAACAAGTTTTAAGATTTAAAAAAAAAAAAAAAAAAAAAAAAAACACCTATTTAACCACAGCCTAGAATTAAATTACTGCTTACCCACTCAGTGCCACTACTGATCTGCACAGAAGCCAGGACCTACTCTGTTTCTGACCTGAGTCAGTTCACTCCTTAAACAACTTGGTGAACTACCCCCTACTTCTCCCCAACCTCCTCCCAGAAGTTCATTATATTGATAACAAACGTAGAGAGGACACATTGTCAGCATAATTCATTGAACCTTCTAATATCCAAAATAGTGGATATCTAGACTATCCACTAGTCTCAGTCACTGAATTATATATAGTCACTCAGTAACTGAATTATAGAAGTGAACCCTGTTCCCTGTTCTTCCTGTATGTTATTATACAGAATATTATTAAATAGAAGAGTTAGGCAATATCCCTTAATAACTTTATCTGAAGTTTCATTATTTAAGATGACTTCTTTTCTCTTAAGTAATTTTCCTACAATTAGAGTATGTTGCTACCAAGAACATAGCTATTTGCTGCATCGTGTATTCCATGGCATTATGGAACTTAACAAGGATTGTGACAGACCTTTGTAACCAAAATATATTCAGAAGATTTCATTGAGGAGATTGAGACCCAACCAAAAAAGGCCTGGATTTTAAAAACTACAAGAGAGGGCTGAGTTTACAAATTTCTTTACATATTTTATGTCATTTGATTCCCACAATAGACTAGAAAGTGAAACAACGTGGAATTTTGACAGATAGCACAGTGAATAGTGTTGAACTTGAAAGTCAGTAAAACCTGAGTTCAAATGTTGCCTCATATATTTACTAGCTATATGACCCCGAGCAAATCATTTAAATCTTTCAGCCTCATTTTCCTCATATGTAAAAAAGAGATAATAATAATAAAACATTTCCTGGAGTTATTGTAAATTATTAAATGGAATAAAATGAGTAATTTACAGGAAAACTAAGTAGAACAGTAGATTCATTTTCATGAGTTCAAATCTGCTCTTAGACACTTATTAGCTGTGGGATCCTAGGCAAGTCACTTAATCCTGTTTGTCTCAGTTTTCTCATCTATAAAATAAACTGGAGAAATGGCAAATTGCTCTGGTATTTTTGCAAAATAAAAAACCTCAAAATGGCATCATGAAGAGTTGAACACAACTGAAACAACTTTACCACAAAAAAGTTTTACAAACCTTTAAGTCCTATATAAATGCTATTTATTATTAATAATAATAATAATAATTTTCTTGATTCATTCAATATCTTTTGTTTGCCAGATACATAAACTTAAATTTCTAATCCTTTGGCTCTGTCTCTCATATGAACCCCTAGACATCATTGTGCTTTTGACCCTGACTCAACTTTTTCTTTGTGCATTATTACTTCCAACTTACTCAGCTCTGTGGCTGGTAACTTTAGCTTCCACTTCAGACTACTACTGTTGGCCATTATGGTTTCAAATCCCCTATCTCTATTTACTAACCTTTATTTGCTCATCTTTTATGACATACATCTCCTGCCTCTGCCCCGACATGCACTGGAACATTTTGATTGAAATGTCTCCCAGGCTTTCTACAATGGGAAGGTTTCAGTTAGCACCAGGAAAATAGGAGTAGCTAAGGCCTTGCATATAGAAACCTATCAGTACATACTGAGTAGAAATAAATCGTGGCCAACATTGTTGACTGGATCCTAGTGTGTTAGAGTTCATGAAGAAATATATGTGCCTCTTTTACTTCAATCCTCCAATTCAAAAAATTTATTATGTGCCTACTATGTGCCAAGCACTGTGCCAAGTCATTGAGTATACAAATAAAAAAAAAAAAACAGTTCTGGCTTTCAAGGAACTCACTACTTAATTGGAGAAAATACACAAAAGGGGGGGAAAGAGGGAAGCCTGAGGATTCCAGTTTGGGGGCATGATAATGATGGAGTCAAATCAAGCAGAGCAGGTGGTGGCTTATGAAGAGTTGCTGGGATTTTGAGCCCTCTACAAAAGAAAGTAATGGGAGGAATTTTCACTATTTTGTAGCCTTCCCATCAGTGGGCAGAAGCAACCAAGGGCACTAATGAGGTGTGAGTATTAAAGGTTGGTATTTATACTAGGTAATGATCTTATTCTGAGGGAATAGGGAAAGAGGGAATGAGACATAAAGATGATAATGATATTGGTGGTGGAGTCCAAACCAAACAGAGCAGTTAGTGGCAAATGAATAAAAAAAAAAGATGATTTTGTTAGGGCAGTGAATAGCACAGTGCCAGGCCTGAAGTAAGGTTCATCTTTTGGAGTTCAAATCTGACCTTAGATATTTACTAGCTGTGTGGGCCTGGGTAAGTTACTTAACCCCTGTTTGTCTCAGTTTCCTCATCTATAAAATGAGCTAGAGCAGGAAATGGAAAACCAATCCTATATCTTTGTCAAGAAAACCTTAAATGGTAATGACTGAACAACAACTTTGTGCCTGTTTCCTCTAAAAATGCAAATCTCATCTTTTTCCAACTTCTCACCTTTTGCAAATCTTGTCCCTGTTGTCTCATAACTCCTTCCTGGGAACAAGTAGGTGGTAAATTGGATAAGGCCCTGAGCCCGAAAATAGGAAAATCCAAATCCCATGTATGACCTTGATCAAATAACTTCAGGTCAGTCTGCTTCAGTTTCCTCAATTGTAAAATGGGAATAAAACAGTACCTACCTCACAGAGTTATTGTGAGCATCAAATAAAATGATATTTATAAGCACTTAACACAATTTTTGACACCTAGTAAGCATTTAATAAAGGATTATTCCCTTCTCTTCTCAATAAGAAGCTACCCACTATGCTAAAGGCATAGTCTTTGTCTTTTAAAATTTTCTGAGTGCTACTATGTCTGTCAGGTTATTACTTTCTGTCCTGCACTCTTTTTAAATGGCCAGCCCATTTGCTTTTCTGATAATATACATTCTACATGATTTCTCTCATACATTGTACACATAGGCCATTGTTGGAAATATGCTACAACTTTTTATTGTCACCATGCATTTCTCCATTACCCTTTGGATCACTTACAATTTTCTTTCTTTGGACATTGTGGTATGACACAATTCACAGTCATCTAGCACCACTACAAGAATATTGGTGTTAAAAAAAAAAAAAAGACATTTGTGTCAGGAAGCAGATTGAATGATAAAAAGAACTGTGAGTTGGGAATTTATTTAGAGAAAAGAGACACTGGGATTTTCTTTAAATGCAATTTGACAGAACCATATGACAAACAGCCCAAGTGATAGATAACTAGGAGAGGATGCCCAGAAGCTTTTGCTAACCTTTAGTAGTCAGATTAGAGGTATCCTAGGAAGAAATAAGCTTTACTTTTCAATAATTTTGTTTGTTGCGATATATTATAAAATAAATATGTATGGAAAATGTGCATATGTGTTTGAGCATATATATATATAATATGTGCATGTATATTTATATATATATATGTATGTGCATATATATATATATACATGTATATATATAATGTGCATATTATATACATATTACTTCTTCCTTATGAGACCTTGGACAAGACATAACTTCCTTGTGCTTCAGCTTCCTCATTGGTGAAATTAAGAACCTCTAAGGTCCCTGTGATCTTTGGGGCTACATTGCTGAGACTACACTGAGGGACCAGTCATTACTGGAAAAAAAATGGGCCCTTTGGGGGGTGGAAGGGAATTTAGTATTTTTTCATCAGTTACATATAAAAACAGTTTTTAGGATTCATTTTTAAAACTTTGAGTTCTAAATTATTCCTCCCCACTTCATCCCCCTTTGAGAAGGCAAGCAACTCAATATTGGTTATACATGTGTTGTCATACAAAACATTTCCATAATAGTCATATTGTAGAAGAAAAAATAAATCAAAACCAAACCAAAATATAACAAAACCCTCAAGAAAAATAAAGTTAAAAAAAAGGATGATTCAATTTATATCCAGGCACCATCAGTTCTTTTTCTGAGGACAGATAAATTTTTCACAATAAGTCCTTCAGAGTCTTGGATCATCAAATTGCTGAGAACAGCTAAGCATTCACAGCTAAGCATCTTATAATATTTCTGTTATATTGAACACATTACATTTCACTTTGAATCAGTTCCAGGTTTTTTTGAAAGTATCCTGTTCATCATTTCTTATAGCTCAATAATATTCCATGACAATCATATCCCAAATTTGTTCAACTATTCCCCAAATGATGAGCATTCCCTAAATTTCCAATTTTTTTGCCACCACTAAAAGAGCTGCTATAAGTAAGTGTTTTTATACATATGTTCTTTTTGGTTTTTATCTCTTTTAAGATACAGATTTAGTAGTGGCATTGCTAGATAAAAGGGTATGCAAGGTTTTATAGTCTTTTGGGCATAATTCCAAATTGCTCTCCAGAATAGGTGAATCAGGTCACAACTCCACCAATACCATATTAATGTCTCATTTTTCTCATATTTGCTCCAACATTTGCCATTTTCCTTTTCAATCCTATTAGTTAACCTAATAGATATAAGATACTACCTCAGAATTGTTTTAATTTGAATTTCTTCGATGAAAAGAATTAGAACATTTTTTTCACAAGACTATAAATAGTTTTGATTACCTCATTTGAAAACTATTCATATCTTTTGATCAACAATGGCTACTTTTTAAAAAGAAATAGAATTGAAGGGGAAATAGTACTTCTAAACCTCAAACCATATTATTATTTTTTTATTAAAAGCTTTTTATTTACAAAACATATGAGTGATTTTTCTACATTGACCTTTGCAAAACTTTTTTTTCTTCCAAGCTTTTCCCCTCCTTCCCCCCACCCCCCACCCATAGATGACAGGTAATCTAATACATGCTAAATATGTTAAATTATATGACAAATCCAATACATGTATACATATCTATACAGTTAGCTTACTGCACAAGAGACATCAGAGCTAGAAAGAGAGAAAAAAAACAACCTAAGAAGGAAAACAAAATGCAGGGAAATATTTACAGAAAGCTTAAAATTCTGTGTTGTGGTTCACACTCAGTTCCCTCAGGCCTCTCTCTGGATGTATATGACTATCTTCATCTCTGAACAATAGGAACTGGTTTGAATCACATCATTGTTGAAGAGAGCCATGTCCATCAGAATTGATCATCGAATAGTCTTGTTGCTGTGTATAATGTTCTCCTGGTTCTGCTGATTTCACTCAGCATCAGTTCATGCAAGTCTCTCCAGGCCTCTCTGAAATCATCCTGCTGGTTGTTTCTTATAGAAAAATAATATTCCATGATATTCATATACCATAATTTATTCAGCCATTCTCCAATTGATGGGCATCCTTTCAGTTTCCAGCTTCTTGCCACTACAAAAAGGGCTGCCACAAACATTTTTGCATATGTGGGTCCCTTTCCCTCCTTTAAGATCTCTTTGGGATATAGGCCCAGTAGAAACACTGCTGGGTCAAACGGTATGCACAGTTTGATAACTTTTTGAACATAGTTCCAGATTGCTCTCCAGAATGGTTGGATCTGTTCACAATTCCACCAACAATGTATCAGTGTCCCAGTTTTCCCACATCCCCTCCAACATTCATCATTATCTTTTCCTGTCATCTTAGCCAATCTGACAGGTGTGTAGTGGTACCTCATAGTTGTCTTAATTTGCATTTCTCTGATCAATAGTGATTTAGAGCACCTTTTCATATGACTAGAAATAGTTTCAATTTCTTCATCTGAAAATTGTCTGTTCATATCTTTTGACCATTTATCAATTGGAGAATGGCTTGAATTCTTATATATTTGAGTCAATTCTCTATATATTTTAGAAATGAAGCCTTTATCAGAACCTTTGAATGTGAAAATATTTTCCCAGTTTATTGCTTCCCTTCTAATCTTGTCTACATTCATTTTGTCAAACCATATTATTAAGCAGCAGTCATCAAAATCTTCTGTTATTCGTTTTAAAAATAGAGATAAATCAATAGAATGAACTAGATAAGGGAGAATCAGAAACAATGAAATTCAATAATCACATGTTTGATAAAGTAGAAAACATAAATTACTAGAAAAAATTCCTCATTGATGATAGCTTCTGGGAAAATTGGAAAGTATTCTGATCAAAAATAGACTCAGACCAACATCTTACAATATCTTCCACAATATGTCTTAAATGAATTTAGGACCTTAATATCAAAAATCATACCATAAAAATAGAAGAAAAAGATCATATACCTCTCACAGCTATAAATAGGATATTTTATATTTTAATGGAACAAGAAATAGAGGCAATCAAAAACATAGCAAAATAAAAATTTTTAATTACATGAAAATTTCTCTATAGACAAAAAATAATGCACACAAAGAAGGGTGAAGGGAATAAACATATGCCACTTTGTGCCAAATACTTTAATATATTATCTCATTTGATCATCACAATCCTAGGTACTCTTATTATTCCCATTTTATAGCTGAAGAAACTAAAGCAAACATACCCAAGGTTACAAAACTAGTATCAGAAATTGGATTTGAACTCAGGTTTTCATTATTCCAGACCCATCATTCTAACCCCTGTGCCATTATCTTCTAGGCTACAAAGGGAAGTAGATGAATGGAGAAAACTTTTTATATGAAATTTCTCTGATAAGAGTTTGGTATCTAAGATTTATAATTACTTACATGCATGAGTATACATGTGTTATACTTGCATATACACAGTGCACATGTATGTACATGTATATGCATATGTATAAAACTAATATGCATTTCTTGATGTATATAAATGGTCAAAGGATATGAACAAACAGTCCTCAAGGGAAAATTGTAATGTATTCACAATTACATGAAAGAATCACTAATGATAAGAGAAATGCAAATCAAAACAAACTCAAGATTTAACTTCATAACCCCTAAAAAAAAAATGGAAATGGTCAATATTGGAGGGGGTATGGAATGACAGGCACATAGTACATTATTGATGGAACCATGGAATGGTACAATGTGGAATGGAAATGGAATGGAATTGGAAAGTAACTCAAAATTATGCAAATAAAGTGACTAAAATATCCATATCCTTTGGACCAGAGACTCTATTACTGGACTCATACACTCAAAGAAGCCACTGATAAAAAGAAAATCCCCATTTACATTAAAATATTTATTGCATCAGCTTTTGTGACATCAAAGAATTGTAAACAAAGTAAATACTTGTTGATTGGGTAATGGCTAAACAAATTGTGATACACTAATGTAATGGAATATCACTGTGCTGTAAGAATTGATGTATGTGATGAATACATAGAAGCATGGAAAGATCTATATGAATTGATTCAGAATGAAGCAGAGCCAAGAAAGCAATATGTATAATAACTACAGCAATGCAAATGAAAAAAACAACAACTATACACCAAAAAGTCAAAAATGAACATAACAAAATTACAAAGATCAAACATGACTCAAATGAAGAGATATGAGAGCACACTCTAAAAACATCCATTTGTAGTAGAGCAGGTCAAAGAATGACATACTGCACATATTTTCAGACTTTTTCAATTTATCAATCAATAGGGCTGGGTTTTTTTTCTACTTATGTATATATACACACATATATATATGTATACATATATATATTTATATATAGGATAATTATTTGGGAAGGGGAGCAGGGAATCCCGAGAATGACTATGATGATGTAAAAAATAGAAAACATAAATAAAAACATTTAAAATTTTCTAAAAATAAAAAATAAGTACTTTAATGTGTTCTAAAACACATTAGGACACAAAAAGGAAAAATTATGTGTCTTAACTTGGGAAAAGATTCCCAAGGAAAATGAAAGAAGGAAAAACAAGGAAAGACATTTCACAGAATTAAAGTATACAGAAAACATAAACAGGCTGTTTTCAAATAGGGAAATGTAAGTTATAAACGATATGTTTCAAAAATACTCCATATCACTAATTTAAAAATGCAAATTAAGACAATTTTGAGAAACTTCATTTATATCTGTCAGATTGGGACAGATGACAAAGAATGAAAATTATGATTGCTATAGTAGATAGAGGATGACAATAATACAAGTGCTCTGCTGGTGGAACTATGGTTTGTGTGTATACGTGTGTGTGTGTATGTGTGTGTGTATGCACGTGTGCGCCTGTGTGTGTGTGTATGTATGTTTTCAGTTAGTTTTTTGTACTTCTTTTATCATTTGCCAATTCAGATTTTTAAGGAATTATTTTTTCAGTACTTTTTGTACTTCTTTTACAAAGCTGTTAGTTCTTTTTCAAAATTTTCTTATATAACTTTTATTTATTTGCCCAATTTTTCTTCTCTTGATTTTAAAAGTTTTTTTGTTTTCTTTAAAATCTCTTTAACTTTTCCAGGAATTCTTGTCTGCTTGGGTTAATATGCATTTTTTTCCCTCTGAGGTGTTACTTGTAGACATTTTCCAATCATTATCTTCTTCTGTGTTTGTATCTTCAGCTTTTTTATCACCAGAGTAGCTTTTGATAGTCTTTTTTTTTTCCAATATACTTTGAACTTTGAACTTTGCTCACCTTTGTGGATTGAGGGGAATATTTGACTGTTTTTTCTGTCCTTTTGCTACTTTCACAGATCAGTCTGGGGGTCTTGGAGACTTCCCAGTCAATACCTGGGGAAAGATCTGTTCACATCTCCTGATTTGCTTTCTGCAAATTCCTGATCCAGTTTGCATCTGTTGGATTGTTTGTGATTGGGTTTCCATAGAAAGCTGTTGAATTCAGTCACAGTTAGGTTAATGAGAAGTTCTGCATGTTCAGAGCAACTAACTCCCTTTCGTTTTGATCTCCTTGTAATGCTCCAGGGGAAACTGAGGTAGTACTACAGATTAAGGATTATTAATATTTTATTGATAGTAATGGAGAGTTTAGAATCCATACCTATGGATGGGACTGAATAGAACTCTTGTCTCAAAGCATCCAGTCCATGGAGAGTTTAGACTGGCAGCCATTAGCCAACCGTCTGGATATCAGTGTATCCAGCACCAGAGAGTTTGCTCCAACAATTCTTATAGGGCTCTGGTGCTCTGGGGAACAAAGCAGAAGAGGCAGAGGATTTGGAGGGATTGGAGTTCCAGGAAAGGATATCAATTCAGTTCTGACAGGTTTGGGGTATGGAGGAAGAATCATAAATTCTGATAAGTTTGGGAAGAAGCTAGGAGACATTGAGTCTGAAGCCAGGAGATAAGGGGGATGTCTAGGTATTGAGATGGGCCATCTGGAGGTTTCATGGCTCTTTGGAATGCCAGCAGCCATTATTCTGCAGCCCAATTATCTTAATCCTGATGTTCAAAAAGAGGAGGCGGTTGTTAAGGAGGCAGAACAATTAAGGGAAACGGAGACAAAACAATTGAGGGAAACTGAGACATGGAAACTGTGGCACAACATCCTGTCCTGGTTTTTTCCATTTCAGATATATATATATATGTGAGGATAAAAATTAGAACTGAGTCTCCATTCTGCCTTTGGCTCAGAGCCACACAGCTATGTGAGAACTTGTTCTTTGTTCCTTATACAAGTAGGATTTCTTATTCCCTTGAGACCTTGACAACCATCCTTCTCTGCCCTGGAGCAGTGACTCAGAATTGCATAATGATCTACAGATTTTCCAGATGACACCCATTCTTCCTACTATTACTCTGAGGGTTTCCAGGATCTCTTTTCTATCCAGGTGTTCAGTAAGTAGGCTACCTTAGGGGCTGCTGCCAACACCACCTCAGTGCATTCCTACTTCTGTCATTGTGGTGGTGGTAGTAGTGCTGCTGCTGCTGCAGCTCCTGCTATACTGCATCCTGACCATCCCCAAACCCAATGTCCTTAGACTTCTCTGTCCTCCTAAAGTGCTCTTGACTTTGTCAATCAGCATTTGTTGTAGTGCTCTCTTAGTCATTGTAGAGGAATATGTGGAGAAGCAAAGGCAAAACTGCAAGCTCTTATTCTGCCATCTTGACTCCACTACCCATAGAACTGTTCACAAAACTTCTTGGTAACTCTGAGAGCCAGAAAGACAACTATTTAATTTGCTTTGTTAGGAAATGACACTCTAGGCATGAAAGGAAACCAATCAGATTTTACCTTCTTTCTTTCTTCCCTCTATCACTACTTCATCATATGGGTGTAATATTTTTTATATCTATACTACACACACACACACACACACACACACACACACACACACACCATTATACACAGTCACTACCCCTTGTGTAAATTTCTTCAATCCTCAAACCCCATTTCCTATTTCATTGTTGTTGTTTAGTCATTGTTTTGGTCATGTCTGAGTCTTCATGATTCTTTTTGGGGTTTTCTTGTCAAAAATGCTGGAATGGTCATTCTGCCAATGGATTAACAATTGTTTGCTAAAGGATTATTGGATATTGGCTCACCAAAAGTGGCCATGAAGCTTAAATTAAAATAGCTGTATCTTTATGGCATGAAGAAAGATAAATGAACTTTTAAAATCTCTTCTTGTAGAAAAGTAATACTCACAGGGTCTCTAGCTATGAGTAGAGGAAATCAAACTCCTGATTTGCATGATGATAGGTATAGTGATAAATCAGATGCTTACTTTTGCCTTTAGTTTTTTTATGATGACAAGGGCAACTTTTGTGATAATCAGTGGCAGGTAGATTCAGAATATTTCAGGGTTGGAAGAAAGAGGAAATAGAAGGAAAAAGAGAAGAACATCCCCATTAGTTTCTCTTCCTACTCTATTTCCCCATGAGGCTTGGGAGATGGGTAAGGATAAGCTTAAACTTCTTTTAGGCCAGAAATATGGTTAAGCAAGTAGGAGACATAATGATTTTGCCTCCTTGAATTTAGTTTTGTCCCTGTGCCTTCCCAATTCCCTGTTCCTCTAATGAAAGAAGATGACTTAGTGAAACTTAATCTTCAGAGATTAAAATTTCCATAGATAATGATTTAATGAAATTTAATCTTCAGAGATTAAAATCAGTTTATATAAACAATAAGGTACAGGTATTTTGCCCAAGCACAACAACCAGGAAGTTTAGTCCAAAGAAAAGATGAAGCCATAATACAATATTTATGTAGGAGTATTCTACTCTGTGTCCTAACAAGCTTGATATCTGGAGGAAAAAATTTCTTGATGAGGACAGAAAGATCTTCAATAAAGATTCTTGAAAAGAACAGGCAGGGTACTCTATAAAGGAAAAAAAAAAGAAAAAGAAAACTTAGAAGACGCTGGCTTGATGTCTCCAAAGATTGATTAAGTACCTTCTATATACTTTATAATACTTTATAAGTATTATCTCATTTGATCCTCACAACAATCCTAGGAAAAGGTATTATTATTATTCTCAAGAGTAATCACTTATCTAAAAGCACTATAGGTATTATTATTATTATACTCAAAAGTAATCACTTATCTAAAAGCACTATAGGAACAAAGTTCCTGGAAGTTACTAAAATATTATGGCGGAGTCTATTCTTCTAATTAAGTACAAACAAACATCATTGGATGTCTCTTGATGCTGGAAGCAAAGAAACTCCACAAATGAATGCCCAGTAGAACTATACATGGCAGCAGCTATTGAATACTGTATGTCAGACAAGGTCTACATGTTCAACAGAGCTGCATCCAATAGCAGGGCAGCATCTAGTAAGGGCTATATATCCAATAGAGTTATATCTGCTATTACAGCATCCTACAGAGACCATTTATTCATGCATCTTGAGATCATATATCTGGCTAAGATAACTAGGGAACAGTGCAATGACATCAGTAGGAGACGTTAGTGACCCTTTGGGTATCAGAAGTTATAATTTGCTCCTGAAAGCTATGTACCCTGGCCACACACTTTCCTTACATGTGTGCTCTACCTATTTTCTCTCCACAGGGGACTTTTTGAACACATATTTTCCCTACATGTGTTTATCTTACCATAGTATTTGTAAAATGATTAATACAATGCCTGGCAAATGATAGGTGCTATGTAAATGTTAGCTATTATTATTAAAGTTTATATATTTATGAGCAAGTTTGCCCTGAATTCATGGGGACAATGTTTTATTGCTGCCTTTTTTTTTTGCTATACAAAAATAGAATTCTGAACTAGAATTTTTGTAATCAGAATTGTCTCTAGAGAGGGTTGTTGGGAGTGATTAAGGGATTTTTTTTTTTAACAATGCATGTAGTGAGACAATGAGGTTTTCCACTGACCAAAATACAATTGAGGTCTTATGATTAATAGATACCAATAGTAAATGCAGGAATGCCATTTAGGTTGAGGGAGAACAATGGACTTTGCTTCTTTAGCTTGCCTTTTGTTCTGATCAGATGCATTTATGTACTAAGCCAGAGAAGTTCTCAGAAATATCTAATACTAACTTAGTTAATGCTAATAGACAGGACTGAGATTTTTCCCAGACATTAAGTCCTGAAAGAAAGGACTTGATCTTAGCTTGTAAGCATTCTGCTTGGCTTTTGTTAATTGGGCACAGTGACTATGACTAGAGCTGACTGGCTACCCTTATCAGCAAGAGATTATAGCCATTAAATCCCAGCAAACGGAAACTAAAATATCCAGCAGCTGTCTATGAAAAAGAATCAACCCCAAAAGTTGACAGTAAGGAGTAACACCCAGCAGAAACCACATACATACCCAACTCTCGCAATATCAGGAATCAGAAGTAACACAACTATCAGAGCTATTATACTCAGTGGGAAGCTAGGCCAGTAATAGTAGTGTAATAACAATACCAGAAGGTATCATCAGTAGACCTGGAAAATCAAAGGCCTCTTTCTACCCCACATATATACCTTGAACACTTTAATATTCTCTATATATGTGTGCCATATGTGTGGGTCACATGTGACCACTCTCCCTCTGATGGTCTGTGTATTTATCAGAAAGTGTGTCCTAGGTTTATAGAGTCAAATGTTCTACTATGATTCTTTTACTAAGCTGTTCCATTAATTGTTTTTCCTTTTATGGCCATTACCTCCCCAATTCTTTCATCTCAGCCCTACTTGGTATATCCCCTGAACTAAATGTCTAGAGAAAAAGTAAACACATCAGTGGGAACTCATAAACTAGGATTTTGAGTGGCTGTGATATCTCATAACACTTTAAATTTGGGCCAATTATTTTGGGAGACCCAAAGAACAATGATACAAGTGCTATATATTATTCAGTATACATACTAAGGTGACTGTCTGAAGTGGTTTTATAGCAAAATGATACTCACTTCTTAAGGTTTCCTCAATAATAGATTAAGGGATTTTTCTTATGCTAACTGTTCTAAACATTTTTTTAAATAGTTTATTTTGAAAAATGATTTTTGGGCTTCCCTTTGAAAGGAAAATAAGCAGCCTGCCAAGAGAATGTCACTTTTCAGCTTTCAACAAGAGGTACAAAATCAGTCCTTTACAATATATTCACCCCTTTAGAGAAAAGTGATTCTAAATGAGATCACTTAGAGTTCAAAATAGAAAGTAAAGAATTCTGTCATCAGCTTTTCCTAGGTGCTTCATCATTATCATCACCACACAGGATTATTGTGGATCTTTGATATGTATGGAACAGTACTAGCACTAAGAGATCCATTCTAAATCTCAGTTGTAAGACTTTCTTAGCAAAGTTATTTTATTTTTTTATATATCACTTCTTACTATATCACATCCACTATAGTGCTTTGGTTTTGCATAGAGAAGTAGCTTAATAAATATTTGCTTCCTAGCAGATGAAAAAGACAGAAAAAATAAAATCAGCAGCTAGTGCAGTTCTAGTAAAGGAACTGATAGAGTAAAAGGACTAAAGCAAAAGACCATGTTCCTTACAACAACCCAGTATCAGAGTGGGCCCTAGTGAGGAGCAAACTGTCCTTGTAGAATTATCTTGTTCTGAAGAAATTATCATATGTAGTCAGAGCTATTCTTGTATTGACTCCCACTGTTACTTTATACAATATGAAAGTTAATATGTCAACTCCTGAGGCTATCTTGTATAAATGACCATGATTGCTAGTTGATTTACTGTCACACACATATGGTGATTAAAATTATCCCATTTACAATAAAAGAGACTGAGGGAGAGCTCTGAGCCAATGGTATGTTATTAAAGGGTCCATGGTTCCCTCTAATGAAATGGACCTCAGATCTTCCTCCAGATCAGATGTGTCTTCCTTCCAGGGCCCTATTTTTATAGGGCTAGATGTCCAGAAATTTAAGAACAGATATACCAAATAGAGAATAATTCAATACATAAACTAAAATAAGCAAAACAATGTCATCAGGATTACAAGTTAGGTGAAGCAAAGAATATCTCCACACAAGATGGAAAGGCTTCGCCTTAAGTTGGACAGGAAGAAAAAGTACAAGCACTCATGATCAGTGACCTCATAAGTTACCTGCTTCTATTGGACGAGAGATTGATCTGGAAGTACAAAAATATATTGGGGGATTTTCTATGTAGATGAGTCACCTCTACCAT
Source organism: Myrmecobius fasciatus (assembly GCA_023553655.1). Lineage (NCBI taxonomy): Eukaryota > Metazoa > Chordata > Mammalia > Dasyuromorphia > Myrmecobiidae > Myrmecobius > Myrmecobius fasciatus. The sequence continues at coordinate 24,582 of JAJPUD010000200.1, read as the reverse complement.
TCTAGGCTTCATCACCAAGACAAGGAAAAACAAGGATGGAAGGCCTTTAGTTAACTTCCTATAATTAAGCAAGTTAACTTAGAATCTGCAGTTCACATCTATGGGACCTTATATAGAGGACATTGATATGATTCTATCAAATTGATTAATACTGATTGAAATAGAATAGGGTTTCAAATGAATTATTTCTCATACACCATTAGCATAGTTGGCACATCCTGCTGTGTTCTTTCTCATAAAAGATTCCCACTTCTCCCCTTGTTAACTTCAAGTTCATTAGGAACTTCGCCAGCTTGCTAAGCATCATAATAAAGCTTTGCCCCTTGACCTGGAGATAGTTTGAGAATGTGAATTCATTCCACAAGACTCCCCACCTTTCCTGACTTGTCTCTTGTCACTACTTCATTAGAACCCCTTTGTAACACAACTCATTATTGCTTTTATTTAAATATGCAATGTGGATAAATCATGTTCCCCAAATCAGATCAGATGTCTAAAAGTCTAGGGGAGAGAAAAATATCTAGCCCTCATTTCTCTTACAAGATCTAGTTTCCAATTATCAGCTGACTAATAGTCGTTTCAAATTGGATGTTCCATAAATTTCTCACATTCAAAATGTCCAATATAAAGTCCATTAGTCCCCATGTCCAATATTTTCTCATACTTCTCTCTATTGTCAAGGGTACTACTATCCTTTCCACCACAGATTAGACATTGAGGTGATCTCAGTGTCATTCTTGACTATTGACTTTGTCACCCCATATGTCCATTCAGTTGCCAAATCTTATAATTTCTGCCACCATAACAGTTCTCCAATTTGTCCTAGATTCCCAACACAAACTTTGACCACTCTACTTCAAGTGATCATTATCTCAAACCTAGACTATTACAAAAGCCTACTAATGGGCTTCCTAATCTCAGGATTGGCTCCACTTCAATCCAATCTCCATACCTCAATTCATCCAAAGAGATTTCTCCCTAAAGCAGGTCTGATTAGGCATCTCTCTACTCAATAAACTTCGGAGACTTCCAATCACCTTTAACTATGTTAAAGTCCTTTGTTTGGGATATTACCAGCCTCCTATTATCTATACTCAAGTGAGTTTGGATAGACTCATAAAGCTTTTGTTGCAGATTTAGCCATCATTTGTCCTCTAGCTAGGCCCAATCTGGTGCTTTGTGTTTTGAATTATAAAAGAATAGTAAAGTTTTTCAGAAATATTTCTTGAAGTTTGAATTATCTGCAAGGCATTTCTCAATTCTAAAAGGAAATTGTAGTTTCTTCTTTTCTTCTTTTTTTTTAATGTATCATGTAATTATGGAAATATGTATAGAAGAATTGCACATGTTTAACATGCATTGGATTATTTGCTATCTAGGAAAAGGGACAGGGGTAAGGGAGGGAAAAAATTTGAAACACAAGGTTTTGCAAGAGTGAATGTTGAAAATTATCTATGCATATGTTTTGAAAATAAAAAAAAAACTTTTCATAAAAATTGTATCATGTATTTTAAATTTCAGTTACCAAAGTATATTTAAATAAATTTATGGCTCACACCATGTTCGTTACACTGAAACAAGACAAAAACCCACCCTGAACCTGCTGGAATAAACCAAATAGGAGCTTATCTCAAAATACTTGTCTCTGAATTTTTTGTTTATTTGTTACTCTTATTATTGTTCATTTTGGTTTTTACAATGGTCTCATGCTTAAATTTATTTTTTTAAATAAGTGAAGGTATTTTAAAAGAAAGAGAACCCCAGGTTAGAAACAGATTTTTTTTTCCCCCTGTGGCAAAAACCTCATTTAGGTTATATGGAGAACATCCCTTTTTGGAATAAGGAGAAAGTTTTTAATGCTAGATACTTTCATCAGATTAGTTAGTTACATCAGGGACTCCTCAATGACTCCATAAGAATACCTTAGTCTCTCTTAGGGGTCCTGAGGGCATAAACTACTTTGGCAATCTTCTAGTGAAGCTCAAAGCAATCATTTTGCAAATCTGATAAAGGTTTGGTGGAGTTTTTTGAAACTATAGGGGCAGCATTTTCCAGAGATAACATGGAGGATAGGGGAAAGAGGAAGGAGGGAGAAGAAAAATGAGAAGGGAAATGATGTGATCTATGATGTGGGAATTATTACCAACTGATGGCAGGCATAAAAAGTTGGGGTTTGGTCATGTGAAGAATTCACAATGGCCGGCAAAAAGTAGATTTATTAAGGGAAGAGATTACAGACAAAATGAAGGCAACAATAGATACTGGGAATGGTAAATCTGAAATATAGTGGGAGAGCATATGAAAAACAAGTTTCTCAATGGAACTCACAATTACCCATAGGAAAGGGTATCTCATGCCCCATGAGATTGGGGCATGCCCTTAGCTGGCTAAATCCCAAAAGATACTTAGAACCCTGATTGAGTTAGTTAGCTGTAAAGAGAAGCAGGGTTGGGAAGCATAGTGGAATTAGGAGAGATACCATGTAGTGTGGGAAAGATACCAGGAGGCAGAGTGCCATGGGGAGCCCAAAGGAAGGTAGCAGCAAAGCCATGGGGCATAAGATGCTTTATAGAGAAAATTTAGCCTCAGGGTCTTGACATTACTTGGATTTCTGACTGGATTACTTTTAGAGTTGGGACCAGGGAACTAAACTGATCTCCATTATCAGAGCCTTCTTTATCAATTCCTTTGCTAAATACACCTAACATTGAAGACCTCATCTGTAAGGGTCGGGAGAAAGCAGAGGAGGAAAAGGAGGAAAACTTAAAACAATCTGCTCCAGAATCCCTCTGATTGAATTACTTTCTACTGAAGTGAGAATCCTTTCACTATACCTTCTGATTCTTGAATCACTGATTCTTGGTTTAGAAAATCCTCCTAATCTCATCCTATTTCCATGTTCTGGTACTCATGACAAGATATCCCTACCCACCACTTTCAAAGACTTTACAAGAAGGTAAGTGATTGGGACTGAAGAAGTTGGGATTCTAAAGAGGCTGAGACAAGTGCTGAGTTGACTTCAGGCATAGAAGATAAGCTAGTGACAGGGCTGACAGTTGAGAGATGGAATGTCATATATAAGGATCAGTTAGAAGACAAGTTTTATGTATAAATGTATGAATGGGAGTCATATAAATAATAATACAGTGTTCAGAGGTCATCTTTTTAGGGATAATTCCAAAAGTATTATGTACACTCATAGCAGGTTTTTTTTAAATTTGAAAACCAAGCTACATGTGAATATATAAATTGAATCTGAGAATATGTTTAAAATAAAAATAAAAGAGAATCTGACTTTGCTGGGGGGGAGTATTTTCTATTTTAAAGATTCCTTATTATATGGAATGGCTCTCTTAAGAGGAAGGAAGAAGAGGACTACAGGAGGAAAATTAAACAGTTTATAAACAAAATATATCAATAAAGTTTATATTTAATATGAATCATAGCTACAAAATAATTGCAAAATTTCCATTTTTACATAGAGAATTTTCTTTGTAATTTAGTTTGAAATCCCTTCTGACATAAAACATTAATTGAAAATTGTTACTTTTGCATCAGAATGAAACGTAGAATCCAAGGAAAGGTTAGTCTGTTTTAGATAGACACAACATATATATCCTGACCACTATGGGCAGATATGGAAAGAAAAAATAATAGCTTGACAATAGAGCCAATAAAAGTTAATGGTATTCTTGGCATTATAAATTAATAAAGTAAATATGTTTTATAAAAAAGGCTAATCTTTTTAACTGCTAAAGCTGCTAATCTGATTTATATTGACCAAATTTAAGCTTAATGCACAAACTACTTCTTGATAATAAATGACATATTCTGGGATACTTGGTTTGCTTCCTTGCCTTTCTTTGTCCTCATTTCCTTATCCTCATTTATTAAGTAATTATATTGTATAAAGCACTGGGCTAGGCATTAGAGTAATGCATATGTATTACAGTTAATTAATAGTAACTGGCATTTGTACAAAATCTTAAAATTTGTAAAATACTATAAATATCTCATTTGAACTCTGGTGTACTCCCTTTTTACATATTACTTCCATAAAAACTTGCTCCAGTAATTCATTGTGTCATCATGATGTTCTTAGCTTCCTGAAGGCATTTCAGGGAATATAAACTCTGGCTGGTTCTGCCACTCTTTTGCTATGGCTCTGGCAACAGAATAAGTCTGCTTTACAGCCAAGCTCATTGGTAGTAGACTAATCACTTGATGATCAATTTTTTGATCAGGGCAATTTTCATGAAACATAGGAAAAATACAAAATGTTCATTTAACTCCCTTCTTTTTCTGTAATGATAGTGGCACAATGGAGGAAAAGAGGCCATGAGGTAGGAAGATCAACATTTTTTAGATCATTTATAAACTTTTACTTGACTGTTGTTATTCCAAAGATAAGATCCTTGTTCAAGAGCTGAATCTTTTCAGTCTTGATGTGCTTACCACAAATGAAAGAAAAAGAAAGTAGAAAATTGTAGCCTATTTATAGATGACTCATGGAGCAAAGACAAGATTGGGCAGGGTTGATTTTTATCAAATATGTCTATTATTTCACTGCTACTAGGCCTATACCCAAAAGAAATTAAAGAAAGAAGAAAAGACTGTGAATCAAAATTTACAAAAGTTATATACAAAAATAATTATAACATAATTTTGTAGTAGGAAAAAACTGGAAACTAAGATGAACAACAACTGAGTGTGACATAATATTATTGTATTATAAAAAATGAAGAAATAGATTATTTGAAAAAACTTGGAAAGACTTAAATGAGAACTTTTACAAATAATAACAACAAAAATTAAATTAGTAGAAGCAGATCAATTCTACAACACTATAAAAAAACAATTTTGAAAGCTATAACACTTATGATCAATAAAATGGCCATTCATAATTCCAAATAGCTGATGATAAAATGTGCTATGCATTACAGAAAAGTGATGGATTTAGGATACAAAATGAGACATTGTGTGTGTGTGTGTGTATATACAGCATTAAAGGAATTTGCTTTGCTTGACTTCTTACAAGCTCTTTTCTTATCCCTCAATAGAGTGGGGGAGAAAATAGATGAATATAAAATTTTTTAAAAGATTGGGGAATACTACAGATGTGAAATACCGAATGAACTTCCAAATGAGGTCAATATTATTATTATTATTGTTATATTACATCTCCTATATTGTTATTACATCTCCTATTATTTCACTTTGTTGAAGAGATCTTGAACAAAATAAAAGTATTTTGTATTTATAATGTAAAAATAATAGACAAAATCTTGAAAATGTAAAAAATTAAAAATAAACATTAATTCATTGGATATCTAGTTATCTTGCATTGCAGTACTCATGATAAGTATTTGCACTAAGCCCACTATGAAAATAATTGCAGCTTATTCACCAACATTAGTTCCTAATAATGAAAAGGTAGAGAAATTTTATAAAAAACACAGTAAGAGTCTTCAAATTAAGTTAACATGCACTCTGAATGACTTTAATGCAAATACAGAAATAGGAGAGACTAGAAAGAAAAATATGGAAAAATAAATTTTAGGAAAAACTAATGAGAAAAGACAAAGGCCTGTAGATTACAAGCAGGCCTTATGCCTTTCTGTCATGAACACTCTCAGAAAAGAGTTGATAAGCACTAGTCATGGTAAATACCTAATAATTTATAATAAAACATAATAAATTAAATTTTAACAGATAGTAAAAGAGTTGTTATTGCTGTAATATTTATCCTGGAGTCAATTGTTTCTTTCCCTATTTTTTTCAAATAATTTATATAGTATTGGAATTAATTATTCTTAGAATGTTTGGTAGAATTCACATGTAAATCCATCTGGCCCTGGAGATTTTTTCTTAGGGAGTTGATTAATAGCTTGTTCTATTTCTTTTTTTAAAATGGGGCTATTTAAATAATTTATTTTCTCTTCTGTTAAACTGGGCAGTCTATATTTTTGTAGATATTCCTCCATTTCATTTAGATTATCAAATTTGTTGATATAAAGTTGGGCAAAGAAACTCCTAATTATTGCTCTAATTTCCTCTTCATTGGTGGAAAGTTCTCCCTTATATTTTTGAGACTAGCAATTTGATTTTCCTCTTTCCTTTTTCGAATAAAAACTAAAGGCTGATCTATTTTGTTGGTTTTTTCATAAAACCAACTCTTAGTTTTATTTATTAATTCAATAGTTTTCTTATTTTCAATTTTATTAATCTGCCCTTTTATTTTCAAATTTCCAATTTGGTAATTGAGGGTTTTTAATCTGTTCTTTTTTTCATTGATCTTCTCTTTTTCTATTTTATGCAAGTAAGCATCTAGAGATATAAAATTACCTCTTATAACCGCTTTGGGCGTATCCCACAAATTTTGGTATGTTGTCTCCTTATTGTCATTCTCCTGGAGGAAATTATTGATTGTGTCTATGATTTGCTCTTTCACCCATTCATTCTTCAGGATTAGATTATTTAATTTCCAATTAACTTTTGGTTTATTTTCTCCTGGCCTTATATTGTATGTGATTTTTATTGCATTATGATCTGAAAAAGAAGCACTTACTATTTCTGCCTTTCTGCATTTGATTTTGAGGTTTTTATGCCCTAACATATGGTCAATTTTTGTATAAGTTCCATGAACCGCAGAGAAAAAAGTAAACTCTTTTCTGTCTCCATTCAATTTTCCTGGAGTCAGTTGTTTGTCAGACCTTTAATAAAAAAGCAAGAAAGAATCATAATTTTTTTTTAAAAGATGATATATACATTTGCCATATGTTACTCCTGACCTTTTTAAATAAGTAACAAGAAATGAGAAACAAGAAAAAAACACCTCAGGAAAAACAACAACAATAACTAAATAATGATTACGCTAATTTTATAGGGAGTAGAGAAACATATTGGAATTATGATCTCACTGGAACTCCCAGATGAAGAAAATCCTTCTATCACTACAAGTTAGCATTTTCTCTACAACTTAAGAAAGTTGTTTAGAGATATGAGAGCTAGAGTGACTTGCCCAGAGTAACATTATATCCTCTACCAGGCAACAAGTATAATCTCTTGCAATGTTTCCTAAGCATGATTACTTCTCTATTTCCAGTACCCTAACACTAATCTGGCCCCACCCAACTTACTATTGCTCCTCAATACAAACCAGAGAGGCCAGTCAGCATATAGTAATCTACACAAACAATGCTCATTAATCTTTACTATCATGCCCTTCTACATGCTATTGCTTTATGCTATAATTCTCACATATCTTCCCACCACTAATCCAAAATTTGATAATGGCCTTCAAAATAAAATCTTCCATTTTTGATGATAGTCAAAGGAGCTTATTGAATAGTGGTGTGACATGGTCAGATCTGAGTTTTAGAAAGTTTAGTTTGATAACCAAGTAGAGCATACATGTCAAACTCAAAGGTCTAAGTGTAGCCTGAACCAGATTAAAATATAGTTGAAAATGTTTAACAAAATAAATAAAAATACCACATACATATTGTTAATTCAAGGCAAGGACAATAAATAAATAAATATAGTATTACTTTTGATGAATCTATTCCACAACTACCTCAGTCCACATTCATCTTTCCATTTTTAGGGTACTTAACTGTACCGTATAACCTAGTCCTTGATTATTTTTATTTATTTTGTTAAACAATATCCAGTTATACTTTAATCTGATTTTATCTACCAGGGAGTTTTGCAAGCTGAATGTGCCAAGCTTTTGTACCACCTCTGCTATAAAAGATGTTATAAAAATTTTGTCAACAAAACAATGGACTGATCATATGATAAAGAAGAAGACTAAACAATGGAAAGCCTTTTTGTTCCATTTCTATATTTATGATAATCAAAAGAAACAAGAAAGACCTCCTCATTCTGGGTAAAACTATTGTAGGGTAGTCATAGGAAAACAGAGAGGGCATATAGGGTAAAAAAAAAGATTAGATGAGTCAAACAAGATTTGTATAGACATATCTAGGTTGTAATCTATAGCAATGGGATAAATATTAATATTGATCAAATCACATACCAATTAGAATATTGTAGTATTCTAAAATATATTATCACCTAATTTAGATTGTAAGACCTTTAAGGACAGTGAGGTATATATATATATATTTGGTAATCCCTAATGTACCTTGCATTGTGGAAAACATTGTGGAAAATTTTTTTTGACTGACTGACCCCAAATGTTATAGCATGAATAAAGGAATCCTTTAATAGTAAATTCTCATGGGACAAATGCTGGGTAACAAAAAATATTATCTCTGCTAAAATGTTGAGCTGCCTGGATTTATGTTTCTTGGCACATTTTAATATAAGATGTGAAAAGCTATATTCAGCTTTTAAAAATATTTATCCTATTCCTTGGGGGGGGTCTAATTTAAATTGTTGAGTTCCAAGTACCATATTGAGTATAAAATATGGCACATACTAGTAGAAGATTTGATAAGAAATAAATTCCAGAATGAGTTTTAGGCTAAATGTAGTGATTCAATCACTTGAATTTTTTTTAAATCTTAGGTGGCTTTCTGTTTTTCAGTAGCCTGTTTAGTGTTTTTGGGGTTTTGTGTTTATTTTTTTTTAACACATACTTGTCTTTGAAAATTCATTATGCTTTAAGGTTCTGGAAAAAGTACAGATCTGGGAGATCCTATGTATGTTAACTTATTAACTGCTGACTGTCATAAAAAGCAACAACAGTCTAATATTCATTCACTGGAACAAGGACAAATAGAATTGAGAAACTGCTCACCTCCAGACTCAGGCAATTAGTTTTAAGTATGTCTAGCTGAATGCTACTATAAGAAATAAATGTATTGAAGAGTAACCACAAAAGCCTGAAAAAAAAGATAAATTGCTAAAATAGCCAAGATAAAAGCAAATATATAGACAGAAGGCACTTGAAAACAGATTCTTCTAGTTCAAATTATATGAACTAGAGCATACAATATAAAACTTCAATAAATTTAATTTTGAATTTCCAAATAGGTCCTCATAGCAACAGTTCATAACAATTCATATGGAAAATTTTTTAATTAGAAATCCTGAGTTGGATAAATATAGCAAACTGTTATAAAACCTCTAACCTAAGTGAACAGATGGATCTAACATTAACTATTTTATTTGCTTGTTTATTTTAAAGACTGCATCTCCCTACATCCACCAGGCTGGAAGTGCAGGAACTACTGATCCCATACTGATCAGCACAGGAATATTGAACTATTGTTTATAGTTATAAACCTGGTTTATACTCCTCCCCTCTCCTCAACTCCCATGATTTCATTATTTTAATGTCAAACAGATATAAGATCAGCATAGCGCATTGCAGCTCAGAACTCCTAGGATTAAGTGATACATTCACCATCCTACATAGCTGGAAAAACTAGATTTACAAGTTAGTTTTTACATTAAATTCTTATCTACAAAAGCAGAAATTGCAATGTTCTGATTAATAAAATATTCTCCGGGAATGTGCATCCATGCACATGAGCACACATCTGTACACATCCATACACCCTCACTCATGTTTTGCTTTTTCAGACTGGACCTGTGGTTTTGTTGATATAGGGAACATTCATTGGGAAAATTCCTACTACAAATATTAGCACCTGTTTTATAACTTACAGTCTTAGAGAGTTCCTTAGAACACAGAGACTAAGTGGCTTACCTATATGTCAATGAAAGAATTTGAACACAGGTCTTTCTAAAACCAAGACCTTCTCTTTGTCTACCAGACCTTATTCCACACTTCATCTTACATATTTATGTGTGTGCACTCTACATATATTAACCATATTTAAATAATTGCCTAATAATATAAATTTAACAGTGTAATTATTATGTCAACAAAACTTCATTAGGCACTATGTGACATTAACCCCTGGGGATACAAAGAAAGGCAAAAACAGTTCTTGTCCTTTAGGTGTACAGCATTCTAATGAAGGAGATAACATACAAACAACTATGTACAAACAAGATATAGACAGGATAAATAGGAGGTAATCTCAGCAAGAAGGTAATTATATTGATATTCATTTAAATTTTGTTTATTCAGGGGCAGGTAGGTGGTGCAGTGGATAGAGCACCAGCCCTAAAGTCAGGAGGATCTGAGTTCAAATCTGACCCCAGATAGTTAACACTTCCTCTTTGTGTGACCCTGGGCAAGTAACTTAACTTAACCCAATTGCCTCAGCAAACAAAATTTTGTTTATTCAGAAGCCCTGGAAAGAAATTTGCCTACATAATTGAAAATCATCAGCCTTGGAATATGACAACCTTGGGAAAATATTTAATAACCTTTTTTCCTGACATCAAGCTCCAGAGGGAGGCACACTAGATTTAGGGTCAAGAAAGTTGGATTCCAGTCCCAATTCTGCCATTAATTAGCTGTTTGTAAATCACTTCATCTTTCTCTGGACCTCATTTTTACCACCTATAAATTTAAGCTTTTGAACTTGATGCTCTCTTAGGTTCCCCTGACCAAGTTTTTACCCCTTATAAATATTGAAATTACAAGATTTTAAAAAATCATCATCTAACGAATTTGTTATTCCATTAGAGACAAAATTTCTAGTTGGAAACAGATAATCTTGAAAATCCTCTCTTCATTTCCACTAGCTATTTCTCATACCTAGAACTCTCTCTCTCCTCATCTCTGTGACTTAGCTTCCCTTGCTTCCTTCAAGTTTCAGATAAAATCCTACCTTCTGGGAAAAGCCTTTCTCAATTCCACTTAACATTAATATCTCCCCTCTGTTGATTATCTCCAATTTACCACACATATTTATTGTTGTTGTAGTTCTGCCATTTCAGTTATGCCTGACTCTTTATGATCCCATTTAGGGCATTCTTCACAAAGATACTAGTTTGCTATTTCCTTCTCTAATTTTACAGATGAGGAAACTGGAGCAAACAGCATTAAGTGACTTGCTCAGGGTTACATAGTTGGTAAGACTGAATTTGAAGTCAGGTCTTCTTGACTCCAGGATTGGTGTACTGTGCCACCTAGCTGCTTCATACATATGTATGTGTGTACAGCTGCCCATATATACACAAGCATATATGTATGCACACACATATATTATTTGTACATAGATATTTGCATGTTATCTTTCCCATTAGACTAAAAACTCCTTGAAAGCAGAAACAGTTTTTTTGTCTTATTTTATAGCCCCAGTACTTAATACAATCCTTGCCATGTACTAAAGGCTTGTTGACTGACTGACAGGGACTCTTTGCAGTTATGTAGAACTATCTATTAGATAGTTCTCTTTAAATGTTCCATCATGACCTTAAATTCAATGTGTACAGAATCACATTTATCATCTTTTCACCAAAATCAGTTGTCCCTCCTGGTTTTTCTATTTCTGTTAATGGTACCATTATCCCAACTGCCTAGTGTCAAATACTTAGACTCCTATTTTACTTCTCCCTCAGACATGCATCCAAATAAATACCAAATTTTAAGTGTATCCTTTCCAAAATTTCCCTCTTTCTATTTTCATTGTCATGGTGGCAAGCCCACATTACTTCATGCTTTGATTACTTAATTAATCCAACTGTTCTTCATACCTATCATTGACATATTCCTAAAATAATATTCCATCATATCATTTCATAGTTTATATACAGTATTGTGACACTTTAGGAAGATGATACACAGTTAAGTTGGATTTAAATGAGAGAAGGCTGTGCAAAGACACAAATCTCATTTTCTCCTCCAGAACTATCTGGGTCTAGTGGCTAGATATAGGTCAGGATGACTGGAGATGATCCTGGATGCAGTGGGAGACTTATAAAATGCAGCACTTTCACTACTATTCTCTGCCTTCTCTGCCTTAAACCAGCAAGCTGGTTTCCATTTCACTATAATTGCTGGCCATGGTGCTGATCACTTTTCATGGAAATCTAACTTTTTTGATTTTAGCACAGTGATGTGTATATAATAAGCATTCAATAAATATTGGTTGATTGATTGGTTTGAATGTCAACATGGCATTTTTTAAATAGTGCTGTATTTGTAATCAAAAGAACTTGGTTCAAATTCTGCCACTTACTATCTGTGTGAACATAGGCAAGTAACAATCTCTGAAGACTTGTTTTCTCAAAATCTGTAAATGAGTAGGTTGAAATGGAAGATATCCATTGGAGGTATCCACAGACTCTGAGGAATCTTAACCCTCTTAATTCAGGTTCAACGTTGGGAAAGTGAAGCATTGTTAAGTCACTGAAGATTTAACAAAGCAGTTTTACTTTGCCCTAACACAGCACAAAGATACAATGGTATCTTTGGATGTCATGTCCTTCTCCCGGACCTCCCCACCTGTCAGTTCTTCATATACATCTGGAAATAAATCTAGCCAATACATCATTAGGGTTTGGTAACTTAGGCATCCACTAAGTCTGAGCAGCACAGGCTTCTGCATAGGTTGGATTTTTTATGTCCCTAGATAACCAGGAGGTTGCATCAGAGAAGATTAAGCCCATCAGGGACAAGAAACATATTTGTCTTTTAAATAAAGCTCTCTGGTGTTGTGAAAAGAAGAGAAGAAGCTGTATCAGAGAAACTTTTCCTATCCCAACCTTTAAAGTCATTTAGAGCTCCAAATCCACTATCAAAATATTTTTATAATCCTAAAGTGTTGTTGAAGTAATATGTCAATTACTAAGTATAAAAATACTGGATAATAGTTTAGTGTAGGAATGAGACATTTTTAACTATAGGACTAGTAATCAGAAGACCTGTGTTCTAAAACCACTTATGCCACCAACAATCTCAGTGACATTGGGTAACTCAGTTAACTTTTATGTTCCTGTTTTCTGCTTTTGTAAAATGAGTTGGTTGGACCAAATGAACTGAAAATGCTAAAATCCTATGATTCTATTGTGGAGAAAAAATACTGAAGAAAGACATTAAGAAAATAGAGATAAGGCAATGGATAGAAATAGTACAAGAAAAAGAATAATAGTGGGATACAGTAGTTAGAAAAATTAGAAAGAAAGAAAAGTAGAAAAAAAAGGAAAATCAAGTAAAGATTTTGAATTACCATTCAAGGAATAAAATATTTTTAGAAATTTCATATAGTTATAGGATTGTAATTTAGAAAACTCAAAATATATAATAGAAAAACAGAAATGATAGTCCTTAATGAAGAAAAAAAAAGAATTAAGGAGCTCAGTAGTCTGAAGAAGATAAATTGACTTTTAAAAATATTTACCATTCTTTTTTTTTTGAGAAACAGTTTCAGAAATATAAAAAACTTAGTTTCAAGTCCTGTTTCTGATCCATACAGGCCATGTGACACTGGACAAAGCAAACTTCTGAAATTACAAATTGAAGAGAAGTTGATATCTTGCTTTGGAAGTGAGCATTTTCTCATCTGGAATCCTATACCAAAGAAATCCTAGATCTAGTTCCTTTCATGATTCCCATGATTCTTTTATTTTGCATTTTAAGAATACCAAATTCAAAAGAAAAAAGAATAGATCATGAATTGAATTACAAATGTTTTATGATTTAAAATTAGTAATATTTCAGATAATATTATATTTCTATGCACCTCTGGAAAAATACAAAATACATCAAGATAGATGTGAAATAGTTCTGAGCTTTTTGCAGAGAAAACCAAAGAAAATATTCTTTATTTTAGAGAAAACCTAAAATAATAAAAAATAAAAAATTGGGGATGTAATTTTTTTTAAAATAAAAGAATGCTTTATATTACAAAAGACTCTTCTCATCATATAGTTCTTCACCACAGCTCCTCTGGGCAGTTAAAATATAATTTTATTTACAAAAATACATATTTTATATGTAACTGTTCAGGAACACATCTATTAACCAAAGCAAGTAATACTAACATGTAACTATATTGTTTTATTGCTACAAAATACTTTTATCAATAGCTACAGTGGTAACTGTAGGAGGAATACTATGCTATAAATAAGATATGAAACATAGATAGGACCATGAGTGGCTTACAATCCAATAAGAGATTTTTTAGAATTAAGTTTTATAGTAGGAAGGGCTAAACATAGATAATTCTAATTCACTAAGTTATACAACTAATGTTTTAAGATGCTTTGTATGTTCCCAAAAAAACTTCTATAAGGCTTAATGAGGAAAGTACTTATTAATTAAAAGAGAAATCAAAGAAAGTTTTTTGAAAGAAGTAGCATGAGAACTGGGATTTAAAGTAATGAATATAATTTTTTAAAATATAAAAATCATGCCATGGACACATGATCAAAAAAGGACACACTGGGATTAGTTTAGTTTTGCTTTGTTTTGTTTTTGAGTAGAGGTGATTCACTTTTATCATTTTATCCACATTTCCCCATTTGATGCAGCTTTAGATCACAAAACACATTTGATGGGAGTAAAGATATAGTCTGAAGTCATGGAACACAGAAAACCTGTCACCTATTTAGAGCTCAAACTCATGACCTTGGCTTCATTAGAATAGATTGACTAATCAGCAATATCCAGAATTACTAGGGAAACAAACTTCTATAGCAATTGCTTTCTGTACAATTTATTTTGTAATTAATTATGTACTGCCTTGTGATGTCTCCTCTATTTCCTTATACTCTAATTTAAATCTTTTTTTAAGGTCATAGTATTTAGAGCTAGAAGAAGCTTTAGAGATTATCTCATTCAACTGCTTCATTTTATAGTAACAAAAATTGGGACTCCAAGAGACAAAGTGAATTGTCTGAGATTATGTTACAAGAACCAAAATTCAAACTAAAGTCTTATCTTCAAATACAACACTTTTAGTTTTTATTTAACAATTTTTAAGCTCCTTGATAACAGAATTCTTTGCTTTATACTTCTTTGTATATCATAGCAAGCATCTGTTTCAACAGTTAATTCCATTCAATTCATAAAAAAGTTTAAAAAATTTCAGTATTGGAAGGGACTTTAGAAGCCTTCTAGTCCAATTCATATCTGATGAACTGATGAGTAATCCTTATTATAATATACATAGGAAATGCTCATCCAGCTCTTAGTTAGAGATTTCTACTAAGAAGCACTGAACTACCTAAAAAAGGTAACCTTTTCATTTTTTGGTAGTTCTTTCTTTTGGGGAAAATATCCTCACTTTGAATTGAAATCTACCTTTCTTCAATTTCCTGTTACAGTTTTAGTTCTTTCTAAGACAAAGCAGAGCAAGACAAATTCTTTTTCATGTGACAGTCCTTCAAATTACTAAAGACAGATCTCATATACTACTAAGTATTTCCTTCTCCATGCTAAACACTCATAATCTTTTTATAAATCTTTTTTGATATCATATTGGGACTCGTCACCAACCTGATATCCCTCCTGTATGGGCTTTCTAGCTTGTTAATGTCTTTTCTATCATTATCACCCAGAATGAACATGAAACTTGCCAAACCACATCTGAAGTTTAAGTCAATGCAACAACAATAAGGTCCTACTGTGACAGAACACTGTCTTGGGTACTGGGAAAAAAATAAAACACAAAGAAGTTTGTAGTATAGTACTAAGCTAGCTTCTAAGTCATACAGTATTGTGGGCCAAACATATAAAGTCAACAATTCAGATTTGAGGCTTAAAAAATGAAATAAAACACTGTTGATCATCAAATGCAACTAAAACCAACTCTATGAAGAGTAAATTTAAAAAAATAAAGTGTTTAAAGTTTAAAAAAAGATATATAACAAACTTACTCTTTCTTTTTTGAAATCACCATAAATCCAGAAGATATTCATAAAGACATAAAACTTTTACAACTATTCTTCTTATGTGAAAACTTTTTATACCCCAAACAGCCAATTGAGCAAATGACTCCCTCATCACTTTAAAGAATTAGCCTAGCCATTGACCAACATCTAACACTCTATACCAAGATAATGTTGAAATGGGTTCATGATTTAAACATGAAGTGTATTACTATCAGCAAATTAGTACAGCAAGGGATTAGTCTTTCTGTCAGATCTGTGGATAAGGAACTAGAAAAAATTATCAAATTTAAAATTAAAAATACAACAACAACAATGTAGCCAAGATTAGAAAGCTGAGAATTTTTTTTTATAATCAGTGTTTCTGATAAAGCGTTCATTTCTAAAATATATAGAGAATTTACTCAAATTCATAAGAATACAAGTGATTCCTCAATTGATAAATGGTCAAAGGATATGAATAAATAGTTTTCGGATGAAGAAATTAATTTCTAGTTATATGAAAAAATGCTCTAAATCACTATATATTAGAGAAATGCAAATTAAGGCAATTCTGAAGTATCCCTTCATACTTCTTAGATTGGCTAAGATGACAGGAAAAGATGATGATAAATGTTGGAGGGGATGTGGGAAAAGTGGAACAGTAATACATTGTTGGCGGAGTTTTGAAATGATCCAACCATTTTGGAGGACAATTTGGAATTTTACCCAAAGGACTATAATACTGTGCAACCCTCATCTGGCAGTCTCATTACTCAGTCTATATCCCAAAGAGATAATAAAAGAGGGAAAAGGATCCAAGTGCAAAAATATTTGTAGCAGTCCTTTTAATAGTGTCAAGAAACTGGAAATTGAATGGTTGTACATTAGTTGGTGAATTAGTTGAATTCATTATGGCATATGAAGGTAATGGAATATTATTGTTCTATAAGAAATGAGCAGGCTGATTGCAGAAAAGCCTGGAAAGACTTACATGAACTGATGCTGAGTGAAGTTAGCAGAATGAGGAGAACATTGAAGACAGTAACAAGAAGATTATATGATGATAAACTGTGATGGAGTTGGCTCTTCTCAACAATGTGGTGATTCAAGGCAATTCCAATAGACTTGGAATGGAAAATGCCAATCATATCCATAGAAAGAGAGCTATGAAGACTGAATGCGGATCAAAGAATAGTATGTTCACCTTTTTGTTTGCTTCTTGCGTTTTTTTTCTCTTTTGGTCTGATTTTTTTGTATAAGATGACAAATATGGAAATATGTTTAAAAGAATTGCACATATTTAACCTATATCATATTGCTTGCTGTCTTGGGGAGAGAGGAGATAAGGGAAGGAGGGAGAAAAATTTGGAAGACAGAATTTTGTAAAAACTAATGTTGAAAACTATCTTTACATGTATTTGGAAAAATAAAATACTGTTAAAAAAAAAAGATTTAGCCTAGCCTAACCCCTATCTGAGCAACCACCTAATACACAAAACATTGGGTCCTCAGAAGAGGAAAAAAAGAAAAAGGAAAGGGAAAAAGAAAAGAGGAACTAATAGGAAAGAAAAAGAGGATATGGCCACCAGCAATGAATAAACATGGATGGCAATTGCTCTGCCCCCACAACAGCCCTTTAGTATTCCATTTACCATTCCTGCAAAACTAGTATACCCTTACTACAAATGGATTGAAATTTAGAAACCATAAAGAGGACAGTTTTTATTTTGACCCAAAGACTCTAGAAATTGGATGATAGGCAAACATTAGAATCCCCAATTTTAATAGCATAGCAACTGATTATTTACAATGGCAGTGGGGTAAAACTAAGTCCCTAAACTTCCAAGTAAATCAAGAATCCTGGGAAGCTTTCCACCTCACTTTTTTATGTCCCTTACACATCTCCTAGAAGACTTTTTCCGTTAGCAAAAGTTTTCTTGTATGCCAAAAATTATCCCTTTTAGCATCACACACATTTCTTACTTTTCCTCAAGACAATCTTTTTTTTTTTTTTTTTACCAGACACAAACACACAAACCATTCATGTTCTCTCAATAGGTCTTGTGCTAGATCAAAGGAAAGCAATCTGATTATCATATTATAATAATTCAAAATAAGAGATGAATGACTAAAGTTCAACCTCGCCTTGAGATATTTGCATTTAAAAATAGTAGATTGTTAACTCCAATGAATCTTAATGGTTGGAGCTGTGGAGAAGATATTCTAGCAAAGAAACTTTCCTTATGGACCCTGACTATTTCAGAGCTTTTCTTCTATTCTTCTTGATCCATTAACAAAAAGGATATCTACCTCTTCCTGACTGCAATCCATCTAGACTTCATCTGTAAGATATACAATAGATACAGCACTACACTTGAAATCAGGAAATTCAAATCTTGCCTCAGGCACTAGCTGTGTCACAGAGTTTCAGTGTCACTTAATTTCAGTCTCGATTTTCTCTTCTGAAAATGGGGATAACAATAGCACTTTTCTCTCAGGTACTTTCCAAACTTTAAGCTTTATATGTAATATGTGAAGCTAGTATTACATAGGTAATTAAGTGATGCAATGGATGGAGTGCTGTACTTGGAGTCAGGAAGACCTGAATTTACTAGTAATTTACTAGTAAAGTGACTAAAAGAAAGTCTCTAAACATTTCTCCTCATCTGTAATAAGGAAATAACAATAGTTTTTGTGAGGATCAAATGACATGATATCTATAAGGAATTTTAGAAATTTTTAAGCTCTTTTTATCATTGCTATTGTTCTGTTTGGTATCCTTCTATTAAACTATGAATTATTTGAATACAGGAACTCTCTTCTTATTCTCTTTGAACCCCCATTGCTTGACACATAGTAAATGCTTAATCAATGCTTTTTCATTCACATCAGTAGTTTGGCACCCTGATTCTAAAGGGATTACAATAGAATTTACGTGAAAATCTCTATGAAAACCAACATGATGCAGTATAATGCCTTCTAGAAAAGATGACACATTTTTGAAGCCCTTTCACACAAAAGAAAGTTATTGTCACTTAAGTTCTTGACACTGTCAAATGTTTCAACATCAGAAACTTTCATCAGCAGAAATACCATTAAAGAAGTTGCATTACCATCTGCTTTGATACGTCACCGTAAGCTACATCCTAAGAACTCTTCAGCTACAATCCAGCTCTCCTCCTTCTTCTCCTTCTCCCTCTCCAATTTGCCATTGAAACTTCCTATATATGTTGTCTTCCCCAATAAAATTTGAGTTTCTTGAGAACAGACCTTTCTGACTTTTCTATTTGTAGCATTTAATATTGTATTTGCATATAAAATGCTTAATAAATTCTTTATTCATTGATATGGAATTGGGAAGAGCTGAAGTTGAATGTAATCTTTCAACACTTGAACAACTTACGTCACTCAAGCCTCAGTTTTTTTCATCTATAACATTGATAATATCTCTAGTACTTACTCTACACAGTTTTTATGAGGATTGAGTGTGATATTTGCAAAGTCCTTTGCAAACTTTAAAATGTTATCCTTTAAACCATTAGGCAAATGTTTTTTTTTGTTTAGAAATTTGAATACCTTTTGTTTCCTCTGTAACTCTGTTTAGTGAGTCTTCTTTTCTTTTTCTCAAATTAAATAATAATCCAAATATTTATAGTAGTTGCAAGAGAGTTATAATTCTGAATTGTAGATCTTTAAAATATGATTAAAAACAAAGTAGAAAAGCATTTTGTTTTGGATAAAGAACCCCTATAACTTCACTTATTTACATAGTAATTTCAAAAGCCTAAAAAAGAGCTCAATATAATCTGTAACCAGAAATACTATGTCTACAGCATAGGTCTTTAAGGAAAGGGAAGTGTGAAATCAGGAGGCAGTAAGAGAACTCAAGAAGAGAAAATATTCATGAAAGAAAAATGATGTTTTTACTTGGAGCTTTTATTCCACTTGAATGCTTTCTGTTCCATTAATTTTAACCTTTCTCAAAGCAAATTTCAATTTGTATTTGTAATATCTATCTCTAGTATATTTACAATAGAGGAATCAACTTTTTCTTCTACTCCAATAATATAATAATGTTCTGGCAATTATGGAAAATTATAATTCATATAAGACAACCTTACACATGTCACTGGTGCTGTATAAAGCAAATAATTACTGTTTTATGTCAACATATAATTTGCTTTAAAATATTTTTGGAACCTGGGATTTAACTCTATGTTTTTCTAGTCTTCACTCAATTAGACTAAGATACTGTGTTTTAATTGTTACAGCAATGAAACAATACAATTTTGACTTCCTTTGATGACAGCCAACTAGAGATATAACATCTCTGTCTAAGATCTCTTACTTTAAAAATCAAGACTTTGGAAATGTATCATTCTGTAGAGCTAGATTTCTTCTACATCCAAATAGCAATGATGATAAGAAACTATTGTATTTCCCCTTTATTTACTTCCTAAAATTTTAGGTCTAAAAGCATTTAAATCTTTATTTTTGTTACTACTCTCATCCTTAAATATCATATCCATTGAATTATTACTTGTCTTTGCTGGGCATTAATGTAATCCTATTGAGTAAAAACAACCAGATTGGGGTAGCTAGGTGGTGCAGGGCAAGTCACTTCACCCCAATTGTCTCAGCAAAAAAAAAAAAAAAAAAAAAAACCACCAACCAGGTCCCAGAAAGTATTGCTACCACCCTGGCACTTATATGACCCATATACCTATTATGGAATGCTACTGAAAGACCACATTCCTTCTGGCTATTAATATTAGCTTAAGTTCAGTAGTTAGTATGATTTTACCCAATCAGAATTACTTCTTGAAAATCCTTTTATTGAAAATCCTACCTTCTCCATGACCTGGTATATTTCACAAAGTCTCTAATAAAACAAATATCTGTGATCATACCTCTCTTGTCCTCTACCTATTCATTCCCCCCAACAAAATGAAGCTAATTGCCCCTAAAAGGTAAAAAATCTGTCTCTAAGACTTCATTAGCTCAAACTATGCCTCTGTAAACAGTTTCTTGGAAGCTCTGGTCATACTGATGTAGTTTACTGGTCATACAAAGGCATATCTACAAGTAGTCAGGGTCCCTCATATATGTTCCAAAACCAAACAAGTCAGCACCCTCTGATTTACTAACTGATATGTTTTAATATGGAAATGAAGAAGAACTGCATATACCTAAGTTAAGAGCTAGAGCATCTTTACTGAATATTCTTTCTTTGCTATGGTTAATTAAATTTAGTTTTCCTAATTATTAAATGAGTTTTATTTAAATGAGGGTCTATCTCATTCTAATAATTTTAGTAGGATACTGGGTTGAGCAGGGAAGACACCCTAATAAAGCCTTATTATTAATGATAATGAAATTTAACCTTTTTTTGTGAAAAGCTTGGAAAGCTTGATATAATAGTGTTTTCTCTTTATTTTTGTTTTTATCAGATAGAATCAATAAAAGAAATAAATAATACACAATACAATATTTATCACATAATTGCTCACTAGTACCTTTTCATAGATCTAGGCTACCCCCAACCAGTAATTTAAGCAATCCATGGAGCAAGGAATTCTAGAAAGACAGAATTCAGTTATTTTAGGATCATACCACTTAGGAGAGGGAAAAGGAAAATAAAAAATACTACACAGTTCCCAGATACTATTCACTTCATATCCCCATTTAGAGAGGAAAGGGAATGGGGTTGATGTCCAAAGCAGGGAAGCAAGGAAGCTTGGAGAAAGAACCTTAAGGATGCTGCTGAAAAGCTAAGACTGAGCCAAGCAATTTATTGGCTAAGTCATTCATTTTGCAAATGAATTGGGTCTTTAATTCTTCTGTAAACAAAAAGACTATAAAGTGGGGTTTACAAGATGTCTTATAGTTTGGGGATATAAAAAATTAATATATATGCAGGGTATAGGATCAAGTCATCTAATTGCTTTTGGTAGAAAGAATGAGAGGTTTTTTCTAGTTGCTAGAGAATGCTGATTAGTTGTGTTCAACTGCATTCTGTAAGGACAGTTAAGAGTGCAGAGACAACAGGTTTCCTTGACATAAATGTGGCACAGTGATTTACAAGAAGACAGAATCTATGAATTTTAACTTAGAGACAAAGAAACATAACTTGGGAAGTTATATAAAATGTTAGTGGAGATACAAAATGAAATTAATTGTAAAATAGAATCAATAGGATAAAAATAGAATCAATTTGACTTTCTCAATTTCTCAATTCCCTGCTTTGATCAATGAAAGACCTGTCTCCCATGGATCACTCATATATAAGCCAAATCTATACTATTTTTAATAAAATCAATATCACCACTTCATACTAACATAAGCCTTTCTGGAACAAGTTTGGACAAGCTTTATTGAAGAAACTAAACACAAACTTTAAGCAGGATTATAAGGCAGGAGGACAATAAAGGTCTATATATCAAGAGTGGCTAATAGGTCATTTCCCTGTATCCAAATGAACCAAGAATAAGGATTCCAAAAGGAGTCATTTGAAGTGGGTATTTGTATTTCTGCTATAACTTGCTGGATCTTATGTTGGCTTTTCACAATTTCTCCTAACTGAGTAATGTATGAAAAAGATTGATTCAAGTCACAATGAGAACAGTTAAAGAATCTATCTCAATTTAGAAGGAGGAGATAGATTCACTTTTGGTCTGAGTCAACTTCTCAGTTTCAGGTGAGATCCTAGTTCTGTATCCCAAAGAGATTAAAAACAAAACAAAACAAAAAGGAAATGGACCTATAAGAACAAAAGTATTTATAGCACCTCTTTTCGGGGGACAAAGAATTGGAAATTGAGGGTATAAGCATCAATTACGGAATGGCTGAACAAATTGTGGTATGTGATTATGATGGAATATTATTATGTTATAAAAATTGATTAGTAAGATACTCTCAAAAAAACCTGGAAAGATTTACATGAGCTGATGTAAATTAAAATGTACTTTGTACAAAGTAGCAGCAATGTGATAATCAGTTGTGAATGACATAGCTATTTTCAGGAATGCAATGCCAAGATAAGTCTGAAAGAATTATGATGAAAAATGCTATCTACACCAAAAGAAAGAACTGATATTGTCAGTACAAATTGAAAAATAGTTTTTTACTTTATTTTTGAAGGGGTTTTTTTGGTCCATGTTTTGTTCCATAAAATAGCAATTATGGAAATGTTTGCATTACTATACAAATATAATTTATTTTGAATTGCTTGCCTTCTCAATGAGGCAGGATGGGGAGGGAAGAGTGGAGAGAATCTGGAACTCAAAGTTTTTTATTTTTTTTATTAAAGGTTTTTATTTACAAAACATATGCATGGGTAATTTTTCAACATTGACCCTTGCAAGACCTTCTATTACAAATTTTCCCCCTTTTCCCTCCACCCCCTTTCCTAGATGGCAGGTAGTCCAATAAAGTTAAATATGTTAAATCCAATATATGTATACATAGTTATACAATTATCTTGCTGCACAAGAAAAATCGGATCAAGAAGGAAAAAAAAAAAACTGAGAAAGAAAACAAAATGCAAGCAAATAACAGAAAAGGTGAAAATGCTATATTGTGGTCCACAGTGCTCTCTCTGGGTATAGATGGCTCTCTTCATCACTCGACAATTGGAACTGGTTTGAATCATCTCATTGTTGAAGAAAGACACATCCATTAGAATTGATCATTGTGTAGTCTTCTTGTTGCTGTGTATAACGATATCCTGATTCTCTCATTTCACTTAGCATGAGTTCATGCATGTCCCTCCAGGCCTCTCTGAAATCATCCTGCTGGTCGTTTCTTACAGAATAATAATATTCCATGACATTCACATACCATAATTTATTCAGCCATTCTCCAACTGATGGGCATCCATTCAGTTTCCAGTTTCTAGCCACTACAAAAAGGGCTGTCACAAACATTTTTGCACATGTGTGTCCCTTTCCCTTCTTAAGATCTCTTTGGGATATAAACCCAGTAGAAACACTACTGGATCAAAGGGTGTGCACAGTTTGATAACTTTTGGAGCATAGTTCCAAATTGCTTTCCAAAATGGTTGGATCCATTCACAATTCCACCAACAATGTAGCAGTGTCCCAGCCCTCCCACATCCCCTCCAACATTCATCATTAACTTTTCCTGTCATTTTAGCCAATCTGACAGGAGTGGTATCTCAGGGTTGTCTTAATTTGCATTTCTCTGACCAATAGTAATTTGGAACACCTTTTCATATGACTAGAAATAGTTTCAATTTCTTCATCTGAAAATTGTCTGTTCATATCCTTTGACCATTTATTGATTGGAGAGTAGCTTGAATTCTTATACGTATGAGTCAATTCTATATATATTTTAAAAATGAGACATTTATCAGAACCCTTAAATGTAAAGATGATTTCCCAATTTATTGTTTCCCTCCCAATCTTGTCTGCATTAGTTTTGTTTGTACAAAAACTTTTGAACTTAATATAATCAAAATTATCTATCTGGTGTTTAATTAAGAGTTCCAGTTCTTCTTTGGACACAAATTCCTTCCTTCTCCATAGGTCTAAGAGGTAAACTATCCTATGTTCCTCTCATTTGTTTGTAATATCACTCGTTATGTCTAAATCGTAAACCCATTTTTACCTTATTCTGGTATACGGTGTTATGTGTGTGGGTCAATGACTAATTGCTGCCATTCTAGTTTCCAATTTTTCCAGCAGTTTTTGTCAAATAGTGAATTCTTATCCCCAAAACTGGTGTCTTTGGGTTTGCTGAACAGTAGATTTCTAGTCATTGACTATTTTATGCTGTGAATCTAACCTATTCCACTGATCAACTAGTCTATTTCTTAACTAGTACCAAATGGTTTTGATGACCACTGCTTTATAATAT
>JAJPUD010000199.1:795700-855138 GCA_023553655.1 Myrmecobius fasciatus | reverse complement strand
AAAACCAGAATCCCACAATATGTTGTCTACAAGAAACACATCTAAAACATAGTGACACATATAGGATGAAGGTAAAAGGCTGGAGCAGAACCTATTATGCTTCAGGTGAACAAAAAAAAAAAAAAAGCAGGGGTAGCAATCCTTATCTCAGATCAAGTAAAAGCCAAGATAGATCTAATCAAAAGAGATAAGGAAGGAAACTATATTTTATTAAAGGGTACCATAGATAATGTAGCAATATCTATACTAAATATATATGCACCAAGTGCAATAGCACACAAATTCCTAGGGGAGAAAT
Source organism: Myrmecobius fasciatus (assembly GCA_023553655.1). NCBI lineage: Eukaryota > Metazoa > Chordata > Mammalia > Dasyuromorphia > Myrmecobiidae > Myrmecobius > Myrmecobius fasciatus. The sequence continues at coordinate 854,840 of JAJPUD010000199.1, read as the reverse complement.
TAAGAGAGATGCAAGAAGAAATAGACAGCCAAACGATACTAGTGGGGGATCTCAACCTTGCTCTCTCACAATTAGATAGATCAAACCACAAAATAAACAAGAAAGAAACTAGGGAGATAAACCAATTGTTAGAAAAGTTAGGTATGATAGATCTATGGAGAAAGTTGAATGGAGACAATAGGGAGTTTACTTTTTTCTCAGCAGTCCATGGAACCTATACAAAAATTGACCATGTGTTAGGGCATAAAAACCTCAAAATCAAATGCAGAAAGGCAGAAATAGTAAATGCATCCTTTTCAGATCATGATGCAATAAAAATCACATGCAATATAAGGCCAGGAGAAAATAAACCAAAAGTTAATTGGAAATTAAATAATCTAATCCTGAAGAATGAATGGGTGAAAGAGCAAATCATAGACACAATCAATAATTTCATCCAGGAGAATGACAATAAGGAGACAACATACCAAAATTTGTGGGATACGGCTAAAGCGGTTATAAGGGGCAATTTTATATCTCTAGATGCTTACTTGCATAAAATAGAGAAAGAAAAGATCAATGAATTGGGCTTATTATTAAAAAAACTAGAAAAAGAACAAATTAAAAACCCTCAATTAAATACCAAATTGGAAATTCTAAAAGTAAAAGGAGAAATTAATAAAATTGAAAATAAGAAAACTATTGAGTTAATAAATAAAACTAAGAGTTGGTTCTATGAAAAAACCAACAAAATAGATAAGCCTTTAGTTAATTTGATAAGAAAAAGAAAGAAGAAAATCAAATTGTTAGTCTTAAGAATGATAAGGGAGAACTTTCCTCCAATGAATAGGAAATCAGAGCAATAATTAGGAGTTACTTTGCCCAACTTTATGCCAGTAAGTTTGATAATCTAAATGAAATGGAGGAATATCTACAAAAATATAGATTGCCCAGGTTAACAGAAGAGGATATAAATTATTTAAATAGCCCCATATTAAAAAAAGAAATAGAACAAGCTATTAACCAACTCCCTAAGAAAAAATCTCCAGGGCCAGATGGATTTACATGTGAATTCTACCAAACATTCAAAGAACAATTAATTCCAATACTACACAAACTATTTGAGAAAATAGGGACAGAAGGTATACTGCCAGAATCCTTCTATGAGACCAATATGGTGCTGATAGCTAAACCAGGTAGGGTGAAAACAAAGAAAGAAAACTATAGACCAATTTCCCTAATGAATATTGATGCAAAAATTTTAAATAAGATATTAGCAATGAGATTACAGAAAGTCATCCCCAGGATAATACACTATGACCAAATAGGATTTATACCAGGGATGTAGGGCTGGTTCAATATTAGGAAAACTATCAGCATAATTAATTATATTAATAACCAAACTAACAAAAACCATATGATTATCTCAATAGATGCAGAAAAAGCCTTTGATAAAATCCAACACCCTTTCCTATTAAAAACACTAGAGAGTATAGGAATAAATGGGCTTTTCCTTAAAATGATCAGTAGCATCTATTTACAACCATCAGCAAGCATCATATGTAATGGAGAAAACCATTCCCAGTAAGATCAGGAGTGAAACAAGGCTGCCCACTGTCACCATTACTATTCAATATTGTATTAGAAATGTTAGCTTTAGCAATAAGAGAAGAAAAAGAGATAAAAGGAATCAGAGTAGGTAATGAAGAAACCAAATTATCACTCTTTGCAGATGACATGATGGTATACTTAGAGAACGCTAGAGACTCAATGAAAAAACTATTAGAAACAATTCACAACTTTAGCAAAGTGGCAGGATTCAAAATTAATCCACATAAATCCTCAGCATTTTATATATTACCAACAAAGTTCAGCAGCAAGAGATGCAAAAAGAAATTCCATTCCAAATAGGAGATGATAGGATAAAATATTTGGGAATCTATCTGCCAAGGAAAAGTCAGAAACTACACGAACTAAATTACAAAACACTTTCCACACAAATAAAATCAGACCTAATCAACTGGAAAAATATTAAGTGCTCATGGGTAGGCAGAGCGAACATAATAAAAATGACAATACTACCCAAACTAATCTACTTATTTAGTGCCATACCAATCAAACTCCCAAGAAATTATTTTAAAGATCTAGAAAAAATAGTAGCAAAGTTCATTTGGAAGAACAAAAGGTCAAGGATCTCAAGGGAATTAATGAAAAAAAAGGCAGATGAAGGTGGCCTTGCTGTACCAGATCTAAAACTATATTATAAAGCAGCGGTCATCAAAACCGTTTGGTACTGGCTAAGAAATAGAGCAGTCGATCAGTGGCACAGGATAGGATATCAGGACCATCTAGGCAATAACCTTAACAATCTAGTATTCGATAAACCCAAAGACCCCAGCTTTTGGGATAAATACTCACTATTCAGCAAAAACTGCTGGGAAAATTGGAAACTAGTGTGGAAGAAATTAGGGCTTGACCCATACCTAACACCACATACCAAGATAAGATCTAAATGGGTTCATGATCTAGATATAAAGAGGGACTTTGTAAGCAAGTTAGAGGAACGTAATATAGTTTATCTCTCAGACCTGTGGAGATGGAATAAATTTATGTCCAAAGAAGACCTGGAACTCCTAATTGAACACCAGATGGATAATTTTGATTATATTAAGTTAAAAAGTTTCTGTACAAACAAAACAAATGCAGACAAGATTAGGAGAGAAGCATCAAATTGGGAAATCATCTTTACATTTAATGGTTCTGATAAAGGCCTCATTTCTAAAATATATAGAGAATTGTCTCATATATATATATATATAAGAATTCAAGCCACTCTTCAATAGATAAGTGGTCAAGGGATATGAACAGACAATTTTCAGATGCTGAAATTAAAACCATCTCTAGTCATATGAAAAGTTGCTCCAAATCACTATTGATCAGAGAAATGCAAATTAAGACAACTCTGAGGTACCACTACACACCTGTCAGATTGGCTAAAATGACAGGAAAAGATAACGATGAATGTTTGAGGGGATGTGGGAAAACTGGGACACTGATGCATTGTTGGTGGAACTGTGAATGGATCCAACCGTTCTGGAGAGCAATTTGGAGGTATGCTCAAAAAGTTATCAAACTGTACATACCCTTTGACCCAGCAGTGTTTCTACTGGGCCTATATCCCAAAGAGATCTTAGAGGAGGGAAAGGGACCCTGTGCAAGAATGTTTGTGGCAGTCCTTTTTGTAGTGGCTAGAAACTGGAAACTGAAGGGATGCCCATCAATTGGAGAGTGGCTGAATAAATTATGGTATATCAATGTTATGGAATATTACTGCTCTGTAAGAAACGACCAGCAGGACAATTTCAGAGAGGCCTGGAGGGACTTGCATGAACTGATGCTGAGTGAAACGAGCAGAACCAGGAGATCATCATACACAGCAACAACAGTATTACATGAGATCAATTCTGATGGACATGGCTCTCTGCAACAAAGAATTGTCTCAAACCAGTTCCAATTGTTCACTGAAGAAAACCACATACACCCAGAGAGAGGGAAATGAAATATGGACCACAACGTAACATTTTCATGATCTGTATTGACATTTGCTTGCATTGTGTTGCCTTTCTCTGATTTTTTTTTTTCTTGTAGGTAGGATTTTTCTTGCATAACTTCTCAAGCATTTCAACATTATTAACATGTAGTGGACTTCCTGCCATCTAGGGGAGGGGAAGGGACTGGGGGTAAAATTTGTAATGGAAAGCTTTGTAAAGATCAATGTTGGGGAACTACCCATATATATGTTATACAAATAAAAAGCTTTAATAAAAAAAAAAAAGAAACTGTTTTAAAATGCTGTCCTTATCAGGAAATCACTTAAATTCTATCATATGAAATTGGGAGCATGTGCTACAATTGAATTAGAGAGCACCTCAGGCTCAGATTCTGCTCTGATGTTTAACTAGCCATGTGCCTACTAATAAGTTATTTAATCTCACTAAGCTTCCATCTCTTCATTTGAAAAATAGGAATAATGATACCTGAAATATTTACCTCAAAGGGTTGTTGTGAGGTTCAAAATAAAATAATGTGTTTAAATCAGTATGCAAATCCTTTAAACCTTATTTAAATATCAGTGATTTTTCTATAAAAAAATTCAAAGTAACTTTATGTATGTACCCAGGAATATACCCCTAAACTGTTTTGTTATTTGTAGTGCCTTAATACAAGGAGAAAAGTATTATATTACCTTAAGTCCAGCTCCTTCTTCTCTTTCCCAAAAGGAAAATACCAGATCACTCTGACAATATTTGGAATTAATTTAAAATCAAATTCCCACCTTCAATGACTGCTTAATATCAATTGTTTACCCATGAGAAATAAAATGTTGGGGCAGCCAGGTTGCCCAGTGGGTAGAGCACCAGCTTGAAGTCAGGAGGACCTGAGTTCAAATATGATCTCAGACACTTAACACTTCCTAGCTGTGTGACCTTGGGCAAGTCACTTAACTTCAATTGTCTCAGGAAAAGAAAGAAAAGAAAAATATTAATATTTTTCCTAAATGAATGTTATTTGAAGACAAGTATAAGTAATAAGTGAAAGGAAGTCTGCCACAATGGATACAGTGATGGACTTGGAGTGAAAAGGAATTGAATCCCACACTGAGGAAAATGCAAGTGCACAAATTGATATAAAAAGTTATAAGTAAGTGGATCATACAATTCAGCATCTTTCCACAATGGTTGTAGCACACTCAATTTGTGGTATACCATTCAAGAAAATTCTGAGACAATCTATTTATGATTTGATTTTGTAGATAATGTTATTTGAGTATTATCATGATGCAGAGTTGATAAGACTAGCATCTCTTTGAGACTACTTCCATTTGTGAAATTATAGATAAGGGATTAATGGGTACCAAAACAAGTGAGGTATTGTATAATTAACAAAGAAAATGATTTGGCAGATTCAGCTAATGATGTAATGATAATTATAACCATTACATTAATATAAAATGTGCTTTTAAACTCCATATAACTTTGAGTAGTTTTGCTTATGCAAATGATAAGTATTTGGCTACTTACATAAAGAGAGCAGACTGTGAACCAACCTGTTCATTTTCATAGCATCATAGATTTAGAGCTGGAAGAGACCTCAGTTCTCATATGGAGTGTCTGTAGGAGAAATTACAGTGAAAAAATCACTTTAAAATGTATTGGCATCCCACAAGAAATCATAGAGATGGTAAGGCATTCTCGAAATATTTGCTCATAATTGGTTGCAAGGTTTGATTATTTTAAATGTAGTTTGTGAATGTGTTACTTGTGATGTGCTCTAGGCACAGAGCATTTGCTTCATTTTTTAAAAAAATTAAACTTTTTCTCAGTGAACAAAAATCTATCTTCCTCCTTTCTCTACCACTAGGGGAAAAAAATAAAACAAACTCATAACAAATATGCATAGTCAAGCAGAAAAAATACATACTTTGGTTTTGGAGTGTTTTGAGATATACAATACATTTATATTGCATATTTATGCTAATGTTATATATGATACAAACACAAGCATATATTTGTGTTATATGTATATATTAATGTTATATATATATGTATGTGTATGTATGTGTGTGTACACACACACACACACACACACACACACACACATATATATACACACCCTCAATCAAGAGATGGGTAGCATGATTTGTTCTCTGGAATTGTGGTTGGTCATTGTATTGATCAGATTTCTTAAGTCTTTTAAAAGTGTTTGCATTTAAAATTTATTATTGGTATTAAAATTGTTCTCCTGGTTTTGACACCTTATCCTATATCAATTTATCCAAGTCTTTCCAATTTTCTCTGGAACCAGGTCTATTGTCATTTCTTTCAACAACTTGCATACCATAATTTTCACAGGATACGTTGTTTACTCATTTCCAAAATGATAGACACCCCCAAACTTGCAGTTCTTTGTCTCTCCCCCCCAAAAAAAGTTGCTATAAATATTTTTGTATTTCTTTAATTTTTTCTTGGGTCATAGAATCGGTGTGGATATTGCTATGTCAAAGGTTATGCACAATTAAGTGACTTTTATGACATAGTTTCAAATTACTTCTTAGCTCTAGAGGCAGTGCATTCATGAAGCCCTTTTCCCAAAGTCAACTTTGGACATTTTTATAAGCATGTACCAGCAGCATGGGTAACAGCTGAGTAAAACAGTAATGAATCTGGATTTTCAGGATTAAGTGCAGCTTCATTTTTGTTCAGCATACCATGAAGTCACCTCCATACTTCTAACAGTATGGGTAGAGTTGAGTAATGTGATTAGTCTGATTGACATAATGGAATCAACCTCCATGCTTCTATAACTATAAATGGACTGATGTACATGACACAGATGCTGTGAAGATGAGGGAAAGGACATTTGTACTACTTGCCTGGCCCTGTGTTGGAGGAGTATATCTCTAAGAAAGTCCACCAAGACTCAACAGTTACCAGGAAGTAGGAAAAGACTACAATACTATTTTAGGTTTCCTTACCCAAAAATTTGGATAGCATATATAGTTTTGTTATGACTGATTGGAAGGAAAGCAAGGCAAGCCTATTAAAAATGTGGGTGTTAGAATCAGGATTCTAAAGGATATTCCAAATGTTTTCCCTAAAACTCATGTTTGACCTTTTCTCCATCTGACTTTCTGCCTCCTCCCTTTCCCGTCTCCTATTATCCCCTCCATTTGACCATTTCTCTCTGTTTGTCTGTCTTTCTCCATTTTGTTCCTCCTATCTGTCTTACTCCATTTTCTCCTCTTAATTTTGTTCCTCCTCCTTCCCTCTCTCTTTATCTCAACTTCAGTGGGTTCCTATTACCTTAGGGACCAAATATAAAGTTTTCTGTTTCAGATTTAATTCACAACATTCTATCCTACCTTCACTTTCTTTCTATATTTATCCCCATCCTGTACTCCATGATCTAGGGACAGGAACCCATTTGCTATTCCTTCTAAAAGACACTCCATCTCCTGATTAGACATACTTTCAGTAGCTGTCTCCCAGGCTAGAAATTCTCACCTTCCTCATTACTGACTTAGCAATACTGGCTTCCTTCAAGACTGAGCTCAAATGCTACCTTCTACAAGGAGGTCTTTTCTGATGTCTTTTGCCCAACCTACCTTCCCAAGTGCATTCCCTGTGAGATAATTATTGAAATTGTATATATTTTTATGTGCAAAGTCATTTTCATGACATCTCCCTTTTTAGAATGCCAGGTCCTTGAGACAAAGGATGGTGCTTTTAGCTTTCTTTGTATCCCTAGCACTTAGCACAGTGCCTGGCACCCAGTTAATGTTCAGTTGGTACTCACTGATTGTCTGCTTATTTGAACATTACCAGTTGAGTTCATTTGCAATTTTTAAATCCAGGAGGCAGATATCTGGTGACAAGCATACATGACAGCATGCACATTTTTCAATCAGTCAATTCAGAATTGGAGGCAGTGAGAAATTTATAATAACAGTTAGGTTACAGTGGATAGGAAGAAATAGAGCAACTGTAGAGAGAGATCATTTTTCAGAATGTCAGAAGGAACACTTTTTTTTCAGTTAAGGAGGTTTAAAAAAGGAATTAACAAGGGAAAGAGATAACATTTGGGATTTTGCTTATAAATAAGCCATTTCAAAAATCCTCATTGAATTTTATCAGATTTCTTCACTGCCAAGTTTTCTAGACATAGATCACATAAAATTAAAATATTTCCTATCCAAAGGCAGCTAGGTGGCACAGTGGATAAAGCATCAATCCTGAAGTCAGGGGGACCTGAGTTCAAATCTGATTTCAGACACTTAACAATTCTTAGCTGTGGGACCCTGGGCAAACCACTTAACCCCAATTGCCTCAGCAAAAACTAACTAAATAAATAATAATATTTCCTGCCCAAATACTCATATGGATTGTGGGATTGAATCAGAATTAAACTGTTCATTTTCATCAGTATAAGCCATACTACTTTAGGATCTGTTTTTATATTATAAATATCACACCTAAAGCTTTGTGTGAAAAACATAAACATCATCTTCCCTCAAGAAATAGAACCTTCCACCCAACCAACTTACTTTTTTCTAACACTACCATTCTTCCAGTCTACAAGGCTCAGAAACCTCAAATTGTTATTCAGGCCTTCTTCTCTATTACCCCTTTTATTCAATCTATTACCAAGACCTGCTGTTTCTATGATGTTTTTTCTCATATTTTTGACTTCTCTTTTCTTATCTGTCACTACCTTTATTCAGGTCCTTATAATCATAAATCCATATTTCAATAGCTGTGTCCTAATGGAATTCTCAGTCTCTCCAGGCTTACCTCCTTCAAATCTATCTTATGCATTATTGCCAATGTTTTATCAACACCCCACTTCCACACCCAATCTAGATCTATTATTTTATCTGTGTGGAGAACATTGATGTTAATTAAAATGCCTTCCAAGTCATTTGAAAGCTATGGCCCGTACAGGATTTCCTAAGACACTGGAGGTTAAATGACAGGCCTCAGACTCATAAAACTAGTGAGATAGGACTAGATTTTTCTAAGTCTCACTGGTTTTAAGGCCAGTTTTCTAGCCACAAATTGCCTCTTTAGGATAATCACTCTAAAGCACTACATTCACTAAGTCACTTTCTGATGGAAAACCTCAAATGTTTCCTTATTGACTTGAGGATAAAACCCAAAGCCCTCAAAGTGATGCTCAAGGGCCTTTATTCTGGCCACACCTTTACTTAGTCTACCTGATTCTCCCTTAATACCAGGGGAGACCTTGGCCTGTTTGGCTCTGATGGGAAAGTTCCTATCTGAAGAGAGCCATTTGAGACTATTGAAGAAGGAGTCATCAAAAGGTTGTTTTTCAAAGGGGGGTGGAGCAGGCTTTGCTCATCTGTAGTATTTCCTTCAAGGAGGGAAAGTGCAGAATCCTGGGGAGATTGTTGCTAGGGAGAAGTTCATTTTAGTAAGTACATGGGAGAAAAAAGATAGAAGGTGGAAGTAAACATTTATTAAACACCTACTATAGATAGATATGAATATGTATACACATACATGTATATACACACATATACTTGTTATTTATGTTACACATACTTTTATATATATTTGTTGGCTCTCCCATTAGTTAGTCAATAAACACTTTTATTAAACACCTACTATGTGCCAGGCATTGGATTAAGTATTAGAAATTCAAAAAAAGGTAAACTATAGTCCTTGCCCTGAAGAAGATCACAATCTAATGGGGGAGACAAGAGAAAAACAAGCAAGCTATATGCAGGAGAAAAAAATAGGAAATAATTAATAGAGGGAAGGTACTAGAATTTAAAGGATTTGGAAAAGGTGTGCTATAGAAGATGGGATTTTAGCTGAATGAAACTTGAAGGAAGCCAGAGAAACCAGTAAGTGAAGATAAAATGCCTGGAATCAAGAGAGAGAGGATCTTGTTTGAGGAACAGCAAGGAGATCAGTGTCACTGAATCAAAGATTAGGTGACAGAAAGAAAAATGTAAAAAAAAAAAACTGAAAAGTTGGAAAAGGGAAAGACATTTTGAAGAGCCTTGAATGTCAAATGAAGGATTTTGTATTTGATCATGGAGATAATAGAGTCACTAGAGTTTATTGATGAGAAGAGTTATGAAAGTTATGCTTTCTCAGTGATCCATTGTCTCAGTCCTACTTCTAAGTCAGTGTTGGAAGAGGCTCTGTTGGGAAAAGTCTCCCCAATCTGCAGGTTTTTTGTATTACCTGCTTTTATCAAGGACCCCTATCTGTGATGTTTGTACCCTTAAATAATAAACATCATGCATAGACAATTGGGGAGGAACTGAGATGCAGTGATCCATCCCCTTTTGCTGACCTGGAATTAACTAAATTATCTTTATGTCTTTTTGTCATTACCAAATTACTAAATTGTCTTTATGTCCTTATCAAAGTTATCAATACAAGCTTGCTCTATCTTGAATTCCTGGCTAATGATCAGTCAATTAGCATATTGCTATCTTGACTTATTTTAATCAATTCTTTTAGTTCTCTTTGTCCTGTGTTTTGCCTTTTAAATCAGGATAAAAGCCTGAACAAAGGATTTTCTTTTTAATCAGTGATATAATCAGACCTGTACTTTAGGAAAACCATTTTGGAGGCTGAATGGAAGACCTAGAGGAAAGGGGAGAGAGAAGACAGGCAGACTCAAGAGCAGGTAATTGTAATAGAGCAAAGGTATATGGAGGTGTAATTCAGGAAAACTAGTCTAGCCCAGGACTAAAATATCATTATTTTAATGGAAGAAATGAAGAGAAATACATTTCATTACTATTTTTAGATATTGATGGCTGATAAAAATTGGCCTTGATAATCCTCCAAGTTTATACATTCATATAATCTTGAGAATGGGAAAAGGAGAAAGTAGCAATTGAATAAAAATTAAATTGAATTCTCTGGAGAACTATTTATTGCCTGGCCTGCCATTTTCAATGAATTGTTTTGACTAAGACAGAGTCAATCTGGATTTGAGAAACCAAAATCTTATTGAAAATTATCTGAGTGGCACTGGCGGTTAAGATCCTGACAGGTAGCTGTACAAATTCCATCATATACACACACACACACATACACACACACACACACACACACACACACACAGTGTGTATATGTATGTGTCTGTAGATATATACATATATATGTGTGTGCATGTGTATGCATGTGCACTCTAGCTTTTTTCTTAAAAAACTTTTTCAGAAATTAATAATAAAATAAAATGGTATTTATATAGTATTTTAAGTCTTATGTAAAGTTTTATGCATATTATTTTATTAAATCCCTAAAAGCCCTATGAGATTGCTATAATTATCCCCATTTTTAGATTTGGAAGGATTGAAACCCAGAGAAAGTTTGAACCCATATAGATCCTGACTCCAAGAACAGTGTGTTTTATCCACTAGTCCAATTCTTAACCGTTGATGTTTCATGGACTGCCTGGACAATCTAGTAAAGTCTATGGAATGATTTATTGTTTTCAATACATAATGGAAAGAAAACTACATTTTAGTTAAGAAGTTAGTAAAAAATAAATTTAAAATCATATATTATCCGATATCTATCTATAGACCTCTAAAAGGGTCTATGGACCTCATTTTAAGAATTCCTGCCCTACATCAGGCCCTTTTTCAAGCAAGTACCACATATGCTGGGGGGGGAGGGGTATTCATCCTTCATTCTCAGAAAAGTATCAATGACATCAAAGGATAATGTCTTGATTTGCAGGTGAATTGAATTTAAGTCAAACAAAGCTAAAGAAAGTTGTCAGCCTTATTCTCTCCTCCAGTCACCAGTGTACTATGGCAAGAAAAAAGGTCAAGATGACTTTCGATGGCCAAGAATACAGTAAGTGACCTTTACCTTAGACGTGAAGTAGTGTGGATGAGGATTTCTCAGGAAAGCTTGAAGAGATCAAGTAAACCAAGGGATGAATCTAGCAAAATAAGGGAGAATTCAGTACCTTATCTTCAGCACCATATAGAAAGTAGCATACCCTAGTTCATGAATATGCAAAGTCTAGTTTGAAGATTTGGAGAACATAAAGTGTTGCAGGGACAATTTTTCAAGAAAGTAGGCAAGGCATTTATCTTGGTTTGCAGTTTTCTCTCATAGTTTCTGTAGTTAAAATAGCCTCCGGGTTGTCTCAAAAAGAGTTCATTTTAACCATCATTATTGGTCTATTTATAACCTTTCCTTATTGGTCCCCTGGGTTTTCTAAAAGTTTCAGCTTCCCCATTCTACTCAGATAACGCTCTGCATTAACTAAGATTAAGCCTTAAATCTTGAAGAAAAAAAAAGTTAATGAAACTATGCTCTCTGTTCCCCTGAGAGCACTGATAAGATTTGAAACATCTCTCTTTTCTTTTTTCTGCATCAGAAAATAATGGGCCTTTCTTTGCAGAGAACCTTTTTGACAATAACATGCAAATGGAACAAATACTGAATGTTTTATCAAAATTATTGACTTGTGTTACCCTTCTTAGGGACCCAAACAGAGGATGCCCATCTTTGTCCTCTGGGCATTTAAATCATGTGATTCAACAAGAGGGAAAAATAGGTGGTTTTCAGGTTTGTTTTTTTTTTTAAAGGAGAGCCAAAACCAGAAATACTTAAGTGACAGTTATAAGAATACTGAAAAGAAGAATGAAGGCGAAAAGGAGGGAAAGGAATCTGTTATCATTGGGAAACTTAAAATGTTGAGGGAACCATGTTAACTTAAAGTTAGCAATTCAAACCAAAAATAGAAAATAGAACTCCAGTTCTCATGATAATGAATTCACGTGCATCTTTATCCTGAATATTCTGTCAACATATATCATGCATTCAGTCACTCTACTGATTTTGGGGAAAGTGAATTTAAGTGGCACTGATTGGGGAAGGAGATAGAAAGCTGTATTAGCAAAAGGTATAAGGAACTCTAGAGGGAAGAGGTGCTTTGTCTGCACAGGCTCAATCTTCAGGGTCCAGGTAACATTTCCAAATGACCAGGCCTTCCAATTTCAAGTTCATTCCAAATTCTTTATTTCAATTGCCAGATACAATATTTTTTTTTGAGACCAGATCTGTGACTTCTTTAGAATAAGAAAGACAACTTTGGTAGATTGGATATTTTCTCTCTTAATGCTGACCAGCACTTTCTATTTTTTTTAATAATAATTTATTTTATTTTTAAAATACATGCAATGGCAATTTTTAACATTCATCTTTGCAAATCCTTGTGTTCCAAATTTTTCTCCCTCCTTTCTTCCCATTCCTCTCCCCTAGACAGCCAGTAATCCAATATAAGTAAAATATGTGCAATTCTTCTATACATATTTTCACATTTGTCATTGACCAGCACCATCTTAACCGATTTACTGTCTTAGAGGATTGCCACAAGCATTGAGAAATAACTTAACTTGCCCAGGATCCTAAAATCAAGTCGTGTCAAAGTGGGGATTTGAATCCAGGTCTTCTTACTCTGAGGCAGACTCCCTGTCTACTATTCCATAATACCTTCCACACCATATAATATTTGGGACATCCCTATAAGGGATAAAACTGCATCATAGTTTTGTTTAGAGACATATGGATTTTGAGCCCTCAGGTCTCTCATCAGTTTTATACAAGATTTATTGATTTTCTGTCAGTGATACTCCTTGGGCAACAGGGTTTTATTAGAACCTTTGATTCAATGACACTTTTAGTGAAGAGAATGTTAGGAGCTCTTCGGTTTCACCTTGGGTCATGTCATTATGTGACCTCTGTCTTGTAATCAGCCCATCATGCTGTATTGATCTTGCAAAGAAACCAGACCTTTATTGCATGTCTTCCTACATAGGGCATATGATAGGGATAGGGATAGTGACTGGACTTACAATTTTGTTAAGATAGGAAATTGAAAAGGAAATGCTTTCTTCCCAATACAAGGTTGCACCTTTTCTGCAACATACACTTTTAGAGAATACTAAGGGGTAGAGTTACCTGCCCAGTCACACAATGTATGTCAAAGGAGGAATGTCAGCCTACAGTCTAGCTCCAACACCAATGGTCTCTTCTCTCTGCCATGTTGCTTCTCTTCATTGGCACTTAATTATCCTTATTTGATTGCTTAATTTTATTTCACAGGATCAGAACCTCAAAATTAGGATTTTCAGCAACTTTCTAGTCCAACCCATATGTTGCTAAGAATCCCCTCTATAACAAAACTTTTAAGTAATAATTCAACTTTTGGTAAAAAACTCTAAGTAAGGGGCTACTCACTTCTTCCCAGGAATCTTCAACATCTTTTGTATACATCCCTTTTTCTCTCCTCAGCCAGTATCATAATTTAGGCTTTTATTACATCTTACCAGATCCATTTTAATAACCTTCTAATTTTTCTCTCTGTCTCAAATCTCTCCTTTCTTCAATCTACCTTCCATCCAGGTTCCAAAGTGATTTTCTTTAAAAAAAAGTGATCATCTCACTCCCTTACTCAATAAATTCTAGTAGTACCCTGTTACATTCAGAATGGAATATAAAGACCTGTGTTTGACATTTGCAGCTCTTCATACTTGATCCCTTCTTGCTTTTCCAGTCTTTTCATGATTTACTCATCTTCATACATACTGCAATCCACCCCATACAAAAGTCATACTGTCCCACTGTCCCACTTGCTTCTTTTCACATACTATACTCCAACTTCCAGCTCTGTACTTTTATACAGGCTGGCCCCCAGTGCCCAGACTGATGTGTTCCCTTCTCATCTCTACCTCTTTGAATCTCTTACTTCTTTCAAAACTTGGCTCATACATTTTGACAGGTCCCTTTTATTTATTCTCATCATGTGCTGCTATCTTTCCTGCCTTCATTTCAAATTGTCTTTCATCTTCTCTTTAATTATCTTACATTTGCCTAAGTATTTATATTATTATTTTTTTGCATGTACAACTGTCCTTCCAAGTAGAATGTAAGCTTTATGAGGGCAGTTATTGTTATTTGCTTTTTTTTTTTTTTTTAATTCCCAGGGTTTGTTACAATGCCTGGGATATTGTAAGCACTGAACAAATGCTTTCTTGATCAATTAATTAGATACAAAGTATTTTTCTTTTATTATCAATAACAAATTTATTTCTTTGCAATTTCAAACTATTTTTCTACTTATTCTCTCTGGCCTAAATGCTCAATTTTTCTGTCTCCTAAAATAGATACCATACAAATTAGAAGAATGTATGTAACTTAATATGTAACTGGACTAAAGCAAAACAAATGTAATCCCTCTTCTAAGTGACAGCCTTTCACATACTTAAACACTGATCATCTCTTCCCTTAACTTGGTGTTTCCTATTTTGGCTAAAAAATGTTTTCAACACACCCTTAAGTGGCATGAATTTGAACCTATCACAGTCCTGATTGTCCTTCTCTGAATGGAGGAAAATATTTGTTTGAAAATTAAACCAACACATTTATAATTTACTTATAAATGCAATCCAGTTAAATTTGTTGCATTATGTCTATTTCTCTGCTCTTTTGGTGACTAAAGTTAGGCAATATTTTATAAGCAAAACAAGTAAAATGAAGAAAGCTAGGAAAATAAATTGATGCTATGTATATCTTTTCCTTTGTGGAAATCTTTCCTAGAACAAAATATATCCTTGAAATTTCTGAATTGCAGATGTCTGCCCCTTATTATTATCCTCTGAATCTGTAGAATTTATTAAATTGACAAGTGAAAATTTGACTAATGTTGGGTGAAAAATATAGCAGCCACTAAATTGGTTATTGAGAGATAACCTTGTTTGGATTATATTTCTAAAACCAGTCAGGCGATGGCCAAGGACTGTATTTCATGAGGTATATTTGACTAATTCACTCAGAAAAACCATTTTTATATAATTCTTCCCACTCCCCTTTTTCTTCAGCCTACTATGCCTAAATTCTCATTATTTCTATTTCCTAAAATACATATCTTATAAAAAATGGAAGAATATACTTAACTGAATATTCCTTGTGGGCCTTCCAAAATAAAATATCTGTTAATTTTTGGATTTATGAGTCAATAGTCCCATGGAAAAGTAGCAGTGCACAAGTATGCTAATCATGACTTATTTAAAATACTCTATTTAATATTCACAACACCCTTGTACCATGGGATGCCCCCAAAAAATTATAGCAAAAATCATTCACAGAAAAAATGACTAGATAAACTGTTGCTGGAACTATGAATAAATCTAACTATGCTAGAAAGCAATTTGAAATTATGATAAAGTTACTAAAATGTCCATATTTGATCCATAAATCACTCTGTTAGGTATATGCCTCCAGGAAGTTTGTGATACAAAGAAGGACCCCATATACACCAAAATATTTCTGGCAATATGTTTGAAATAGTAAAGCGCTTCAAAGTACATGCTTATCAATTGGGGAATGGCTGCTAAACAAGTTTTGGTATATGAATGGAATGGAATGATATTGTGTTGTAAGGAATAATAAATATTATATAGAAAAACATGCAAAGACATAAGAACAAATGCAATGTGAAGTGGCACCAAATGTTAACAATAGAGAGAGCACCCAAGCAATCTAAACTGAATGCAGACATTATAACATCAAACTTGCCCACAAAGAAGATTTAGCTGGGTAAATGCATTGCCTCTCAGTCTGAACAAATATGGGACTGTGGGTATGGAAGACTGTAACTGTCCATCTTTTTTTGATGTATTAATCATTTTTTTCAGAATTCTCCTTGTCCTCTCTTATTTTATTCTTTGTGATAAGAAATAGCTCTCTTGGAAGGGTTAGGGAGACCAAATTTATTTTTAAGAAAAACAGTCACAGACCTCCTACTCTGATACTTCTTCATTATGTGGTAGAGTCACTGGATTCTCCAAGATTACACAAGCAGAATGAAAGATTTTGCAGGTCCTAGAAAGTTGGGAAAGCATCAATGTCTGGTCAGTTCTACACTTGATTTTTAGTTCAGTCCTCCGAAAGGACAGAGTTTAATCAAGTGAATCCAACAGTGCAGTAGACATAAATCTTTGTGTTACACTGTCTACTGGTGTTACTTATCCATGACTAAATTCACCCATATATTCATATATACTCATGTGTACATTACATATGTATATATTACACAGACACATCCATTCACACATTGTATCTGCTCTGTAGAGTGTAAATGACTTGAGTCAAGAGCTTCTTACATCTTATGCTGTATCATCAGCACCTACCACAAAGCCTAACACATCATAGACAATATTTTTTGGACTGGGCTCAATGTGATTCCAGCAGTAATAATCACTCATCTCATTCACATAATGATACGATCATTCTATTTCAGTGAATTCTCCTTTGAGAACTTTTAAAAGAGAAAGATGCTTCAAAGAAAACTTCCGAGACTTGTTGAGGTTACTGTTAGCTAAATAATAATGGATCCTGGCATGGTATTTTGATCCATGTTCCTGTTTGGGGGGGGGAGTCTGGGGAAATTCTCAGGAAACAATTCAGTTCCTGAACATAAACAAACCTTTGCCTCTCTTTGCAGGGTTCTAACCAGCTGTGAGATGAAAAAAATCTCAGTAGGTTGTCATAGCAATGCATGGCACAAGTGTGAAGTGTCCCACTTTGGCTCAGCATTTCTCTATCAGAAATGTTCTGAAAATCAGGATTCCCTAGGGGGGGTAGGCAATTGCGTTTCTGCTCTAGTTGAATGCCTCTCTGTCCTTGTTGCCCTTTTTGTGCCTCTGGGGAAAGTGTCTCATCAGGAGAAAGAGGTGTATTGATGATATACAATATTGCAGAGAGATCAGAAAGAATGGAAAATAATTTTGTTTGCTCCCTTCTGCCATTCCATTCAGGTTGATGAGAGAGCTTTTCAGGTGGGCAGCAGAAACTAAATCCAAGATGCTTTATATATTCAATAGTACTATAGTAGGGTTTGCAGTAGATAGAAGGATAAATAACAATTTTATCTTTAAAGGCTTTATAGCAGCTAAATGGTGCAGTGGACAGAATGGTTAATATAGAGTCAGGAAGAATTTGACTTAAATCCTGTCTCCAATATGTATTAACTGCATTGCTTTAGGATAAGTCACTTATCTTCTGTCTGCCTTACTTCCCTCGTTTACCTCTCTAGGTAACTATAAGGATAAAAATAAGATAATGTATGTAGCATACTTTGAATTCAAAGTACCAGTTATTGTTTTATTTCTGTTATTACTAGATAGGTGATTCAGTAAGTCAAGCTTTGTCTGACTTAGTCTCTTCATCTGTAAAATGGGAGAGTTTATAAGATTATTGTGAGGATCACAAGAGATAATTGTAAAGTGTTTTGCAAACTTTTAAGTGATATATATTACATGTATACAAATTATATCATATATAATATGTGTATACACATACATGTGTAAAAGTGCATATTGTATTTATTTATATGTATATGTGTACACATACATATAAATGCTATCATTATCATTATTGTGACAGCCTAGTAGAGGCAAAATGAAGGTTCACAAATTACTACAGCACAAGGCAGAATGTAATAAGAGTAAGAATGGGGCAAATAAAGTGTTTTGTTCGTTTCCAGGAAAGAGAGAGGATGACTTGGGAAAATCTGGAAAACTTTCATGAAGAAGGTATCATTATTAGAAGCCTGGAAAGATGGAAGACATTGCCAGACAAAAGAACATCCCAGACAGGGATCAGGAAAAGCAAAGACAAGGAGAGAAATCTGCTATTTTTGTTTAAGTGAAATAGTTTTGACAGGAACATAGAATGGACATATGTCAATGGGGATTT
Source organism: Myrmecobius fasciatus (assembly GCA_023553655.1). NCBI lineage: Eukaryota > Metazoa > Chordata > Mammalia > Dasyuromorphia > Myrmecobiidae > Myrmecobius > Myrmecobius fasciatus. The sequence continues at coordinate 836,538 of JAJPUD010000199.1, read as the reverse complement.
ACAAATCTGGAAAAGAAAAATGAAGAGAGCCAATAGTTTTTAGGGTATTTTTCCTTATAGAATCACAGTCAAAAATGTGCACTTAACATAAATCATGTAGAGTTGCAATCAGGGGAAACAGTAGAGAACAGTAGAGAAAGAAACAATAAGGAAAGCAAAGACAACTTTTTTTTTCTTAAATCTCCAATAGAATCCAATAGATTTAGAGCTAGGAGAGACCCTAGAAATCATCTCAGCCATTTTCTACATTTTATAAGTGAGTAAACTGGGAAGGGACTTGATTATAGTCATACAGGGAGCAAGGTGGAAAACCAGCTTTTGAATTTCCTCTGGCTCTTAACTTTAGTACTCTTTCCACTACCTTGAACATTCTCATAGACAAAAATAAACTCAGATCTTTAATAACTTGGGTCTACCATCCAATGCTCTGCAGAGATTGAAGAGTACAGAAATTATCCTTTCAAACTGTTGTCTTGATTCCCAATATTTTATGCGTTTTTTCCTATTTTTTTTGCTTGTTTTTACTACTGATTTTAACTGGTAACATTTAGAAATGCAAATATATTTTGGGGTTTATTTTATAGCCAACTACTTTGCTTAATCTCAGTGTTTTTTTTTTTAAACTATCTAGGATTTTCAAAGTAAACCATTCTATTATAGTGCAGACAGGGAATTTTACCTTCTATTTGATATCTCATAGGCTCTTAATTTTTTTTCTCAATTTGTCTTTGTACCTAGCATTTCTAGAATTATTCCAAATAGCTGGAGATATGGAGTTTACTTATTTTATACTTGATCCATCTGTACAAGTCTCTGTGAGCATGAGAGTCTGTGTACCATAAGTGAGCATTGTGATGTAACAGCCAAAAAACCTAATGCAATCTTGAACTACATTAAATGCAACATGGATTGCGGAAATAGGGAGATCATCAAGGTAAAAATATACAGCAAGTAGTTCTGGAGAGTAGGAGCCAAGTTGACTGAGAAAGCTAGGAAGGGTAGAATAAGTGGAGATAGATAAAAAGGGATGAGATACAGGAAGAGATGTAAGAATAAGAGGTTAGAGTTAGATTAATTTCCTAATTCTGCATCTTCAATGTGGAATATGTTTATGAGAGCAAGGATATTTCTATTTCTGAGTATGGCTGAGGTAAAAAGAGAGGTACATATCATAAAAGTTAAGTAAATAAATTGGAAAGTCAAAGCATTTGAGAGTTTAACAGAAAGTCTATTTGAATTTCCAAGTATAAGAAAAAGGATTCAATTAGAAGAGATGGCTGAGTCAGGCACTGAATTCATTGAGAAACAGAGATGACCTTTAGGTTAATGGGTAACTATTATCAAAAGCTGTCAATAATAATAATATATTAGGATGCAGTGAACTTTTTAGAAGGAACAGATACTGCGTAACCATGGTAGGGACAGTCAAGAAGTGGCACTGAGGAACAAGAAGCATGTCTACTGTCCTTTCTGGCTCAGTGTCTGGGGACCATGAACTAGGTGCTGCAGAAGACTAAACAAAGATAGAATATCTGTTCAGGGAAGCCAGGTTTCCATGGTTTCAAGAAGGTAGATGATGTGAGAGAGAGATATCTAATGTACAAGGCAATTTATTAACAATAGAACAAGTTTGGAGGTGGGTAGTGGAAGAGGGCAGAGCAGAATTCCTTCATGAGCAAAGGAAAGTTGAGGAGAATGACAATATGACATCAGGAGGAAGGTAATCACTGCAATGGAATCACAAGGACTGGGAGAAGACATTTTTTTTTAAAAAATTTTGCAAAAAATTTATTTTCCCATTTTTTTTTACTTTTTGATCTGATTTTTCTTATGCAGCAAGATAACTGTATAAATATGTATGTACATATTGGATTTAACATGTATTTTTATCATGTTTAACATATATTGTATTACTTGCCATCTAGGGGAGGGGATGGGGGGAAGGGGAGAAATTGGAATACAACATTTTACAAGGGTCAGTGTTGAAAAATTATCCATGTATGTGTCTTGAAAATAAAAAGCTTTAATAAAAAAATGTGAAATTTTGTAATCTGTAGGGCAATAAGATTTCATGCCCTTCCTAGTTGCAAGGATAACTGTGCTTCAGGTTCCAGCTTGGATGTTGATTTGATTTTCTTCACTTGGTAAGGAAAAGGAGGCAAAAGGTGAAGATGGGATTCTGGCCTTAGGTTTATCTGCAAGACCAGACGACAAGAGATTTGGTGTTTCAAAACATGCTGGTTATAGAACTTGTTTTATTCACCCACTCTCACCAGCAAGGAAAGCATTGTCCTATGCCCTAGCTCAGATGTTGACTTGCTTACTGAAGGGGGAAGGGACAATAACTCCAAAGTCGGGGGAAAAAAAAGAGGGGTTTGGTAATGAAAGATATTTCAAGCATAGGGAATAATATGAACAAGGCCACAAAGGAAGAATGGAAGGTATACTTGTTGAGCTATGGCACAAAGTATAAGAGGAAAAAAAAATATGGTGGTACAGCAGGGAGATTCCCAATTGTAAGCAACCTTAAATGCCAGACCAAAAACACTGAACTTCACTTGGAAGCTACTGAAGGACTATAACTACATTTTTATATAAGGAATTTATTTATTTTGACAGTATTGTAAAAGAGAAAACAGAGGTAAGAAAACTTATTAGGAGCCATCATAATAGTTCAAACTGGTAGTAATTAGCATTTATGCTGAAGTGATCTCAGTGGGAAAAGGAAAAGCTATGAAGATAGTATTCAATAAAGCATGTTTATGTTGTATCTGATCATTGTCAGGAGCCAGGGAACGCTGCCCACTTTGTTCCCCTGGAAATCAGTCAATAAATATTTTTAAAATTCTAAATATGTACCAGGTACTGTGCTAATCCCTGGGAATACAAAGACAGATAAAAACAAAACAAAACAGTTCCTAACAGTTCTAATGAGGGACGCATAAAAGGTAGAGGATCCCAGGGTAAATCCTGGTGACAGGTGAAGACATGGCGGGCTTGGTACCTTCAAATGGAAGTTTGGGGGGGGGGAGTCATTCAATCAGAGAAAGGAATTGTAGAGAGAGAGAGGGTACTTCAGAGATAAAAATTTTACGGCTGGAGTGATTTTTCAGGAAGAAGAGGGTTCTAATTAGAGAAGTTTCAAGTTCTGTATGTTGAAAAATGAAGACTAGCTTAATGAGGGAAAACATTGTTAAAATAATGAGAAATGAAGAAACTGATACAGGTGCACATTTCCATAATTCCCCTAATTATTTAATTTTGCTATTACTAATAATGTCTCTCCAGTCATGAAAGATGTGGGTAGGTTGAATCATAAAGGCAACTGATGGTTATCCTTGAACATTTTATTTTTGATTTCCCTCTGGAGTAGCTTTCTGTCTGCCAATTTTTAGAGTGAAATTAACAGACACCTAGCAGCTAACTGGGGATCCCTTTCTGCTGTGTGTCCAGTTTTATGTGGAGACACCTGTCGCTTTGGCAGTCACTGTGAGTCATGCCTCCATCTTCAGAGCACCAATTTAATCGCTAACCTCAAATTAGAGCCAGTGCCAAAATCAGCTTTGGGATTTCTCAAGATTTCTTTAGAGAACAAGATAATTGGAGGTTAGGTCTTTGGATATAAGGATGGAGATAGACTGAACTCAGTAGCTGAAAATTTGTTTAGTGAGTCAGAAGGATAGTGGTTTACTGTTCTAGTATGGAAACTACTCAGGGATCTAGACATTCAATTTTTCCTTTGAGCTTCTCCATGACCTGGAAAAAAAGTGAGAACTTCAGGTCTTTCTCTTTGGTATTCCAAAAGGAAAACAGAAATAGTTATTGGATTATATTTAGAGGCAAGAATTACTCTATGTGGAGAATGCTTAACATTTTTTCTTGTATTTTTGCTATACCAAAGAATCACAGGGCCATAAATTTTGAACTAGAAGGGAAAATAAAGGTCATTTAACCTAGCTCCCTCATTTTATGAATGAAGAAACTTAGGTGTAAGAAATTTATCTAGATATCATTGGTAAAGCAAAAAGCTAGAATTTGACCTCTCTCTTGCATGTGGACTAGCAAATTGAATAGCTGTGTCATATGTTGTAGGGGGGGTGGAGAATAGAAAGAATATGTCATCAATTAAAGGGAAAGTACAGATGTAAGATAAGGGGAAAGAATCATGGATTTTTCCATATGTTAATATTTGTTACCCATACCCTATATAATAACCCTAGTTTAAACCCAATTAGGTCAGCATTGAAAAGAAAAATTTTGTGACAAAATGGAGATATAAAGGGAAATAGTCTTTAATTTTTGCAGGCTGACCACTTTTGGTAGGCAATGGAAGCACTGTAATTTTTTTTTTTTAATATCATTATTTCATGTGAATTTCTTAGCAGCTAGGACAGGGCTCAGAATAATGACTTAAATCTGGTGGACAATTCAGAGATTGTACTCCCTCACAGGGTAATTTTAATAGTAGCAAACTGCCTTCTTATAAGTTTGAAGAAGAAAGCTTATGAACCAATATGGACTGTTTTTAGTATTAAAGTGTTCCAATTGCCACCTAAAAGTGTATTTAAGTCACAATTGTATATGGAAAATGAAGAAGAAGGGAAAGCCAAAGATAAAACCAAGATTTCAAATGTGGGAGACAGTGAATGATTCATGTTATTGATAATAATAGCAACATCAGGACAAGGAACAGATTTAAGAGGAAAGATAATAAGTTTGGTTTGGGAAATTTTGAATGTGAAGTGACAATGGGACATTAAGATATGTTATAGGTAGTTGAAAACTTGGATTCAGAATTTAGAAGCAAAGTCAGGTTTGATAGTATGGATTTATGAATCTTCTGATAAAAGTAATGATTAAAGCAGTATGGAGGAAATTGTTCAGGGAAAGAATGTAGACTGACAAAAGAAAAGAGCCAAGAAAATGCCCTTGGGGAATACCTACATTCAGTTTTTTGAAGAGGACAAGGCACTCATGAAAGACAGAGAAGAAAAATTATATAATAAGAAAATTCAGGGCAATCATTACAAAGCTACTATATAAGAGAGTCATCAGGAAGAAGGGATTATGAACAGTATTAGGTCCTGAAGAGAGGTTAGAGATTAGCTCCAAATAAAGATCATTAGATCTCACAATTGGAGTTCACTTTAAAGAAAATTACTTTAGAACTAGGAGTATATACCAAATTGAAGAGGGTTGAGGAAAGAATAAATAATATAAGGACATAAAGTATTAAGTATAGATGACTGAAATGAAATTTTGAGATGAAGACTAGAAGATAAAAAATAGAATTTAAATAACTTTAAATGAGAAGAAAAACAGAGCATTTTGTTTTGATTTTCATTGTGACAGTCTTTCCTGATTCTGTCCCTCACCTCTTACCCTGATTGAAGGGTATATGTATTGTTGGAAAAGGGCCTGCAGCTAAGGGGGCAGAGGCAAGATGGCAGAGTGAACACACTACTCTCTCTGACCTCCTCTGATCTTCCCTCAAACCAACAGCAGATTAAGCCTCTGTACTGGTTCTGGTGTCAAAGTGCCCCCAAATATTTCAAGCACAACACATTCCCAGAAGAAGTTACCTTGGAAAAGCCTCAGAACAAGTCTGCTTCAGTCGGGTTATCAGCCCAGGTTAACAGAAGAGGAAATAAATTATTTAAATACCCCCATTTTAGAAAAAGAAATAGAACAAGCTATTAATCAACTCCCTAAGAAAAAATCTCCAGGGCCAGATGGATTTACATGTGAATTCTACCAAACATTCAAAGATCAATTAATTCCAATACTATATAAACTATTTGAAAAATAGGGAAAGAAGGTATACTACCAAATTCCTTCTCTGATACCGATATGGTGCTGATAGCTAAACCAGGTAGGGTGAAAACAGAGAAAGAAAACTATAGACCAATTTCCCTAATGAATATTGATGCAAAAATGTTAAGATATTAGCAATGAGATTACAGAAAGTCATCCCCAGGATAGTACACTATGACCAAGTAGGATTTATACCAGGGATGCAGGGCTGGTTCAATATTAGGAAAACTATCAGCACAATCAATTATATTAATAACCAAACTAACAAAAATCATATGATTATTTCAATAGATGCAGAAAAAGCATTTGATAAAACCCAACACCCATTCCTATTAAAAACACTAGAGAGAACGAGCAGTACCAGGAGATCATTATACACAGCAACAACAATACTATCTGATAATCAATTCTGATGAACGTGGCTCTCTGCGACAATGAAATGTTTCAAACCACTTCCAATTGTTCAGTGAAGAAAGCCACATATATCCAGAGAGAGGGATATGAAATGTGGAGCACAACATAGCATTCTCATTCTCTCTATTGATGTTTACTTGCATTGTGTTTCCTTTCTCTGATTATTTTTTTATATAGATAGGATTTTTCTTGCACAACAATTTGTCAAGTATTTTTACATTATTAACATATAGTGAACTTCCTGCCATCTAGGGGAGGGGAGGGGAATGGGGGTAAATTTTGTAATGGAAAGCTTTGTAAAGATCAATGCGGGGGAAATACCCATACATATGTTATACAAATAAAAAGCTTTAATAAAAAAAATTGATATTAACTATGCCTCTTTGCTGAAAGCTGTTAACAAAAACAAAAAAACAAAAAACAAACAAAAAAAAACAGTGAAGAGTAGAGGAATAAATGGGCTTTTCCTTAAAATGATTAGTAGCATCTACTTAAAACCATCAGCAAGCATCATATGTAATGGAAACAAATTAGAACCATTCCCAATAAGATCAGAAGTGAAACAAGGCTGCCCACCGTCAACATTACTATTTAATATTGTATTAGAAATGTTAGCTTTGGCAATAAGAGAAGAAAAAAAAGATAAAAGGAATTAGAGTAGGTAACGAGGAAACCAAATTATCACTCTTGGCAGATGACATGATGGTATACTTAGAGAACTCTAGAGACTCAACTAAAAAACTACTAGAAATAATTCACAACTTTAGTAAAGTTGCAGGATACAAAATAAATCCACATAAATCATCAGCATTTTTATATATTACCAACAAAGTTCAGTAGCAAGAGGTACAAAAAGAAATTCCATTCCAAATAGCAGATGATAGGATAAAATATTTGGGAATCTATCTGCCAAGGAAAAGTCAGGAACTATATGAACTAAACTACAAAACACTTTCCACACAAATAAAATCAGACCTAATCAATTGGAAAAACATTAAATGCTCATGGGTAGGCAGAGCGAACATAATAAAAATGACAATACTACCCAAACTAATCTACTTATTTAGTGCCATACCAATCAAACTCCCAAGAAATTATCTTAACAGATCTAGAAAAAATAGTAGCAAAGTTCATCTGGAAGAACAAAAGGTCAAGAATTTCAAGGGAATTAATGAAAAAAAAATGCTGATGAATGTAGCCTAGCTGTGTCAGATCTAAAACTATATTATAAAACAGCAGTCATCAAAACCATTTGGTACTGGGTAAGAAATACAGTAATCGATCAGTCACAAGACAAATTATGCAATAACTATAGCAATCTAGTGTTTGATAAACCCAAAGACCGCACCTTTTGGGATAAGAACTCACTATTTGACAAAAACTGTTGGGAAAATTGGAAACTAGTGTGAAAGAAATTAGGGCTTGATCCACCCCTAACACCACATACCAAGATAAACTCTAAATGGGTTCATGATTTAGACATAAAGAGTGATATTTTAAGCAAATTAGAGGAACATAGAATAGTTTACCTCTCAGACCTGTGGAGAAGGAAGGAATTTGTGTCCAAAGTAGATCTGGAACTCTTAATTGAACACCAGATAGATGATTTTGATTATATTAAGTGAAAAAGTTTTTGTACAAACAAAACTAATGCAGACAAGATTAGGAGGGAATCATCAAATTGGGAAATCATCTTTACATTTAAGGGTTCATTTAAGGCCTCATTTCTAAAATATAGAGAGAATTGTCTCATATTTATAAGAATTCAAGCCACTCTTCAATAGATAAATGGTCAAAGGATATGAACAGACAATTTTCAGAGGATGAAATTAAAACTATTTCTAGTCATATGAAAAGGTGCTCCAAGTCACTATCGATCAGAGAAATGCAAATTAAGAAAACTCTGAGGTACCACTATACACCTGTCAGATTGGCTAAAATGACAGGAAAAGATAATGATGAATGTTGGAGGGGATGTGGGAAAACTGGGACACTGATACATTGTTGGTGGAACTGTGAACGGATCCAGCCATTCTGGAGAGTAATTTGGAGCTATGCTCAAAAAGTTATGAAACTGTGCATACCCTTTGACCCAGCAGTTTTTCTACTGGGCCTATATCCCAAAGAGATCTTAGAGAAGGGAAAGGGACCCACATGTGCAAGAATGTTTGTGGCAGCCCTTTTTGTAGTGGCTAGAAACTGGAAACTGAAGGGATGCCCATCAATTGGAGAGTGGCTGAATAAATTATGGTATATGAATGTTATGGAATATTATTGTTCCGTAAGAAACGACCTGGAGAGACTTGCATGAACTGATGCTGAGTGAAATGAGCAGAACCAGGAGATCATTATACACAGCAACAACAATATTATATGATGATCAATTCTGATGGACATGGCTCTCTGCAACAAAGAAATGTCTCAAACCAGTTCCAATTGTTCATTGAAGAAAGCCATATACACCCAGAGAGAGGCCTGTGAGATCTGTGTGTGAACCACAACGTAACATTTTAACATTCTCTATTGATGTTTGCTTGCATTATGTTTTCCTTCTGTTTTTTTTCTTGTAGATACAATATTTTAACATAATTAACATGTATTAGACTTCCTGCTATCTATTTTATTAAAGTTTTTTATTTGTAAAACATATGCATGGGTAATTTTTCAACACTGACCCTTTCAAAGCTTTCTGTTACAAATTTTTCCCTCTTTCCTCTCTCCCCTTTCCCCTAGATAGCAGGAAGTCTAATACATGTTAATTACATTAAAGTACTTGACAAATCAAATATGTGTATACAAATTTATACAATTTATCTTGCTGTACAAGAAAAATTGTATCTATAAGGAAAAAAAAAAACGGAGAAGGAAGCAATACCTGTCTGAATCTGCTACCAAAGTTGAGTCACCTCAAGACAGAGACCAACAAATAATTTTTGTTCCTAAGGTCATCCTTATTGGCTTAACATTAATCTTCTGAGACATTTGTAAGAAGTAAAAAAGAATAGGATTCACAACCATTAAGGATACCTAGTACAAGAAACTAAATTCTTGGGTTTGGACTTGCCTAGTAACAAAGGAAAACAATGGCTGACTGATGACCAAAGGATTCATTGGTTGAAAGGGAGATGCTGGTGTTTGAGTTTATTACTTTCAGATAAAATTATTAAAGAATATACATTTACAGTATTTTTGTGAATTAGTTCAATTTAAATACATCATGAATTGGGGTGAGAGGCATTTTTTCTGGTTGGCAAGTGGCAAACAAGACATTCTTTATTTGAACAGCTGCAACAAAAGATCTGAACCATGGGTATGCTAACAGGTGCTTAATTAGATTTTTCCCTGAGCATGCTAGTCAGCAGACATTTAAACATTCACACATTTAAACATAAACACTTGACCTATTCTTTTCCATGTGAATCCCGATAAAAGTCATCAGTGCTGAATACTGTTCCATAGCTCAAGGCACAAAAACATAATTGTTCCTATGTGGAACTAATGCTCTTTTGAAGTTCTTTCCAAAGTTAACCTATACAATGTTTACACCTCGACTCCTGTTTTCATAGTGAGGAGTAGGGATACTTCTTCCGTTAAACCAAAATAAATGATGAGAGAATGGGTGATGTTTCTAAGTAATTTTAAAGAATTGGACAGAAGAGTTGACAATTCACATTGGATGACTTATATATATATATATATATATATATATATTTTTTTTGTGTCTGGGGATATTGAGTGAGTGTCACGCGCCCACACACACAGAGAATGTGAAGTGTCTGAGACCAGATTTGAACTCAGGTCCTCCTGACTTCAGATGATTTATATTTTTAATGAGATAGGAAGCTATGTAATGTCTCAGAGTGGGTGAGGGCTACAAAGAGGGGGAAAATGTGTTTCAAAGATTTTGACAAGCTTCTCCTTGGGTGCAACAATTTTGGAAGCAGCTCTTATGATATAATACACATTCCTTTTTATGGAATAATTTTATTTTAGGCATTAGAAGAAATAGCTAGAACCTCCCTGTTCTTATATCACACCTATGCTTCCTTGGAATTAATATCATCAGTGTGTCTGGACTCATGTCCATGCAGACTCTTTCCTAGAATAAAATGACAATATGGTTCTCAGTGAAATTCTTGATTTTATTCTTGACTGACTTGGGCTCATTTTATTGATGTGGACTTTGAACTGGAACAGTTGCTTCTTTATAGAATTCAATAATGAGCTAATTTAGAAAATCTACATCACTATCACCACTTGTTTTAGCACACAGATTGTCAGGACTATATGGAAGCAAGTTCTGCTAGACTATCTTATATGAATAGACTAATAGGGCCAAAACTCCTACATTGGGTCTTTGTTGTCTCAGTATTGTCCCAATAATGAGTGGTGAAATTCTTCATCAGCCTCCTTTGTCCTTATATTCTAAATCATTGTAATATTATATAATATGAGTAAGCATAAAAAGATGACTGCAAAGTTTAAAAATGATTAGAAGGAAAATATTTATGGTCTTTAAAACTCTATTTTTGGTAGATTTGCAGGATCAAACCAAGTCAATAAAAAGGGATTGCTGTGTATATATATTATATATACACATATATGTATAATGTATAAATATATATCCATATATATGTACATATAGACATACGCATACACACACACTTAGTCTTCATCAAGATGTGAGTTCATTAGAAAAGAGAATTCTCAGGATATTCTTTCTACTGATTTCTATCATGATCAGCTTGACAACTTTGAATCTTAGGAAACCACCAGAAGTAATAAGAAATCTAGAGGCTTGCCTCCTTATATTATTGTAATCACAGCTATTATCATGATCAGAGACAGGACTTGAACCCAAGTCTTCTTGATTCTAAGAATGGCCCACCATCCATTCTGCCATAATACCTAATTATGTAAAGAAATAAAGTGTGCTTATTCTTGTTGAATTGGAACAGTTATATAATTGGTAACAGGCAACAAAACTAGCATTTACAAAGGCAGTTCTCTCTTTGCTATTTCATATATCTACATTTACACAATTCACAAGCACACACACATCTATGGGGAAAGAGGGAGAGGAAAAAATCAAATGTTCTAAAATGCTTAGGAGTAAATATTATGATAATAAAGAACTAAAAGAAACGTGGGTGCCTACAAATTGAGAAGAAGTTAAACAACTGGTATATCTATATGCTATAATATTAACAAAGAAATCTAGAGAAATATCAGAATTTTTCTCTGTGACTGATGTATTTCCTAAAATGAACCATTTGTTCCCACCACTATATCCATGCTCCTTGTCTATCAAGTTGTCTCTTCTAGTGTTAAAAAAATTTTTAAAAAAATTGTTTTTTCATCACTGAACAATTGGAAGTGGTTTGAAACATTTCATTGTTGAAGAGAGCCACGTCCATCAGAACTGATCATCATATAGTTTTGTTGTTGCTGTGTATAATGTTTTCCTTTTTCTGCTCATTTCACTTAGTATCAGTTCATGCAAGTCTCTCCAGGCCTCTCTGAAATCGTCCTGCTGGTTGTTTCTTATAGAACAATAATATTCCATAACATTCATATACCATAATTTATTCAGCCATTCTCCAATCGATGGGCATCCATTCAGTTTTCAGTATCTAGCCACCACAAAAAGGGCTGCCGCAAACATTCTTGCACATGTGGGTCCCTTTCCCTCCTCTAAGATCTCTTTGGGATATAGGCCCAATAGAAACACTGCTGGGTCAAAGGGTATGCACAGTTTGATAACTTTTTGAGCATAGTTCCAAATTGCTCTCCAGAATGGAACTGCTCTCACAGTTCCACCAACAATGTATCAGTGTCCCAGTTTTCCCACATCCCCTCCAACATTCATCATTATTAAAAAGAAATCATTTTGAGATTCGACTCTATTGCATTAACTGATGCAGAATAAAGGAGACAATAAATAAAATGACTATATGGTGGAAATGAGTAAATCACTAAAAGAAAGCCGATTCCCAAGTAGCTCTGAAGAAACATAAAGGTTCCAGAGTTATCTAACATGAAAATACCTTTATCCTGCTCTTGACAGTAAATGTGGAGACTATGAAGACAGGATGTCATATACATTGTCAAACAGGGTAAATGTATTTTTTTTTTTTTTTTGCTTACCTGCTTTGTTTTATTGCAATGAAAGGTTTATTTTCCAAGCAAGGAGGAGGAAGGTGGGTATTTCCAGAAATGACTCTGATAAAACAACAAAACACATTTTTAAATGGTGTGAAATGAATGTGGTAGGGCCTATCAGAACAATAGGCTGTACTCACTCTGGGGAGAGAGAAATGTAGTTTGTTACTGTCTGTCTATCAATTTATCTCTTTAAATGTTTAGGGAAATGATTATTCATAAAATTCTTACAAAGGCTTATTCAGTGCAAACCTGTGCTGGAACTGGTATTTCCAGTAGTGTTCTTTGGGGGCCATTTACAATACCTAAAACAGACTATAAAACTGTCAAGAAGGCATACTGCAAACAAACCAGGTTATTGGAGTTCAGAGTCATTTTGACATTGCTCAGCCACAAAAATGGTCTTTGAAAAGTCACCTAAATATAGTTTAGTTGAACAGTTGAAATTCAAATAAGAAATCATTTTGTTTCCCTTGGCTCCTTGTCTATAAGGTTCTCTCTTCTAGTATTAAGAAATTTTTTTTAAAAGAATTGCTCTAATAGAATTTTAAAAACAACTACAAGTTTACTAGTTTTTATGTTCCTGAAAAATAAAGTCAAATAAAAAGCAAAAACTATGTCCTCTTTCCTAAGAAGTTCAATTAATTATCTTTTAGTAGCTTAAGGAAAGGAATCACTTTAAGATTCAAATCTGTTTGAAAAAGCCTTCCAAGTATATCAGTTATGCACATTTCACTACTGTGATTTTTCAGTAGGATTCAGTGTCTGGCATGGCATTTTACTACTCATTATATACCTTCATGCTAATTTCTTTTACTGTGTGGGTAGCCCATAAATTCAGTCCCCACTCTTCCTCTACTTCCCTATTGGATAAAATAGATTTCTATATTCAGTTCATTGTGAATATTATTCCTTCTTTCAGCCAATGGTGATGAGAATAAGGTTCAAGCTATGCTCACTACCCAACCTCTCATCTTCTTCACTGCAATAGGTCTTTTGTACCTCTTCGTGTGAAATAATTTATACCATTCTGTCTCTCCCTTACTTCTGCACCCAGTGTATTCCCCTTCCTTATACCTTAATTTTTCTATGTGATTCTATATATATATTTTTAGCTAGACTATTTTGTGATATAATTTTTAGGAATTATAAGTATCATCTTCTGGTGTGGGGATATAAATAGTTTGTCTCTATTGAATTCTTTATATTTTCTTTTCTGTTTTTACCCATTTCTGCTTCTCTTGTCTTGATATTGGAGGTCTTCTCCTTATGAAAGCTTGAAATATTTCTACTTCATTGATGATCATTTTTCCCTTGATGCTTTATGCTTATTTTTGCCAGGTATGTGACTCTTGGTTGTAGTCCTACCTCCTTTGCCTTCCAGAATATTGTGTTCCATGACCTCTGATTGATGTTACAGCAATCAAGTCTTGTGTAATCCTGATTATGATTCTCTGATATTCAAATTGTTTCTTTCTGGCCACTTGTAGGTTTTTTTTTTTTTGTTTTTGTTTTGTTTTGTTTTGTTTAACTGGTATTCCTGAAATTTGGCTATAATGTTCCTTGTAGTTTTTATTTTGGCATTTCTTTTTTAAAAATGATCAAGGGATTCTTTCAAAATTTATTTTTCCCTCTGTTTTCAGGATATCAAGACAGTTTTCCTTGTTACTTTCTTGAAAGATGTTGTCCAAATCCTCCTTTTGATTATGGGCGTTCAGGTACTCCAATGATTCTGATATTATCTCTCCTAGATCTATTTTCTAGGTCAGTTATTTTCCCCATGAGATGTTTTGGATCACCATCTAATTTTTCCTTCTTTTAAATTTCTTTGATTTATTCTTGGTATCTTATTAGTTTCCACTTGTCCAGTTCTAACTTTTAAGATGATGTTTTCCTCAGTTAGCTTTTGTATTTTCTTTTCCATTTGACCTCTTAAAGAGGTCAAATGTTTTCTTTAGTGGATTTTTGTATCTCCTTTTCCTCTTGGCCAATTCTACCTTTTAAATAGTTTTCTAAGATGTCGATTCTTTTCTTTAAATAATTCTTTTGCATCAATCTCATTGCTTCTCCCAGGTTTTCTTTTCTTATAAGATTTTTCAAATCTTTTTTGAGCTTTTCATTGAGTTCTTTCTCAGCTTGATACTACTTTCCATTTTACTTTGAGGTTTTGCCCATCATATTTTGATATTGTTGTCCTTTTCTGAGTTTATGTGTTGATCTTTTCTGTCACCATAATAATATTCTGTGATTTGCTTATCTTATTTTTTAGAGGGGATGTATTTTTCTTTTTACTTAAATTTTAGCTCAGCTCCCAGAATGGAAGGAATTCTGTTTCAGACTTCTTGTGCCAGTGGCTGTTGAGTCCTGAGTGTTTACCTGGTGCTGAACTGATATTGCCCTGAGGCCCACAAGGGACCTCTTGTGACTGGTGCTACACTTAGGGAGTGCCAGAAGGGGTACTTGAAACTGGATTTTCATGACTGTGACTATTTCTCTTTCCACAACATTGGATTACCAAATTTTTTTGATGTTTTTTGATTTTTGATTTTTTTTCTTTTTATTAAAGCTTTTTATTTGCAAAACATATGTATGGGTGATTTTTCAACATTGACCCTTGCTGGGTCAAAGGGTATGCACAGTTTGATAACTTTTTGAGCATACTTCCAAATTGCTCTCCAGAATGGTTGGATCCGTTCACAGTTCCACCAACAATGTATCAGTGTCCCAGTTTTCCCACATCCCCTCCAACATTCATCATTATCTTTTCCTGTCATGTTAGCCAATCTGACAGGTGTGTAGTGGTATCTCAGAGTTGTCTTAATTTGCATTTCTCTGATCAATAATGATTTGGAGCACCTTTTCATATGACTAGAAATAGTTTTAATTTCATCATCTGAAAATTGTCTGTTCATATCCTTTGACCATTGATCTATTGGAGAGTGGCTTGAATTCTTATAAATATGAACCAATTCTCTCTATATTTTAGAAATGAGGCCTTTATTGGAATCCTTAAATGTAAAAAATGATTTCCCAATTTATTGCTTTCCTCCTAATCTTGTCTGCATTAGTTTTGTTTGTACAAAAACCTTAACTTAATATAATCAAAATTATCTATCTGGTGTTCAATTAAGAGTTCCAGTTCTTCTTTGGACACAAATTCCTTCCTTTTCCACAGATCTGAGGTAAACTATTCTATGTTCCTCTAATTTGCTTATAATATCACTTTTTTTTTATCTAAATCATGAACCTATTTGTAATCTTATCTTGGTATGTGGTGTTAGGTGTGGGTCAAACCCTAATTTCTTCCATACTAGTTTCTAATTTTCATAGCAGTTTTTGTCAAATAGTAAGTTCTTATCCCAAAAGGTGGGATCTGTGGGTTTATCAAACACTAAATTGCTATAGTTATTGCCTAGTGTGTGACCTTATCCTATTCCACTGATCGACTACTTTGTTTCTTAGCCAGTACCAAATGGTTTTGATGACTGCTGCTTTATAATACAGTTTTAGATCTGGTACAGCAAGGCCACCTTCATCAGCCTTTTTCTTTCATTAATTCCCTTGAAATTCTTGACCTTTTGTTCTTCTAAATGAATTTTGCTACTATTTTTTCTAGATCTGTAAAATAATTTCTTGGGAGTTTGATTGGTATGGCACTAAATAAGTAGATTAATTTAGGTAGTATTGTCATTTTTATTATATTCACTCGGCCTACCCATGTCATGTTAGCAAATATTTAGGGAGAGGGAAACTTCACCACAAAATTCTGTATTGGTAATGCATCAATATAGTATTAGGCTCCCTGAGAAGAGGTGTTTTTTTCATTTTTGTTTTTGTCTCCAAGGTGCCTGGAAGATAAGAAGTACTTAATCAATGCTTCTTGACTGAATGAGAGTGGGGAGAATATGGCACTTGAGAACTGATAGGAGTGGAGGAGAAAGTGAACAGGCGGCACTTAGTTACTTATACAAGAGAAATCCGTTTGGATCTTGTTCATAGATAGAAAGGTAAGGGGA
The DNA here is from genome assembly GCA_023553655.1 of Myrmecobius fasciatus. Lineage (NCBI taxonomy): Eukaryota > Metazoa > Chordata > Mammalia > Dasyuromorphia > Myrmecobiidae > Myrmecobius > Myrmecobius fasciatus. The sequence continues at coordinate 820,132 of JAJPUD010000199.1, read as the reverse complement.
AAATACATTGTATTTTATTGTTTATCTTTATACCTGGATTTAAAAGTCAGGTTTTTTATTCAGCTCTGGTCTTTTCATTGGGAATGCTTGAAATTTCTCTATTTCATTAAATATCTATTTCTCCTTTGAAAGATTATATTCATTTTGGCTGGATAGGTTATTCTTTGTTATAATCCTAATTCTTTTACTTTTCAGAATATTATATTCCAAACTTTTCATGCTTTTAACATAATAGCTTCCAAATAATGTGTGAACCTAAATGTGCCTCCACCATATTTGAATTGTTTCTTTTTGGTTTCTTAAGTATTTTTTTCTTTGACTTGGGAGATCTAGAATTTTCTATAATATTCCTGGAACTTTTCATTTCGGAATTTCCATCAGGTGGCTATCAAATGTTTCTTTCAATTTCTATTTTACCTTCTGGCTCTAGAATATCAGGGCAGTTTTCTTTGATAATTTCTTGAAATATGATATCTAGCCTCTTGCTTTCATCATGACTATTAAGAAGTCTGATAATTCTTAAATTATCTCTCCTCAAACTATTTTCTAGGTCAGTTATTTTTCTAATGAGATATTTAAATTTTTTGTCTTCTTTTTAAAAAATTCTTTTTACTTTATTTTTTCTTCTTGCTGTCTCATGTAGTCATTGGCTTCCACTTGTCCCTTCTAACTTTTAAGGAATTATTTTGACCAATTATGTTTTTTTAAAAAAAATCATCAGTAAAATTTTACACCTCTTTTTCCATTTGGCCAATTCTGCTTTTGAAACTATTGTTTTCTTCAGTATGTTTATCTCCATTACCAAACTGTTGATTGCATTTTCCTATTTTTTCTTTATTCTAATTTCTTGACCTAATTTTTTTCTGCCACTCTTATGTTGGAATTATATGTTTAGCTCTTCAAGGAGTTCTTTTTTTTTTTATACAGCTTTTTATTTACAAAACATGAGTGATTTTTCTACATTGACCTTTGCAAAAACTTTTTTTTCCCAAGCTTTTCCCCTCCTTTCCCCCACGCCCCACCCCTAGATGACAGGTAATCTAATACATGCTAAATAGGATAAATTATAGGACAAATACAATACATGTATACATATCTATACAGTTATCTTACTGCATAAAAAACATCAGATCTAGAAAGAGAAGAAGAAAAAACAACCTAAGAAGGAAAACAAAATGCATGGAAATATTCACAGAAAGTGTTAAAATTCTGTGTTGTGGTTCACTCTCAGTTCCCACAGGTCTCTCTCTGGATGTATATGACTATCTTCATCGCTGAACAATAGGAACTGGTTTGAATCACATCATTGTTGAAGAGAACCATGTCCATCAAAATTGATCATCGTATAGTCTTGTTACTGTGTATAATGTTCTCCTGGTTCTGCTGATTTCACTCAGCATTAGTTCATGTCTCTCCAGGCCTCTCTGAAATCCTCCTGTTGGTCGTTTCTTACAGAACAATAATATTCCGTAACATTCATATACCATAATTTATTCAGCCACTCTCCAATTGATGGGCATCCTTTCAATTTCCAGTTTCTTGCCACTACAGAAAGGGCTGCCACAAACATTTCTGCACATGTGGGTCCCTTTCCCTCCTTTAAAATCTCTTTGGGATATAGGCCCAGTAGAAACACTGCTGGGTCAAAGGTTATGCACAGTTTGATAACTTTTTGAGCATAGTTCCAAATTGCTCTCCAGAATGGTTGGATCCGTTCACAGTTCCACCAACAATGTATCAGTGTCCCAGTTTTCCCACATCCCCTCCAACAGCTATCATTATCATTTCCTGTCATTTTAGCCAATCTGACAGGTGTGTAGTGGTATCTCAGAGTTGTCTTAATTTGCATTTCTCTGATCAATAGTGACTTGGAGCACCTTTTCATGTGACCGGAAATAGTTTCAATTTCTTTGTCTGAAAATTGTCTGTTCATATCTTTTGACCATTTATCTATTGGAGAATGGCTTGAATTCTTATATATTTGAGTCAATTCTCTATATATTTTAGAAATGAGGCCTTTATCAGAACCTTTGGATGTAAAAATATTTTCCCAGTTTACTGCTACCCTTCTAATCTTGTCTGCATTCATTTTGTTTGTACAAAAACTTTTTAACTTGATATAGTCAAACTTATCTATTTTGTGATTAATGATGACCTCTAGTTCTTCTTTGGTCACAAATTCCTTCCCCCTCCACAGGTCTGAGAGGTAAACCATCCTACATTGTTCTAATTTGTTTATAATATCATTCTTTATGCCTAGATCATGAATCCATTTTGACCTTATCTTGGTATATGGTGTTAGGTGTGGGTCAATGCCTAATTTCTTCCAGACTAGTTTCCAATTATCCCAGCAGTTTTTGTCAAATAGTGAGTTTTTATCCCCAAAACTGGGGTCTTTGGGTTTATCAAATACTAGATTACTACTGTCATTGAGTATTTTGTCCTGTGAACCTAACCTATTCCACTGATCCACTACTCTATTTCTTATCCAGTACCAAATGGTTTTGGTGACCACTGCTTTATAATATAGTTTTAGATCTGGTGCAGCTAGGCCACCCTCATTTGCATTTTTTTCCATTAATTCCCTTCTGCAAGGAGTTCTTGTTGGGTTTGTGTCCAAATCACTTTTTTTCTTTGATGCTTTGCTTATAGACCTTTTGACTTCATTGTTTTCTTCTGAATTTGTAACTTAATCTTTTCTGTCATCATAGTAGATTTGTGTGGTCAGGTTATTTATTTATTTTTTTAGTTGTTTACTCACTTTTCTATCCCATTTCTTTATTTTGAATTTTATGTTAAAGTTGGTGCTTATCTCTAGGGAGAAGTGTGGGGAGGGGAACTGTCCCTCACTTAAGGTTATTTCACACTGCAATTTTCAGAAGTAGTTCTTGGGTTTGGGGAGTTTCTGATGCTACCAAGGTGATGTGATCTGGGGACAGTTAAGTCATAGCTCTCCTTCTCTGTACTCTTGTCTTTACCCAGGAAGGTCCCTTGCTCCTTTGGGATTGCAATTAATATTACTCCTTAGGGTCCCTTCTTTCTTGAAACTGGAAATGATAAAGTTCTTCAGGATCCCCAATCTCTAGTTTTTTAGTATTCCTTTCTTTCTCTGAACTGTGATCCAGAAGTGAGCATAGGCAGTCCAGTTACCAAATGGCATTTGGTCCCATATTGAGGACTTGTACAGGGGTCCTTTGTAATTTCTTTCTTACCATTTGCCATATCTCCATATTTTCTCTGGCTTGAGAGCACCTAAAACTGCTGCTCTGTCATGAACACTACCTAGTACCACCACTAGTGATGAATCCTTGTGGGCTCTGGACCAGTCTCTACCTATGTCACAAATCTTTCTGTCTTCCTAAGTTGTCTTGGGAGAAAAGAATGCTTTACACTAACCTTTTATTGGCTTTGCCAGTCCAAATTTGAAGCCTTATTTTAAAATTATTTGGAGGGGAATTTTGGAAGAGCTCAACTGAGAGTTTCTTCTACTCTGCACTTTCTCTAAGTCCAAACTGTGCTTTATAGCAAGAGAATAAGTGCCTTGGCAAAGTGATGGTAAAAAAAAAAAAAAAAAAATTAGATTTCTTTAAGCTTGGAGGCATAATGCAGCTTTGGAATCCCAATGCTTCATCCTACATCTTTTCTGTTTATATTATTATTATTATTAATTATTATTGTCATGCATGGAATAGCTCACAGCATTTTGATGTCATAGTTTATGCAGCTACAGGACTCACATGCACCAGAAAGAGAGATAATAAAGAAGCTTTGTCTCAGATTGAGTTTAGGATGGCTTATCCAAATTATACTAGTCAAATTATTCCTAGAAAAGAGAACCTAGTGATGGGCATGAATCCAATCTAGGGAAATGATTCAATGGCATTCTAATCATACAGTTCAATTGTAATGATATCAGCTTCTCACCCATTCAAGAGTATCCAGTGGCCAAAAATAGAAAGGTTTCTTTGTAAATAGTTTTGTTTCATTAATATTTACTCAGGGAATACATCCAGATACATCCCTTAATAAGGTCAATAAAACAGATTTATATGTTTAGAAAAACTATCTCCTTTCAAAGCCCAAAATTCACAATCATAGAAAATATTTATTATTAAGTACAGCATGCCATAGTGGACACAGCTGGCATTGAAGGGAGAAAACCTAGGTGCTAATTCAGATTCTGATACATATTTGATATATTACCCCAGGGAAGTCACTTCTCTTAGTGTCCTAGACAACTAAGACTGTCAACTACTGAAGAAGTATAATCTCACAATAACAATTTCCTCACCTGGGAGTTCCCTAAAGAAATAAAAAGTTCAACTTTTCTCCCTGTCTCTCCTATGTCCTATGAGGTTGTTTAGTAAAGCGATGACAGAATTTTCTTAATAATATTTTATCTTTCCAAATACATGGAAGGATCATTTTCAACATTCATTTTTGTAAGATTTTGTGTTCCAAATTTTTTTTCCTTCTCTCCCTTAGTTCCCCCCCTCCAAGACAGCAAACAATCTGATATGTTAAACATGTACAATCTTTAAATATATTTCTGTACTTGTTATGTTGTGAAAAAAAAAATCAGACCAAAAGGGAAAAACAAGAAAGAAAAGCAAAGAAAAAAAGTGAAACTATTATGTTTCAATCCATATTCAGTCTCCATAGTTCTTTCTCTGGATAAATATGACATTTTCCACCCCAAGTCGATAGGAATTGTCTTGGATCATTGAGCTAAGTCTTTCTTAATTGATCATTGTATAATTTGGCTGTTATTATGTATAATGTTCTCCTGGTTCTGATCACTTTGTTTAGTATCAGTTTGTGTAAGTCTTTCCAGACTCTTTTTTTTGAAATCAGCCTCTCCTCATTTCTTATAGAACAGTAATACTCCATTACATTCACATTCCCCTCTGATTTTTATAAAACTCTATGAAAGGATTAGGTTCAGCTTCTTTAAAACTTATGACAAATTTGTAAAACTAATCCTCACCCAACTTATCACAGAAGAATAAGGAAAACCAGACTCAACAAATAATATTTCCATAATCAATAAAAAAGATTATTATATTTATTATATATTTTATTATTATAAGTTATTTAGCCATTCCCCAATTGAGGACATTCATTCCATTCCATTTCCAATTCTTTGTCACTACAAATAGAATTGTGACAAATATTTTTGCACATATTTTGCACAACAAATGAGAGGATTATCTTTAGAATCAGAAAGAAGAATTCAAGTCTAGTCCCTGACATGATCTCTGCTTGTATGACTTTGTGCAATTAAGCAGATGTTTGATGTCTAATGCAATTGCTTATTAATTTAAATTGAAGAACAATTTTTATAAGCACTTATTATTTCATTTATTGTGTTTATATTCCCAGTAAAAAGAACAAGGCTTAGTAAATAAATTTCACTTTATATGTACTTTCCAACTGATTTCATTGAAAGGAATTTCTTACTTGGGAATTCTCAGCACCAAATAAGTTTTTTTTTTAATTGCAAAGTATATGAACTAAGTCACAAATATTATCCCGAATTATCCTGGATCTTGGTTTAACTTCATTGAGTTTTCTTCAGGCATATTTTGAAACATTTCTCCCATGCATTTAATATGGAAATCTAACAGTTTAAATATCTCTTTTGTGAAATCGGAGATTTACTGATATCTGGAACTATCCTATATAAGAGACTAGTTTGGAAAGGTCTAGAAAAGCCTGCAATAAAGTGACAATTTTAGATGGTTTTGGAATTTTGCATTTTTTCCTTGTGCTTCTCTTCAGGTGGAATCCTGTAACTTAGCTTCACAAAGATTAAAGTAGCTTGACTGAATAGAATATGCAAAAACACACAAAGCTTTTTTATTGATTATAGAAATATTCTTTGTTGAGTCTGGTTTTCCTTATTCTTCTGAGATAAGTTGGGTGAGGATTATTTTTACAAATATGTCTTAAGATTAATCCTTTTATAGAATTTAATAAAAATTATGGGGGAATCCACAGACATGGTTTTGGCATGTGGCCCCTACCTCTAAAAGAACATTTTATTAATTGTTGGAATACCCTATTATACTAAATTAACACATGTGATAAGAAATGGTATCTGCTAATAGATATAGTCCAACAATATCAAAGCAAATAAAAAGAAATAAAAAGGAAAAAAGACAAATGGACAAAAAGAGCATTGGATTGGAAATCAAAAGGTACATGTATAATTGCATATTGGCCTTGTCAAGGTATTGAACCTGTAGGTAGAGTTTACAAATTTTAAAGCACCACTCAACATCTTCTCTAGGTCTGGACTATTCTCCCTTAGAAAATTAAAGTAAATGATAAGATCCTTAATATAAATATAGCTATATTCTGTCATAGATTTCCATGTCATAGGTGCCTCTTAGAATTCCTGGTTTCACTTAATGTTCAATCCAAGCAATAACACTTACTTTCCTGATTCTCCATCTGATAACTATTTATTCCCCCTTCCCTAATTTAAGCACTTATATTAGAACCTAATACATAATATATACTTAGTGTATGCTTATTGGTTAACAAATTGATTTCAAATTCTATGTATTTCTAGGACTGTTTAATACTCAGACCAAATTGGGTCAATTTGGTGCAAACTATGCTGAAAATGCATATCTTTAACTATGTTTTCAATAAATTTCAAACTATTTTGCTTAATTTCCAAGACCCTTTTAAGTCTAAGATGATCATTCCCTTTTAGGTATATTTTATATTTTATATTTCTATGTTCTAACTAAAATGATCTTTTTTCTAGACATCTCAGGCACTCTGCCAACTCCATATCTTCATTGTTTTCCTATCTTGTAATGGTCTTCCTCCTCTTGTTTATATGTTGAATTGGTACTTGGTCTTTAAAGCCCAAATAAAATGCCGCCTCCACAGGGAAATCTCCTTTGAGCTGTTCTTAGTAGGAACGGCCACTGTCTTCACACATAAGATAGCACTTTGTTTTGACATTCACTTATGTACTTATAGAAGACAGATTTTGCATTAGCCATATCATTAAAAAAGGCAAAATGTTTTAGGTAATGGTGGTGGTGGTGAAAGATATCCACAATAAGGATAGGAACATGGAGCTAAAAGACTTTGCCCTTTTCACTTAGCCTTTCAACTTGCCCAATTTAATTTGCATGCCTATTAAAAAGGATTTGGGGAGTTAACTGGCTCTAGGCTTATATGGAGCAGCTGTATTTTTGTTTTTGTTTTTGTAGTCTCAGTCACTAAATTGGATTTTTGTTGGCATAGATAACCCATCAGTGGAATCTTAAAGTTGAAGTTACAAGGAACTGACTAATCTTAAATCAAATAGTGGCCTAGAACAATATACTTTGAACCAGGGCCAGAGGCAATTTTGGCAAAATAATAGACTTCATTTTAACCTGAGAGCATTTTGTTTTGTTTTGTGATCAGCTGCCCTTTTCCAGATATTGTGCTTCACAGTACAACTCTGAACTAAAGAACTATCAGTCTGGCTTTTTTAGGAAAAGGCCTTTTAGTCATTATAGGAACTTAGATGGCCAACTGGTATGTTCATAAAGATATGGAGCCCAGAAACTGATAAAGTGAAAAACACACTATTAAGATTAGTGAAGCAATGTTCAACGGCAGTGATGCTGAAAACAAAGGCAAAAATGCTCAGACCAGATTGATGTCATCACCATGAGATGTCAGTAATGTTCTAGTGTCATTAGAGTTTCCTGGCCCAGGCATTTTCTACATATGTTCCCTCTGTGCTCTGGCCAGATGGATTTTTGTAGCTTATCTCTTCATATACATTTCTGGCCAAATGAGTTCTCCATACATGTGTTTTCCATGTTCACTAATCATTTCCCTGCACGTAACCTATGACATGGAAATCTGTGACAGAATATAGCTATATTTATATTAAGGATCTTATCATTTACCTTAATTTTCTAAGCTGTATGATTATACATCTTCCCTTTTTAACTATTATGCCCTCTGACTGACTGCTAAAAATAAAAGATGGGGAGACTTGTGAGTTGTGATCCTGTTGAATCAAAAGACTATCTCGGATTTGAGGAAGTTTTCCCAGAGGACAATGGGTGAGAAAAATTTCCCAGGTGCTATATTTTTATTATATTGTTAATATTAATTAATTATCATTACATATCATATATAATATGCCATTTTATATATAATAATTTATATAAATAATTAAATGTTAATATATTATTTTACCATTAACTGTACTTATATTTTACTTCCTACTAATATATGAGCTTACATTTTATAGTTGTTTTGAAATGACACTTCCTATTATTTCTTCCTGATTTTTTTAATAGCTATAAAGAAATGCTGTTGAATTATATGCTAGTTATAGCTGTGAAAGTTGGATCAACTAGTTCTTTCTAAGTTTTTATGATATGACAATACGGGGCACATGTTAATTTTGAAGTCCTTAGGTTACATAGCATAAAATGTGGGTGAAAACCTAATTCTGGCCTATATGTTTTCCAGTTTTTTCTAGGAATTCTTATCAAATAGTGAGCTTTTTAAAAATTGATTTGTTTCCTGCTTCACTAAATTAGTGGTTATTTGCCTCTTTGGGGCATGTGGGGTATTCAGGAAGGAGCAATACTCCTGTGAAGGCTTGCTAAGCCCTTTTCAGCTTTGCTCATTCTTTTACCCATCTTTTTACCCAATCTTTTACCTATCTTTTACCCAATTCTCATCTATGGCTCTATGAATTATAACAGGTGCAATAGTCACACCTTTGGAAAAGTATCTTGGGTAAATCAGGTTGAGGGTAATCAGCAGGCCTAAAACTCATCAGTGTGTCAGAGAAATGTCTACCCCAAGTGTGTGAAGACTTCCCCCTGTGGAATGAGCAGATGGAAACAATCTGTTGGAAATGGCCATGAAGGTGCCTAAAACATATATTGTGGGGTTATGAGAGCCTGTTCAGACATTGAAGATGCTCATCCATTTTATCCCAGACCATCACCGAGTGACCTGACTTGTGTCTTGCCTCTGGACTTCAGTGATTCTGGAAGAAAGTGTAAAGCTGATGAATTTGTACAAATGTGCCTCATTTAAATCTGATTTAAGTGTAAGTCAAAATATCACATCACTGGTCCTCTTCAAAACAAAGGACAAATAATAGTCTTTCTTTAAGGATTGCTTTCTCATTTAATTTACATAGATCTTAAATGTGCCCTTGTATATTGACTCCCAAATATTTTTTTTTTACATTTTGTAGTTGTTTTGAAATGACACTTCCTATTATTTCTTCCTGGTATTTTAATAGCTATAAAGAAATGCTATTGATTGGAGGGGATGGTAGATATTCTGTGAATACTAATATTGAAAAATTACTTTAAAATGAAAATTTTTCTATTTTTTATGCAAAACAAAAGTAATGAAAAATCAGATAAAGTTCCAGACTAAGATTCTTTGCCTTAATTGCTACCTTAATCACAGAATGGCTGTGACTTCAGCCAAAGGAAGACTTGTTGAATACCTCAGCATAAAAAGGCCAAGATCTCCCATTGCATCCAGGGCCAAGATCTCCTATTCATTCAGGGTCATCTCCGAGTCATCCTGATCCTTATTTGGCCACTGGATCCATCTGACTCTGGAGGAGAAAATGAGGCAGATGACCTTGCACAGCACTCCCTCACTTAAATCCAACTCACTTGCATACCATGACATCACCTCCCTGATGTCATGGTCCTCTTCAAGAACAAAGGACAAACAATAACAACAAAAAGAGATACTACTTAATGGGTGGCCTTGTGTCTTGGAAACTTGATACTATGTCACAAGGTATTTAATTTCTGATCAGAGAAATGAAAGTTAATCTCAAATCTACCCATTTGGCCAGAAACTAAAAGTAAATAAATAAAAAGCATAATTTTATTAAAAGTGTTAAGGCAGTTTATGGGCAAATATGGAAATTAACATAAATTTTAAAAGAAATTGCAATTTTTTGAAACAAAGAGTGAGATACCAGAAGTTTGCTTTCAGGGTTTGATGCTTCCATAGTAGATATTAAGCTGGCAAATTTTGATGGAGAACCCTAGGCAAAGAAGTGATTTTTGAGGAGTATGCTTTTTTGAAAAAAAAATCTATCACAAAATATGAATTATCTTAATGACTGTGATTATTTTATTTTGATTAAAATCAAGAGTTTGCTGACAGGAAATATTTTGAAGGATTCTAAGAAGTTTGAATTGTATTCATAAATACAATTTTTATTGGAAAAACTTTTTAAAATAATCTTAAAATAATCAACCCTATACTTGTGATAAGCTCAAAGATCATCTGAGGTCATGGAGGACTTTATAGCAACTCAGAAGTAAAATATTGACTTTCTACTCATACATTTGATCAGGATGTGTCACAACAGGAGGTGCCTCTTTGGTTGTAAAAGTGTTTATCAAGCTGATGATATATGAAAACAGAACCCAAAGAAAAGCAATTCCTCAAATGAAAGAGGATTCTATATAAAAATGTAGGACATTCTGAAGTAAACTTTTCCAGCTATAGAGAAAGTATTTCCCATCTCCATTATCCTATTAGCTGTTTGGAGTTTGAAGGAGTGAGAGAAAGTAAATTGTTTTTTGGGTTACCTTAAGACATTTGGCAGTTTTGTTAACTTCTGAGATACTGAAGTCACTAATGACCATTAACCCTCACAATAATTGAGTAATTTCCCCACAATTTACTCTATCTTACCTAGGAATGTATCTGACACTTATTAGGTTCTTAGTAAATGTGTGTCGAGTTGATTTGACTATCTGGAAAATTAAGTCAATGATCCTTACCGTGTAAGTTTGGAATACCCCAGATTAGGAACTGAAAACATCTAATAAAACAATCTCATTTGACAGATGAAAAAACTGGAACTCATAGAGCTTAAGTGGTTTGTCTAAATTCACAAAAGTAGTAAATGACAGGAGCAGTAATTGGATCAAGGTCTTCCACTTCCATTATACTCCTTCCAATGTATCATGCTACCTCATATCCAAGAATTTTGTATGGATTGATTAGCAGATAGCTTGTCAATTCTCTTTTCCTTTTCCAAAGGGAGTCAAAAAGAAACACCACCTCAAATTTCATTAACCCAGCTATAAGACTATACTGCCTGTTTGCTATTATTGACATTTTTATGCACTCTCTAAATGTGTTGGCAATTGTACATTTTCATGCCTTGCCTGACCCATCTTCCTCAATCTCTAAGGGTGATGGAGTGAGGTCAAAGACACTTAGCTCTGCCACTGTTGCTCTGCCTCTGATTGGCACCTCAGGAAATGTGAGTCATCCACGAGCTCCATTCCTCTACAGGATATTTCTCATTTTGCATTTCACTCTTTATAGTCATTGGTTGCATTTCCCTGTGGATCTGTGACAAATTATTCTCCTTCACAGTCCAGATTTTTCTCTCTTCTGGTACAGCACTGTGCTAAAAATCATATTTTAATTGGAAAGAATTTTCATTTTCATTTCTCTTTTGAGAAAGGCAATCTCCTCAAATTTTGGGGAAACAATTATCCTCCACGAAACCCAGAAAATTCTAATGGAATATTCTCCAGGTAAAGTCAAAGGCAGGGCAGGATTAGGTTTTCCAGGAGAGATGACAGTTATTTACCCTCAATACTAGTGCAACCCAGCAGATCTGCAAAAGTTTATTTTTAGCATGGATCCAGCTCTTGAGCTTTTCTGCCTGTGGCAGACTAGGAGCATTAAAAATGATTAACATAATGTTAAAGCCCTGACTGACCTCCGGTGAGAGAGGCCAGTACTTAAGTGATAGAATTTGAGAAGCCAGAGAAGCTGCTACATTCTAATGTTCACAATACTTTTTTTGCTTAATGATACTTTGCCAAAAATGTCTTTCCTTTATTTTTCCCTTACAAGCAGGAGTATTTGGGACACAGCTTAAAAGCCAAATGTTAAATTTTCAGGGTTAACATTTATAGCTGAAATCAGCAAATGCCACAAATCAAGACTGGATTAATTGCTTTGTTAATTGTCTAGACTTAAGAAAGTGGTGGAGAGATTGTTAATGCAGATTAAACTTAAAAGTGTGTTATGAGTACTTTTTTTCTGGAGAGCTAGTTATTAAATATTTACTTTGTCATATAGATGACAATATTTGCTTGAAAAACCATTTTATTAATACTTATCCCTAAATGACCTTAACCTTCTGTGAGCATTTGAATCATCTGCAAAATTAAGGGTTTAGAAAAACTGATCTCCTGTGATATTAACATTCTACAATTCTTCACTTGGCTTGATGTAAATGGGAAAATGGTAGCATGTTATAGTGGTAAGGCAGTAATGTGAAGGAAAAATTATTCCAGGAGCCCAGTTGAGAGTTGAAGAAGAGGTCATATTAGCTAAGTACCTCTAATCCAACTACTTGGTAAAAATAGAACACGGGACTGGGAGTAAAGATAAGTGACTTTTATTCTTCCATTAACAATTAATTATTTCTCTTTTCTAAGCCTCAGTTTTCTCTTCCATAAAACAAAGGGGACATAGGTTCCAATTCTAAAGATCTAGTTAGTCTTGCTCAATTAGTATCTTGGTAAGAAAGCAGGCTTGATTTCCTATGGATAGTATAGTTTAGAAAATGATGTAAAATTAAAATGTCCTGATCCTCTCACTGGATTTTCCAGACTATTGGCCTTGGAAGAATTCTTTCCATGCAAAAGTCCCTATCTATAAAATGAAACAAATAGCCCTTTGCACTTCATTTTCTAAGTTGCTGTATAGATTAATCTGTGTAAATTTGCTAGGTGTTTGGCCTGTCTCCAAAGGAAATTTCTTATTCTGATACTAAATTTCATTGCACCAGTGATAAGAAAAGGAGGACCTGTTTTTCATGAGTGAGAGCATCACTGGAAGCAGTAGGAGAATGTGAATTGTTGAACTCATGGGCTATATGAAGTTTTTGTATAGGTATGTTTGTAATGAACTTAGCTTAAAAGGATGCTATTGTTACTGGAGAAGTGACATTCATTTTCAATAGAAATAAAGGCACAATGATGGAATTATAAGGAAATGGATCCAAATTTTTGTTAGTTGGTTTGCTCTTAGCACAACAATTCATACTACCTTCTCCTAAGTGACTTTTCCCATGTCCTTCTGCAAATCATAGGATGATGTTTTAGAACTGGAAGGGACCTCAGAAATTTTCTCATATAATACTCACATTTTTTAAAAAAAGTGAATAAAAATACATTTCCAAAAAATGAAATAACTTGCTCAAAATCCTTTTAAAAATTATTTTCATCTTCATTCCTATTCTCTTCCCTGCTTCCTTCATGTGAAAGGATGCTAACCTTAGCCCTCTACTCTTCCTCAGTTCTAAAAGAACCCAGCTGCTAGCTTAATTGGCAGTCATTTCCCTTCCATCCCTTTTTTACAGGAAGTGGTGACTTCTCAGTTTATAAACAAATCAGTCAGAAATCCTAGGACTGAGCTTTTGAGGGCTTCTTCCGAGTCTGACCCATTCTCTCACATATTTTTAAGTGGGAAAGAAACTATTTAGGAATTTTCTCCTGTTTTCTCTCAGAGTTTAGATTTGGGACATGTCCAATCTGGATGAAGAAAGAAGACTCAAAGTGTAATTGAGCTGTAGTTATGCAATAATTTTGTCCAAAGAGAAATACTGGCATATACCAAGGTCCTAGAGGTAGGAAAACTATCTCCAGGTCAATGGAAGACTAGTTTTGGAGTCAAAGGAACTAAATTCAAATCTCACTTTGCCACTTACCACCTCTTTGATGTTGGATGATTCTTAGCATTCTTCTTGACCCTGTTTCATGGAATAACAGAATTTAAGAGTTGACAGAGACTCCTACAGCCATCCAGTCCAGTTCATAGACCAAAATAATCTTCTCTTCAACCTGTTGTCTAAACCTCTGTTAAAGACTTCAGAAATGGGATAGCCTAACATCTCTCAAAGAGCTTATTCCACCTTATGACAGTTTCAGCTATTTGGATGTTCTGTTTTGTTTTGATTCACCAGACATTAAGCTTCAGTTTCCTTCTAAGCTATCTTTCATGCATTGCTCCTGGCTCTTCCTTATAGGGCTAAATAGGATAAACCTAATTTCTTCCATACAAAAAACTTTCAAGTACTTGGAGACAGATACCTTGACCATAAGAGGGCTTCTTTCCTATAAGCCAGGAGTCAGCAACTTTAGAGAGGCAGATTGAGCCCTATAAGCATTTTGTAAGCCTCAGAACTATTTTTTTATTTAAAAAATCTCATTAAAAACAAAATAGCATTTTTAATTCACAAAAAATAAGCTGTGTTTCAGTGTAATCCCAGGCAAGCAGACATCCTCCTGTGGCCAGACTTCCATACACTTCAGCAGAATCCCAGGCAAATAGGTAAACACCAAACCTAAAGAAGCCTAAGAAAATGGGCACCTCTCAGTGGCTAGACCTCCATCTATTTCAGGAGCCAAAGAAAAACAGCTGCAGAAGCCAGACCACTATGTGCTTCAGTGTGGCCCCAAGAAATACAGAAACATCCCCTCCTCAACATATACCAGACGCCAGCACTAGAGCTCCAACTCAACATGAGGTAAGCTGGCAGACCCCTACAGTTTCTAGAAATAATTTTAACCATCCAGCCCACCTCCTCAGTGCAGCCCCAGACATGAGGGTCCCTCCAAACAAGACTGAGACACTGCCCCTTCTACTCTAGAGATACAGCTCAAATTTCAAAGAAAGGGAAAAAAGCCAAAAAAGATGAGCAAAGAACAGCAACATGGTAATAACAAAAGAATCTGACCAGAAAAATAATGACAGGGAAGACCAAGGCATAAACTCAAATAAAGACAACATAATCAAAACACCTGTGGGCAAAACCTCAAAGAAAAATAGAAAGTGGTCTCAATCCCAGAAAGTCCAAAAAGGAACTTAAAAATCATGTAAGAGAAGAGGAAGAAAAAATGGGAAAAGAAATTTGTCCCAAAAGGATTATGAAAAAAGAGAAAACAACTTAGAAAACTGCTTAAAAGGTAAAACTGGCCAAATTTTAAAAGGGGTGCAAAAACCCACTGAAGAAAACAACTCCTTTAAGAGTATAGTTGGTCAAATGGAAAATAAGATACAAAAGCTAATTGAGGAAAAGTTAAAAGTTGGAATTAGGTTAAGTGAAAACTAATGGCTCTGAGACATCAAGAAATAAACATATTCAAAAGAATGGGGGGAAAATAATATAAAATGTCTCATAGAAAAAACAAATGACCTGGAAAAGTGTTCCAGGAGAGACAATATCAGAATCATTGGACTGCCTAAAAGTCATAATTATTTTTTTTTATATATAAAGCTTTTTATTTACAAAACATATGAGTGATTTTTCAACATTGACCTTTGCAGAAACTTTTTTTTCCCAAGCTTTTCCCCTCCTTCCCCCCACTCCTAGATGACAGGTAATCTAATACACACTAAATAGGATAAATTATATGACAAATACAATACATGTATGCATATCTATACAGTTATCTTATTGCACAAAAAACATCAGATCTAGAAAGAGAAGAAGAAAAAACAACCTAAGAAGGAAAACAAAATGCATGGAAATATTCACAGAAAGCGTTAAAATGCTGTGTTGTGGTTCACACTCACTTCCCACAGGCCTCTCTCTGGATGTATATGACTATCTTCATCGCTGAACAATAGGAACTGGTTTGAATCACATCATTGTTGAAGAGAACCATGTCCATCAAAATTGATCATCGTATAGTCTTGTTACTGTGTATAATGTTCTCCTGGTTCTGCTGATTTCACTCAGCATTAGTTCATGTCTCTCCAGGCCTCTCTGAAATCCTCCTGTTGGTCGTTTCTTACAGAACAATAATATTCCGTAACATTCATATACCATAATTTATTCAGCCACTCTCCAATTGATGGGCATCCTTTCAATTTCCAGTTTCTTGCCACTACAGAAAGGGCTGCCACAAACATTTCTGCACATGTGGGTCCCTTTCCCTCCTTTAAAATCTCTTTGGGATATAGGCCCAGTAGAAACACTGCTGGGTCAAAGGTTATGCACAGTTTGATAACTTTTTGAGCATAGTTCCAAATTGCTCTCCAGAATGGTTGGATCCGTTCACAGTTCCACCAACAATGTATCAGTGTCCCAGTTTTCCCACATCCCCTCCAACAGTTATCATTATCATTTCCTGTCATTTTAGCCAATCTGACAGGTGTGTAGTGGTATCTCAGAGTTGTCTTAATTTGCATTTCTCTGATCAATAGTGACTTGGAGCACCTTTTCATGTGACCGGAAATAGTTTCAATTTCTTTGTCTGAAAATTGTCTGTTCATATCTTTTGACTATTTATCTATTGGAGAATGGCTTGAATTCTCATATATTTGAGTCAATTCTCTATATATTTTAGAAATGAGGCCTTTATCAGAACCTTTGGATGTAAAAATATTTTCCCAGTTTACTGCTACCCTTCTAATTTTGTCTGCATTATTTTGTTTGTACAAAAACTAAAAGTCATAATTAAAAGAAGGACTAGGATAGTATCTTTCAAGGAATTGTTAAGTAAACTGCCTGTCCTGCAGTCAGAATAAAAAATAGGTTTTGAAAGAATTCACCTATCACTTTGGAGAGAGATGCCAAAATGAGAACTTCAGGGAACATTATAGTCAAATTTCAGAACTATCAGATCAAGGGAAAAATGCTACAAGTAGCCAAAAAGAAACAATTGAAATAATCAGAGTCACAAATGATATTACACAGGATTTGGCAGCTAAAACACTAACTAGAGGTCATGAAACATGATGTTCTGGAAGGCAAAGGAGGTAGAACTACAACTAAGAATCTCTTACCTGCAAAAACAATCACAGTGCTTCAAGAGAGAAAAATGAAAATTCAATGAAATAAAAGTATTTCAAGGTTTCATAAAGAGAAAACCAAAACTAAACCAAAAATTTGACCTCCTATATCAAGACTCAAAAGAAGAATGAATGAATAAAAAGGGAAAAGAAAGTATAAATGATTCAGTAGAGTTAAACTGTTTCATCCCAACACAGGAAGATGATATTTGTAATTCTTAAAAATTGTACCACTAATAAATCATATAGCTAGAAAGAATATTCAAGTTATGTTTGCTATAGATCTATCATTTTATCCATGGCAAATCCTAAATGCCTCCATAAAGCAGACTAAATAAAGTAATGCCAATGGCTGAATCTAGAAGAGGAATTTCCTAGGTAAAGAGAAATAGTTTAATTTAATCTAGGCTTGGCATAAATTTAGAGAATTAAGGCTTATCCAAACTGATTGGACAAAGTACTTGGAATTTGCCTAATCTATGAGTAGACTTTTAAGTCCCAAATGAAATCCTATCTTTTATAAGAGGTTTTCCTCAGCTTCTTTTAATTCTCATGCCTTCACTCTGTTGATTATTACTTTTTCCTGTATATTAATTTATTTGTGCATATTTGTTTCCATTTTGTCTCCTCCATTAAATTGCAACTTTTTTGAGTACAGAGTCTAAGGAGGTGGGTGGGTGTCCATTTGTTTTGTGGCCCTATTTGGGGTTTTCTTGGAACAGAACTAAAGTGCTTTGCACTTTGCATTTCCTTCTCCAACTCATTTTATAGATGAGGCAAACAAAAGTAATTGATAATCTGTAGCCCAAATTTCTTCACACACATAAAAATTAAAGCCATAATTATAGGGGAGAGTGGCCAACTCTTTTCACCAAGGCAACAAAATTTAGAAAATGTTGACAATATTTGCAATCCTTCTGCATCATGGAAACAGCTAAATTTAGTGCCCAGTTAGTAAAAAACAATTAGATAAATCAGGAAGCCAAGAAATGATGCACCTCCCCCATTTTGCCCTAGAATAGAGGCTGTTGACCTTCATTTATGACATGGATCACTTGGCAGTCAGGAGAAGCCTGTGAACTAGACCCCTTTTCAAAATAATGTTATTAAATGCATAAACAATAATAAACACATAGGATAAAAGTCTAATTACATTGAGAATAAAGCAATCAAAATATTGTTGCTATTTTTTTAATGTTATTTTTATAAATCTCATCAACTTCAAGTTAAAATCCCCTGCTCTAAAGTCCCCATCTTAGAGATGCTCTTTCTTTCCTCACCAAACCCTACCTTCTCTTTTCTCTTACCCATGTCTCCCTAAGTTTCTTCTGGTTTCCTGGAATCTATTTACCCATTCCTTTTATCCAAATGCATTTTTCTTTAAAAAAAAATTGCTACTTCTCATTGACTCTCGCCCTCTTGCTTTAGCCTTACTTTCCATTTGCTTCAGCAATTAAAACTATTCATTACAGCTTTGATAAAAAAATAATTGTGCCTTTACTTGACTAGTCTATGAACTGCTTTAGTGGACCATGTGATGAATGAATAAACATGGAGGGGAAAAAAGCATTCCAGGAACAAGATGTTTTAGCCTTATTTCTTTGTTCTCCAAAATAAGGATAGAGGAAAATTACTCAAAAGAAGGAAGAGTATTAATTGAGCTGGGAAGATTTCTTTTTGAAGCTTGCTCCCACGGCCTTCATTATGGCCTGTAGCAGAGCCATAAGGGTAACTTGGGAATCAAACATTTCTTCAAAAGAAGTTATTTGTTAGTTTTACACTGCGATCAAGATCAGGGACGATGCAAATTTTTGGTGAGCTCTGAGCAGGGTGTGCTGATAAATGTTTAACAACTGATTCTTGGGGATTTGGGTGGGTGAAGGGGAATGTAACCATGGTATACTTTGAAGCTTAATCTTTCCATCACTTTATTAAGACTGGACAATCAACAAAGCAACAAATCAAGCCTTGATTCATAGCCTTTGACTATTTCTGAACTGAAAATACTCACAGTGAAAAAATTTTTAAATTAACTATTAGTTTGCACTGGCTTCAACACATCCCTGGCTTGGAGCTCCAAATTCTTTGCTTTTTCTCTCTTCTCTTCCCTATGAGACCATCTATACTCTTTGATTCATAGCAAATTTTCTTCTTCCCTCAAAGCAGTTTATTTATCAGTGAATCCTAAGCATTATATTCTGGAGAAGTATGGTATTTTAGAGAGAACATTGTACTGGGCCATCAGTGGATCTAGGTTCAAGTACTGACCCAGTCACTTATTAGGAGTCAATGATCCATGTTCATACAGCTCTTTAAAGTGAACAAAACCAATTCATCTTAAAAGTTCTATGAGGTAGAATATGAGAATATGCTCATACTTATTTCTGATGTTAGGAAACAAGTGCTGAGCAATGAAATCTCAGTTTATTCATTGCGGAGATTACATGGTTGTGTATATAAGAGGGGAGGAAAGTAGGAAGTTGAAGGCTTATAAATGAAATGAACCTTAGGTACCTTCTAGCTCTAACATGCTATAATCTATAAAGAGTGCTGGGAGAACTGGTGACAGACTGACCTCTCTCTCACTCCCCCTTTATCCATAAGTTATTTTGCTATATGCCCTCTTATTTGGTTTTTCTGATTCCTTTTTTCTCATTTTTAACTTCTAATTATTGTCCTTATTCTTGACCAAGGCACGCTCATCACTCCCAGAACAATTCTATTTCCTCTCCATTTTTGTATCACTGGTCCATCATCCATCTTCTCACTTTCATTCACAGGACCTACAACATACCCACTAGCCTGCACAAACATTCCCCAAGCCCCAGATTCATTCCAAATTATTCATTGAGCACCACCATCCTGGTCTACACTACCCTTATGTCCTTCTTGTTCCACTTGTTCTAATAGCCCTATTTAATTTTGCTCCCCAAATCAACCTTGGTATCATTGTGCAATTTTTAAGTGGAAGAGAACTCAGAGTTGGTTTAGCCCAATATCCTGATTTTTACCAATGGGGAATCTATGGTCTTTAGAAATCAGTGACTAGATTACAATGTGAATAGCAGAATCAGGATTCAAACTAGAGTCCTTAAACTTCAGGTCGCATGACATATGAATATTTCCTGTTGATAAGAATATCCAAGGTAGTGTAATATATAAAAGGAAAGAAGATAGAGGTTCAATACAACAAATTAAACTTCACTATTAAAGAGCAACAAAAACCTAAGAATTTGAGCAGTGACTATAACAATGGGACTGGTTCCATTTCTCACCATCTACCAGAACAAATACATCTACTCACATATCTTGATAGACTAAACTTTTTATGTTGTTGCTACTGCTCAAAGAACTTTTCAGAATCCTGCTTTCAGAATTAAGGAGATGCACAAGAAAATTGCTTTCATTAATTTTAATAATAGCATTTATACAGTGCTTACGAAGGACTTTAATATCTCATTTGATTTTTGTAATAGTCTTGTAAGGTAGTAACTATTATTTTCCTTTTTTATAGATCAGGAAACTGATACTGAAGTTGGGAGAGGGCTGACTTGCTTGGATTCATAGAATTGGAATTCAGATCTTCCTGACTTCAACCTTGGACAACTCTCTAGCTAGACTTAAATCACTAAACTTATGATTTACTTCAGGTTTTGACTTCAGATACTTTAAAATATTTACTAATATTAAACCCACTCCTAAATGGTAAAGATTTTTCTCATGCTCAGAATGCACCCTAGCATCTGAAAACAATTACGAAAAATGAGTTAGGGCCAAAAGAAGTGTAAGTAATGACAGCATATTTGGTGTTAAGTACATAAGTTCCCAAGGTGTTGAAAGAGATACACTCATAGAGTGAGAAAATTCTGGTATGTCCAGTTAAAGGAAAAACAACATCATTAGCTAATAGTTTTAGCATGTAAAATTAGAATAATCCTTTTCTAAAAAAAAATACTTAAATCATCTGTGGCTTTCACACTCTAACAACTCTTCTCTACTTTAGTAGATATTAATTACTGTGCCTGAAAAAATAAACACATAGCACCCAACTTTGTCAGTCTCTCTGAACTCAGCTCTACTGGGCTTCATGGTATATGGTCAATTTTCGGGACTTTACTCAAAACCTTCTGAATTTGGCAGGGCCTTTCTCAAACTTGGCTACCACTGACATAGGCTATATCAAGATTTTTTTTTGTCCCATTGCAAAGGGATACTAACTAGAAGCCCCTTTTTTTTCTAGAAGAGAAAAGGCTTTGGTAAATTTGTGATTTCAGCAACATGGGCAAATTCCTTATGTGGAAATTCCTTTAAATTTGCAACTTGTAGATAATTTATAGCATAAAATGAGAGTTATATAACCTAGCTATGATCACACAGTATCAGTAGTAAGATTGAACACAGATTTTCCTTACTCTAAAGCCAGCCTCTTCTCTATCCACTCTACTAGGCTTTGAATGAAATAATAGTTTGTATCTCTTCCCCAAAACAATTCTGAGATACATGAGGAAACAAGCTCTCAAAGCATAAATAACTTGGCCTAGTTCATTTGACAAGTAAAAACTGGATCGGATTAAATGGTTTCGGAAGTCTTATCTAACACTGGGATTTTGTAAAAGTTAATCTCAAAAGACTGCCAAAATGTTAATCTCCTGAAAGCTAGTTGGTAAAACTTCAAAAAACTAAAAGATTGATTACACTACAGTCATTTGCTAACAAAGAGCCTTCTGGATTGTCCTGTATTCCTAATAATTTTCCAACATTGAAGTTAAGCAGTTGAGCTCAGAAAAAAATTGCATTAATTTCTCTTAGCAATAGATTACACAGCTTCAAAAACATGTTTACTTGGGAGTTTACTTTTCTGTTTAATCTGATGTCTTCAAAATTTTCATCTTTAAAGGTTTAATGATGCCAGAGATGATATTGTCTTACAGTTTGGCATATTCAAGGAACACAAACCAGGATAAACATTTCAGTAATAGAGAATGAAAATATTTATTTGAAGGTTAGGTAAATTATTTATTTTTGTGTTTATTTTTTAATTAAAATATCTGTCCAAGATACTTTTGTTTTCAAAGCAATGAAAAAGGTATTTGTTAAAAGAGATGAAAGAATCGTAATAGTTTCAGGTCACAATCTTCATGGGGCAGGTTTTTTTTTTTTCTTTTTTTTCTCTTTTTCTTTCCTTTCATTTTTTTTTCTTTTCTTTTCCTCTTTCTTTCCCTTTCTCTCACTTTTTCTTTGTTCTTTCTTTTTCTTTTTGTTTCTCTCTTTTTCTTTCTCTTTCCTTTCCTCTTTTTTCTTTTCTTTCTCTTTCTTCTTCTTTCTTTCTCTGTTTCTTCTCTGTGTATCTTAGTTTTAGTTTTTGAAATTTAGCAAAAAAACTCATATCCATCTTCATATCAAAGCCAATATCAAAATTCATATCAAAGCCAATAAGAACTCATGAAATAAAGATGAAGTTAACTTTAAATCTGGTTGTAGACTCAAGTTGCATTCTTCATTAAGGTTCTTCATTAAGGTCCCTAAGAATTCAGCACAATAGAGGCAGCTAGATTGCTCAGTAATCAGAGCACTGATTCTGGAGTCTGGAGGACTTGAGTTCAAATTTGGCCTCAGACTTAACAATTATCTGTATGACCCTGGGCAAGTCATTTAACCCTAATTGTCCCCCTCCCTCTCAAACAAAAGGATTTAGCACAGTGCCTGGTACTTAATAAATGTTTATCAATTGGTTGATTGTATATATATATATATATATGTGTATATATACATATATATATATATATATACACACACATACACACCCACATTTGTATCAATGTCTCTGTATGATAGTTCTCCCAAGTATAAAATATGTCAAAATCAAGTTGTGTGTTTAAAGGCTGCACTAATTTAAAAAAAATACATATTACTCTTCAAGGACCAATGTACCAGGACCATAAATATTTAGTGTATAATATTATAAGAATTAATATATTTCATTCTGGGATAGGGTCCTAAATCTTGACTTAGAAGGCCTGGGTTCAACTCACAGTTTGGCCACTTGCTATAGAAGGAAGTTTGGGTAAGTCACTTAACTTGTTTAGATCTATTTCTTCAGCTATAAAAATAAGAGTTAGATTAGATGGATTTTGAGATCCCTTCCAACTTTTGTCTAACATTTGTTAGTCAATCATAATAATATTTATGTCTAGTAGCAGTAATGTATTTTATTATGGAGTTGTGCTGCTTATTTTTGCAATACATTCATAATAGTCAGTAGGAGTTATGCTTCCTAGAAATAAATTATAACAAAAAGATGTGTATGCTGTGCTCCAATGCTTTCTTTTGATCCAAGTCTCATTTAAATGCATTCTTTAAAGGGTACTAATAATTCTTCTACTTGCAATCAATTTGATTACACTCAATTGGCTCATTTTTTAATGAGCTCATCTTGCAAGGAACTGTCCTTTGCTTATAATTCTATGGTGATTCCAGCATCTCCCGCATAGATCATTCTTGTCTTCAATTTCTACTTATTCTAGTGGGTTTTCCAGATTTAGGGAATTCATCTTCTTCTACCTTCAGTTACCATCCCAATGAACTATGAGGTCATAGATTTTAAAATTGAGGGGACCTTAAAGAATATCTAACTCAGCTTCTCATTTTATAGGTAAGGGAACTGAAGACCAAAGAAGTTGTGATTCCTTCTATCATATCGTCTCATGCATTTTCAGTCTTTTCCCATCTATCAGCTGCTTCTCCACTATCTACAAACATACTTCAGTTTCTTGCATCCTCAAAAAAATCTGATTCACCCATTCCCACTAGATATCTTTTCATATTTCTCCTTCTTTTTGTGCCTAAACTCCTTGAAAAAGCCATCTATCTTCCTTTCCTATCACTCTCTTCTTGGTTCAGATCTACCAAGCTTAAAACATTTACAGCCTCATATCTATGCACATGGCTATTAGATCTATTTATTCAGCCCTAACCCCTAATCTCCAGTACCTCAATGTAACTTGAGTGTCCAAACTAAATATGTCAAAATGGAATGAATCATTCCCCCCCAGACTCTCTGTTCTTCCTTACTTTTGTGGTATTGTTAAGCCATCTTCAGTCATATAGGCTCTCTCAATGTAGGTGTCATCCTTGACATCTCATTTTCTCTCTCCATATCTCCCGTTTCCAAGTCCTTTCACTTCTCTCTTCACAACATAAGCATCTTTCTCTCCTCTTCACTCTTATACAGGTCCATATCATCTCATACCTACCTCACCACTACAGCCTTCTGGCTGGTCTTCCTGCCTCCTCACCCCAGTCCATCATCTTCTCAGTTATTAAAGTGATCTTCCTTATGTCCAGGGCTGATTGTGTTATTCTGCTATTGAGTAAATGCAAGTGCTTGGCTCCCTATTACTGCCAGGATCAAATATAAAATCCTCTGATTCAAACCCTTCATCACCTGGTTCATCCCTGCCTTTCTAGTCTTCTTATACCTTAGTCTCCATCATGAATACTAGCATCTAGTGACATTGGTCTCTCTCTCCTCTCTCTCTCTCTCTCTCTCTCTCTCTCTCTCTCTCTCTCTCTCTC
>JAJPUD010000199.1:756305-795690 GCA_023553655.1 Myrmecobius fasciatus | reverse complement strand
CTCTCTCTCTCTCTCTCTCTCTCTCTCTCTCTCTCTCTCTCTCTCTCTCTCTCTCTCTCTCTCAATTGGGGTTAAGTGACTTGCCCAGGGTCACATAGCCAGGGAATGTTAAGTGTCTGAGAATTGGATTTGGACTCAGGTCCTCCTAACTTCAGGGCTGGAGCTCTATTCACTATGCCACCTAGCTGCCCCCTACTTTTCAATGTAGCCTCTTCACAGAGTTCTGTTCATATTTTTGCTTTATTTTTCTAATCCAGGACAGGAGAAATTTAGAGACATGACTTAGAGACATGACCTGATGGAATTTCATAACAAGCAGTGGACACTTCTCTTTCCAATTAAGCAGGGATTTGTCACTACTTTCTACATTACATAACCCTTTTGGAAAAGGAACTATAAGAATGGAGAAGAGCAAGTATGATCTTGATTTTAAAAAAAGGAAGAGAGCAAAGTCTGAGAATCTGACTTCTGGGAAAATTTCAGGATGTATCATTAAAGAAATGGTGGGTGAATATGGGAAAGAAAAATTGTGGCTTCATAAATATGACTCCATCACGAACATACTAAACTCATCTCCCCCCACCTTTTGTTTTTGGAAAACTGGTAACTAAATAGATGAAGGGAAATAATGGGGATACAGTATATTCAAATTTCAGCTTAGTTTTTTAAATAACATATTTTGTATTATTATTGTGAAGCTAGAGAGATATGAACTAGATGATAATACCGATAGATACAAAACTGGATGATTAGTTATAATTCAGTGTCTATCAATTAATGAACATTTATTAAACCTTAATATAAACCATTCATATCAAGTATTATTTCAAAAAAGACAGAGACAATCCCTATACTCTTTTTCTTTTTCTTTTTCTTTTTTTTCCTGAGGCACTTGGGGTTAGACAATCCCTATACTCAGTAGGTTTATAATCCAATGTGTATGGGGGTGAATGAAAAAAAAAGCAAGTTATATGCAGGATAAATAGGAAATAATTAACAAAGGGAAAGTACTATAATTATGAGGGGTTGAGGAAGATTTCCAGTAAAGGAAAGATTTTGGTTAGGACTTAAAAGAAGTTAGATACAGGGGAAGAAAGAGAGTATTTCAGACTTGAGAGACAGCCAAGGATTGAAAGATGTAGTTTCAAGAGCCAAAAGACCAAAATTACTGGGCTAAAGAATACTTGTTGAAAAGTAAGATTTTTTTTTCTTGTGCAACATGATAAATGTGAAAATATGTTTAGAAGAACTGCACATGTTTAACCTATATTAGATTGCTTGCTGTCTAGGGAAGTGGAGTGGGAAGAAAGGAGAGAGAAAAATTTGAAACAAGATTTTTCAAGGGTGAATGTTGAAAGTATCTTTGCATATATTTTGAAAATTAAAAGGTATTACAAAAAAAAGAAGAAAAGTAAAATGTAAGAATATTGGAAAGTAGGAGGGAGAAAGAGTATGAAGAACTTTGAATACCAAACAGAGAATTTTTGCATTTGATCCTGGAGGCAATGGGAAGTCTCTGGAATTTTTTGATTATAGAAATTTCAATCATTTTTTTTAAAAATCCTAAATACTTTTTTATTCCTCTCTTCTTTCTAATGTATATTTTAATAATATTAAAATGATTTTAACTGAAATTAGCAATCAAATAGCTTAAAAAAACAAACTTCTATTTCAAACTTTAGATCAGTTTTCTTCCTCTGAAAAGTGCACCAAGACTAACTAAACTCTTCTTGAAAAAAGAGAAGCTAGATCCAAATGGAAAATCAAGAGAATGCAATCAAAAAGCCAGACTAGGTCAGAACCTGAGATTTTCTCAGCACTGAGAGGCAAGGGTCTAAGATAGATATAAGAAAATTTTGCGTGGAAATCAAGGTGATATGAAAGATACAGGGAGTTTAGTTGAGTTGAATCTAACACTATCTGTCTCCTTATAATTAGTATTTTTCTCACAGTATTGGACATTTCTGTGGAGAAAGATTGAATGTTTGATTTTTGATATTTTAATATGATAAGCATGTTTTAAATGAAATATTGTGAAACAGTGATAGAGGTCATTCTAATAAAAGGAAGTGAGAATGAGAATTAAATTTGCTTCTTCTTTGGATCTCAAAAGGTTTTTTTTGTTTTGTTTGTTTGTTTTTTTAATCATTAAGTGAATTGGTTTTCTACTTCCTACTCCCTCTTCTATTTGCAATTCTAGATGGAGGGCAGAATGAATAAAAGGTCTTTAGACTGTTGGTTAAGACTATTCTGTAAGGGAAATGAAAGCATTTATTTTTATATGGATTAGTTGACAAAGAGAGAATTTTTGAGCCAGGAAAATCTGGTTTCAAGTTTTTCCTCTAACACAGGAAGCTAGATGACAAAATGAAGGGGGAGAAAAAAAGTCCCAGGTTTGGAGTTTGCTAGATCTGAGTTTAGTCATTTAATGTAACTTTCTATCTGACCTCCATGGGGCATATATTTTCTAACAATCTTCCAATTAACTAGTGAAGATTCCTTTAGGAGAAAATATTCACTAGAAAATTTCCACTTTGTTCTTATGATATTTACCTCATCCATGCATTCCTGTTATATCATTAAATTATTTTTTAATTAAGTACTTATTTGAAAAGACCTATGTTAGATACTGGACCTAGAAAAGCATAAGTAAAGCAACCCTTACTGTCAAGGATTTTACCTTATGGTAGGTAAGAAAAGAAGAGACTAATATGTACAAAGGTAAGATAAACAGTTATATAAATTAATTTCAAGAAGTAAAGCCCAACAACTAGGGAGATTTGTGTAGGAGATGGAACCTGAGCTCTACTTAGAAAAAAAATCTAAGAATTCTAAGAGGCAAAAATAAACAAGAAATGTTTAGCATTTTAGATACTATAGATACTAGACCATCTATGAAAGAATGAATTGTATATGTAGGAAATAAAAGAATAGATCAATTGAACTGGAATAGAGAGCATGAAGAAGGTTAATATCAAATAAAATGGAAAAGTAGGTGAAAGTCATTTTGTGAAGGACTTCAAATGTCAGAATGAGACTCTGAAAAGCAGTTTGGAGCCATTGAAGATTTTCACGTAGGGAAAGCTATTTGCATCCTTAAAATAAAGCTATGAACCCCCATATGGTTCTCCTTCAGTGACCAAAGAATTTCAGAAAATGGTAATATATCCTCCCACTCTCACAAACTCTACCCATCACCAGTCACACATACACACACAAACAACACACACACACACAACACACACACACATACACACTCCTCAACAATGCATGATAAAGCAAAATCTGATAATTCTGTTATTACAGCCAATTTCTTTCATGGTCACTGGGATCTTATCACATGTGTTTGGATCACATTAACCAGGATAGGATTATCAGGATTAACTGTATGTTCCTTTGTTCCTCTGGGTGCTTAGGTAATTAGATAACACATTAGAGTAATTAGGTAACCCAGTAGATAGAACACTGGACTTGGAATTGGGAAGATTCACCTTCCTGAGTTAATCCAATCTCAGACACCTGTGTGACTTAGGAAAGTTAACCCAATTGGCCTCAATTTTCTCATCTGTAAAATGAACTGGAGAAGGAAATGGCAAACCACTACAATGTCTTTGTTGAGAGAGGGAAAGGGAGAGAGAGGTCACAAGGAGTTGGACATGACTAAACAACAAGAACAACAAGTTATTAGAATTACCATTGCCAAAAAAAAAATTGTCCAAAATGGAAAAATAGAACTCTGGTAACCTAGTGACCCCACCCAACCCCCCACCTCCATCCCCAAATTAATAAGGATAAGGCAATAGCCTAAAAACCTCCTTCCACATCTTTTCCCTTTCCTCAGTTACTGGTTTTGCTCGCATCCTAGACATATTGCCAAAATCTGTTTACTCTTATCAATGATTCCCTTCCCTGATCACCATTAGATCCCTTGGTGATCACATATTTAATGTGTATTTAATTTGGCTTACCCACTCTTATTGTCAGAAAATGTTTAAGAAGTTTCTATCCTAATACAGGTGTCATCACATTTTCAAGGGCTTTGCCACTTGTGTTTGGTCAGCTATACTGACCATTTGCCTGGTTTTTATTCAGTCTTAACTAGATCCTCACTAGGTAGGTTTCCTGGTTCTTAAATACATGCCAGTGTTATTATGATATTCAATGTTTGTGTGCTTCATGACTCCTAACTATCCTCTCAATTTTTGACTTTAAGCTCTATCCTCAGTTCTAGTCCCAAGGTTTATCCAGATCTAATATATTCGCATGCCATTTGGTGTTAACTTTCTATTCTTTCTCACTCTATTCTACCACCTCCCATATTCTCACAAGATGTTCATTTGCTTTGCTACAGTTCTAAATATTGGCATTGCATTGCTACTAATATTTGCTATGACATTAGTGATCTACTTAAGCGAATGATTCCAAGTATATAATTTAATGAGCCCCCTTATCTTTTCCTCTTCTATTCCTCAGGGCAGTGACCAGGGCATAATACAATATAACTAAACTTAACAAAATTCTTGTAAGGGAAGAAAATTATTTATAATCATAAAATTATATAATAGAGATATTTAAAAATAAAGGCTCATCATAGAGCATGTTTTCAAGAAATTTTCTAATTAGGGGTCAAGTCAAGATGGCCGAGTGAAGTAGCAACTCAATTCAAAATCTCCAAATGTTTCTTTCCAAACAATTTTAAAATAATACCTCAGACTGATCTCTAGAGCAGCAAAGCCATTAAAAGGTCAAGGTAAGATGTCTTTAGAAGGTCGGTAGGAGAGTTCTATGACATGGGGATAGAGGCCAGGATGGGGTTCATAGCACCATCAGTGGGGCTTGGAGGCTGTGGTAGTGGTGGCAACAGCTTTGGGATCCCAGAGATAGTTAGGGGGTCTGACAACTGGTCAGCAGGACATTACAAGGAACCGTGAGCAATCCCTAGGTTCAGGACCAGGTGCTGTTTGGTAACACTACTAACAATACATAGTTCTGTGCCCTAGTTCCAGTAAGGAGAGGATTATTTGTGGTAGGTCACAAGACCTGGTTGCAGTACCTGGGGAGAGAGAAGGACTACCACTTGTGTCTATGGGAGAGCAGAAGACCTGGTCACAATTCCAAGACCAATAAGACTAGTCCTTGTGGTTTCAGGGAAAAGGGACCCTTCCTGGGTAAAAACCAGGAGAGCAGTAATCATACCTGTTCAATTTTCACACAATCTTGGAAGCAATGAAAACTTGCAGACATCCCCAGAATTAGCTTTGAAAACAGGAGCTTTAAAAATCCTGATATTTGGAAAAGTGATTCCTTAATCACAGGTGGGTAGAGCCAAACTTTAACATAAAAATTCAAAGTGAAAAAAATAGATTGAAAAGATGAGCAAACAACAACAACAACAAAGAAGCAGGGAAAGTCAAGAAGAAACTGAGAAGAAAACTATGAGAAAAGCCTCAAAGAAAAATACAAAGAGGACATAAACCCAATAAGAATTCCTGCAAGAGTTTAAGAGAGAAGAGCAGTAGAGGAAAAACTGGGGAAAAAAATAAGAGCAATACAAGAAAATTATAAAAACAGAATTAACCATTTGGTTAAAGGCACACAAAAACTAAAAAAAAAAAAAAAAAAAAACAGCCTTAAAAAGAATTAGTCAAATGATAAAAGAGACATAAATATTCACTGAAGAGGAGAATTCCTTAAAAAACAAAGTTGACTGAATGGAAAAACAGGTAAAAAATTTCCTTGAAGAAAATAATTCCTTAAAAATTAGAATTGGGCAAGTAGAAGCAAATGACTTTGATACAGCAAGTAACAATAAAACAATTTTTTTTAAAAAAATAGATGTAAAACATCTCACGAGAAAAAATTTTTAAATAAATCAAAAATATAATTTAAGAGTAAACAATAAAATTTATACAAATAAGAGCTATTCCCCAATTGATTTGACCATTTAGCCAAAGGATATCAACGGGAAGTTTTCAGATGAAAACAAATGACAAGATAGAAAATTATCTAGTCATATGCAAAAAGTTCTAAATCAATGTTGATCAGAGAAATGAAATTAAAACAACTCAGCTACCACTTCTTATCTATCAGATTGACTAACAGGATAGAAAAATAAAATAAAATAAATGCTGGAAGTGATACAGAGAAATTGGGATGCTAATGCAATCTTGATAGAGTTGTTAACTGGTCTAATCAACCTGGCAAATAATTTGAAACTACCCAAAGAGATACAAAACTGTGTATACCCTTTAACCCAGCAATAGTACTACTAAGCCTATATCTCAAAGAGATTTTTTTTAAAAAAGAAAAAGTACCTATATGTACAAAAATATTAATAACAGCACTTTTGTGTGATGGCAAAGATTTGGACATTGAGGCACTGTTCATCAATTGAGTAATGACTGAAGAAGTTGTATTATATGGTTATGATGGGATACTATTATGCTGTAATAACTGATGAGCAGGATGATTTCAGAAAACCCTTGGGAAAACTTATATGAACTAATACAGAATCAGGAGGTCATTGTATATAGTGACAGCAATATTATACTCTGATCAATACAAGGATCCAAGGCAATACTGAAGGAGTCATGATGAAAAATGCTATCTCTAGAAAGAGAACTGATTAACTTTGAGTACAAATTGAAGCATATTTCTTTCATTTTCTTTATTTTTCTTATTTAGTGGCATGGCTAATATGGAAATACATTTTTCATAATTTCACATGTCTAATGGCCATCACATTGTTTACCCTCAATTGAGAATCAGTTGGAGGGGAGAGAATTTGGAAATCAAAATTTTTTAAAATGTTAATAATAAATAACAAATTTAAAAAATAAATACTGACTTGGGCTAGCAAATGACCAACCAGGAGAGAAAGTCTCAGAAAGAATGTATTTATTTTTTGAGAAAGCAGCAAGAAATGTGATAAAGAAATCTGGAGATTAAGCAAAATGAGTAATGGGGCTTTGAACAGAAGATTCAAGGGGATTCTTTACATGATGACATTGTTCCCTCACCTATGAGACTGGGACGCTTAGAAGAAATAGGGATTACTCACTTGTAGTTTAGACAAAAACTACATTTCCACTGTTGAACAGTCATGTAATTACCTATGGAAAAGGACAAAATTACACGTTATTAAAAGATAACTTAAACTGGTAAAGACACTTTTCTTGTAGGGAATTTATCCTTCCTTCAAATAATCATGGGAATTTTGAGAAATATGGGGAAAAAATTATCACAAAATGGGCACATATCTGAGTTAGAAAAGTTCGCTAAATGAAATTTTTCAAGAGGTTTGGATGCTGCTTTATACTTTTTTATTTTAAATATGTATATATATATCACATAAATGAATATGTAATATTGTATTCAACTATCATTATCACCACTGCTATAATCATACCATTTTTTCCTCATTACTTGAAGAAGCCCATCAGATGGTGCTTTATTTATTCAATATAACATTAATAATTGATATGTACAAATCAGTAATATATAATATATGCCATATTGTATACTATTTACTGCATAATTGATATTATATAATATGAAATTTTATATAATATTACATAGAACTATATTTATATTAAACTAATGAGGATTAAATATACTTACAAATGCATTTTGGAGACAAAATTTTTGTATGTAGGAGAAGTGTAGTATCACCTTCAAAAGCCTCTCCCGCAGAGACTATAAATATGATTACATCTTTTAGAGGCAATAGAATCTTAGGTAACTAGGGGAATTTGTTTTTTTGTTTTTTTTTAATTTTATTTTATTTGCAAAACATATGTATGGGTAATTCTTCAACATTAACTCTTACATAGCTTTCTGTTACAGATTTTCCCCCCAACTCCCCACACCTCCCCTACATGGCAAGATATCCACTACATGTTAATTATGTTAAAATATTTGGCAAATCGAATATATGTATACATATTTCCAAACTTATCATTGTGGTGCAAGAAAAATCGTATCTACACAGAAGACATATCAGATAAAGGAAACACAATGTAAGCAAACATCAATCAAGGAGTATGAGAATGTTATGTTGTGGTCCACATTTCACATCCCTCTCTCTGGGTGTATATGGCTTTCTTCAGTGAACAATTGGAACCGGTTTGAGACAATTCTTTGTTGCAGAGAGCCATGTCCATCAGAGTTGATTGTCATATAGTATTGTTGTTGCCGTGTATAATGATCTCCTGGTTCTGTTCATTTCACTCAGCATCAGTTCATGCAAGTCTTTCCAGGCCTCTCTGAAATCGTCCTGCTGGTCGTTTCTTACAGAACAATAATATTCCATAACATTCGCATACCATAATTTATTCAGCCATTCTCCAATTGAAGGGCATCTATTCAGTTTCCAGTTTCTAGCCACTACAAAAAGGGCTGCCACAAACATTCTTGCACATGTGAGGCCCTTTCCTTCCTTTATGATTTCTTTGGGATATAGGCCCAATAGAAATACTGCTGGGTCAAAGGGTATGCACAGTTTTTTAACTTTTTGAGCATAGCTCCAAATTGCTCTCCAGAATGGCTGTATCCGTTCACAGTTCCACCAACAATGCATCAGTGTCCCAGCCCTTCCATATCCCCTCCAACATTCATCATTAACTTTTCCTGTCATTTTAGCCAATCTGACAGGTGTGTAGTGGTACCTCAGGGTTGTCTTGATTTGCATTTCTCTGATCAACAATGATTTAGAGCACTTTTTCATATGACTACAAATAGTTTTAATTTCATCCTCTGAAAATTGTCTGTTTATATCCTTTGACCATTTATCGATTGGAGAATGGCTTGAATTTTTATAAATATGAGACAATTCTCTTTATATTTTAGAAATGAGGCCTTTATCAGAACCCTTAAATGTAAAGATGATTTCCCAATTTATTGCTTCCCTCCTAATTTTGACTGCATTGGTTTTGTTTGTACAAAAACTTTTAAACTTAATGTAGTCAAAGTTATCTATCTGGTTTTCAGTTAAGAGTTCCAGTTCTTCTTTGGACATAAATTTATTCCATCTCCATAGGTCTGAGAGGTAAACTATATTACGTTCCTCTAATTTACTTATAATATCATTCTTTATATCCAGATCAAGAACCCATTTAGATCTTATCTTGGTATGTGGTGTTAGATGTGAGTCAAGCCCTAATTTCTTCCACACTAGTTTCCAATTTTCCCAGTAGTTTTTGTCAAATAGTGAGTACTTATCCCAGAAGCTGGGGTCTTTGGGTTTATCAAAGACTAAATTGCTATAGTTATTGCCTAGTTTGTTTTGTGATTCTATACACTAGGGGAATTTGTGAACTATCATGGTTATATAGAGAGCAAAGGAAAGGGGTTAAGATTTAATTTTCCTGAAATAAATATGTTAAACCTTATTCTTGCAAGAAAATATGAAGAGAAATTTTAAGAAAAGATTTAACTGATATCCTGGAAAAAACTTAATGGATACTGTTTCCAGAATTGAAATCAATAGATATAGCAATGATTAAAAAAGACAATGGTTATATGTAGTAAATAATTAATGTCTTTTATTTTCTTGTATTTCTTGCACATAAGTGAATGTGTATGTATGTATATGTATACACACATACATACACATATGCCTCTGAGTACATAAATGTGTCTGTATATATCTAAATGTATAGACATATAGATATTGATATACACATACCAAGAGAGAGGGGGGGAGGGGAAGGAGAGAAATAAATTATTACTGGAAAAGACACTTCAGTTTATTATGTAAGTAATATGGCACAGTAATAGTTTTGGGGGAATTTTTCTAAAAAATAGTGAAGAATATTTGCTTGAAAATTATATTATTAATATAATTTGTAATTTGCTGTCACTAAAAATCCAATTGAATCTACTATAGTAGATTTGTCTCCTGAAAAACAATAGCTTTCTCAATAACTGACATTCAGCCTAGTAACATAAAATATTTTCCCCATAGAACTCCATCACATTGGATAGAGAATTACTGAGAAACTGGTTTCCATGGACAGCTGAGGAAGCCACCAGTGGTGATAGAAGGTATATCTTAGTTAATTAATCATTCTTGCCAATTGGGTGCTAAGCTCTGCTGTTTCTTCACAGGAAAAACATTAAGTTGAAGTGTAGCAGGAAATTAACTTAAAACTTTGGGTGAAAATGCAACAGTTTTGATAATGAATGAGAAATTACCTCGTCTTGCATGTTCCTGGAATCAGGAATTTGAAGATTAGAAAATGAATTTAACATATGTTTGAAATGGACAATATCATTAGTGATATGTTTGTTTTTCCTCTAGGGTTTCAAACTGCTATCCAAAAATGGTCATTATTTCAAAGTCTTTAAATAGATATATTGTATAAACAGAAAGGATAAATGTAACTTTATACTCTCCTGAGGGCTTTCCTAAATATAACCAAAAAGACATGTCAATTATTATATGATTTATGAGTCAAAACTTCCATAGACAAGTAGTAATGAATAAGCAAATTAAAGATGACATTGCTTAAAAACAGGCTGTGTATTTGACATTCACTCCTTTTATTCAGAAATATATTTTACATATAAAAAACCACAATAAGTCTTTTTCTGATCATTCATCATAGTGTAGAGGTGGTCATAGTTTGATAAAGGCTGGATCAGTGGGGTTCCAACTCTTAAAAGTTTTCCTAAGCCATAAACATTTGGCCAGGGTCATGTCCAAAGACTGTCAGAAGCCCAGTGACCAGCTTAGCTAAATCTTCAGAAGTCACTAGATTGATGATCAGTAGATTGCCACTAGAAGATGAATCCTTTGGCCATATTGACCCATAAAACATTTAAAAGCATAAAGCAACCTTGAAGTATAAGTCTTTTATAGTTTCCACAGTGAAAATGTTTAGGTTTAAGAATATTTGTAGTTATTATTTTAATTGTTGGCGTTCTAAATTTTTTTTTCTGATGACCAAGGAACATTCAAAAGAGAATGGTCTAGAGCTCTACATAGAGCAAATCAAATGGGGGAATGCCTA
Source organism: Myrmecobius fasciatus (assembly GCA_023553655.1). NCBI lineage: Eukaryota > Metazoa > Chordata > Mammalia > Dasyuromorphia > Myrmecobiidae > Myrmecobius > Myrmecobius fasciatus. The sequence continues at coordinate 784,678 of JAJPUD010000199.1, read as the reverse complement.
TTTCCCAGGTTAGAGTTTTTAGTTAAATGATTAGTTTGGTGAATTAATCCATTAGTACATATGTAGAAGTAAATTGAAAGAGCTGAATAATTAGAAAAGAACAGAATGGATCAAAGCAATTTCAATGATTAACAGCTTCTCCCTGCTATTAAATATTTTAAAATGCTAATTGTCTCCTTGTAATACAATAGAACTATTACATCAGAATTAAAATTGTAAAGAAATGTGATTGGTGGAAGCAAGTTGCTGTGTGTTACAATGATGATTTGTACATGAAAAGTAGCATCAAAAATTTCATCCAAGATATATACTGTATGAAAGAAGAGAGAGGTAGATCCTAATGCTGCACTGGTTTCCATTGAATTGGATTGTGTTTCATGGGGAATTGATAAAAAAGCAATGGGCAAGAATTGCACAGAATGAGAATAGAAATACCTGCATGTAACAATACCGTAAATCACTTTTCTTACAACAACCCTATGAAATAAATAGTACAAGCATTATTCTAGTCTGATAAAAAAAATGAGACTCTAGAAAACTGAGTCATGCTCAAGATTTCAATTCTAATAAGGTTCTAAAGAGAAATTTAGGCACTGATCATGAAATTCCAAATACTTTAGTTTTTCCGTGCTATCACACAGTGTCTATGAAAGCTTGGGGACTTTTAATATTTATATATATTATATAACATTATATAATATATATATGTTTAATAAATAGTAGTGAGTTTTTTCAAGTTCTTAAAATTGATGAAATAATAGTGCTATCAGAGTATGTATGTGTGCATAATATACACACACACACAAACATGAACTATGAAGTTATTATATTGAGGCAGGAAAAAGAGCTAAGCTAGGAATGGTAATTTCTTTTCTTTTCTAGTTCCTAAGGAAATTTAAGATCTTGATTACAATTGCCAGAGCACTAATATTCAATTATTTCCCATTAGATCAGCTTTCCATAGCCAGTTCAGATAAATAACCATAATGTCAAATTACTGACTAGAGTTTTTTGAGAAAAGAAAGGGGTAGAGATTCTGGAGGTAGGATACAATTGGGGTTGGTCTTGGGCAATATGAATTGTGTTTACTGACATCCCAAATGAACCTTTCTGCATCTCTTTTTGTTGTCAAAAATGCATTTATGAACTACCCTTACTCTGTTAAAACCTGATCTTGGGGTGGTATTTGATAAATTAATTAACCACTAAGTAGGAAATAATGAATGGCATTTAACTATCTATTTTTCCCCATAAACTGCAGAATCAAAAATGTTTAGAGTTGGAAGACATCTTCATGCATATTTAGTCCAACTAATACCTAGAAAAGAAAACATAGAAAAACAGTCAACAAGTAGTCCTCCAGTCTCTGTTTAAAGACCTCCAGTGAGGGGGAACCCACCACGTACTGAAGCATCCCATACTCCTTTTTATAGTTCTAATTGCTCTGAAGTCTTTATATTAAATCTAAATTTTATCCTTTGTAATTCTTACCCACTTCCATTGATTGTACTCTCTGGGGACAAAGAAGTCTATTTGCTTGTTCACATGATAGCCATTTGAATATAGTTATTCTGTTCTTCTGAAGTATTCTTTTCTTGAAGGTTAGTATCTTTAGTTTTTTCAGCTAATCCTTAGATGCTGTGGACTCAAGGCTCTCCACTATCCTATTTGTTCTCCAGGTATTTCTTAGATAATTGTCCTTCTTAAATAATGGGACCCACAATTTAGGAGCAACTAGTTGACGAAGGTTAAGTTCTGGGCTTGGATCAGGAACCCCATCTTACTGTGTTTAAATCTGGTTCAGACACTTACTAGCTGTATGACCCTGGGCAAGCCACTTAACCCTCTTTGCCTCAGTTTCCTCATCTGTAAAGTAAGCTGGAGATGGATAAGACAAGCCACTCCAGTATCTATGCCAAAAAAATTTCAAATGGAGTCACAAAGAGTCAGAAATGAACAGCAGACAAAACTTAATACACTGCTACAGATTGAATCCAACTAGTGCAAATTACAGCAGAACTATTTTTTCATTTACCCTGGAAACTCTGCCTTTCTTGAGAATGCATTAGTTTTGTGACTGCAAATTACTCATAATTAATTTGTAGCTAACTTTAAAAAACAGCTATTTTTAGATATTATGGTACTGAATTGATTTTGGAATATAAGTATGAGATTTTACATTTATTTCTATTGAATTCCACCTTATTAGATTTAGCTAACTGAAGGTTAGTATCTTCATTTTGTTGATTACCTCTAATTTATTCTATATCTGAATTGTTTATACATAGTTATTTGTATGTAGTCTTCTTCATTAAGTTGTACAATGAAAGCATGGTCTATTTTTTTACTGTCTTTGTAATTCTAGTGCTTAGTGGTACATAGTAGGTACTTAATAAATACTTATTAACTGATGAACTACTGTTCTATCCTGTATTAGAATATCCTTCAGACCAGGACTTCTTAAACTTTTTTTCACTTGTGAGCTCTTTTGCTCAAGATTTTTTATGTGGTCCCATGTATGTAGTTATATAAAATAAATATAAAAATCAAATATTTGTTGATAATAAATCAAAATTTCATAACCCCCACTTTCAGTTATGAGATCTTATGTAGGGTTGTGAACCACAGTTTACAAAGCTGGGCTTTAGATCATAGGATTATTTTCAAAGGCTTATTTATATCAGGGGACTATTCTCGAAAAATTCACCATAGATTTTTTCTATAAATAAAACAGGAGGATAGGTTAGAAGTAAAGACATAAGCCAGCTGCTATTCCTTCCCCTCTTCTGTAAAATTTCAGGTATAACCATCTGGCCAAATGGTACTGGACCAATTCAGAGAAAATTTTTGATAATTTTTGCTTACTACTCTTAAAAAAAAAAAAAAAAAAAAAAAAAAAAAAACAAGAACAGCAACTCAGCCCTTAATCCAATTACTTCAAATGAATGGTTTTGTGAAATAAGTAACCTGAAATTTAACATTTGTCATTGAAATGTTCTAAAATTCTTTAACTTAGAAGACTTCCAGTGAAGGGGAACTCGCTATCTTCTGAAACATCCCTTTTTATAGTTCTAATTGCTCTGAAGTCCTTCTTTAAAATCTAAATGTTAAACTGTGGTTTGTGATCCCATATGGCATCTCATAACAATATAGGAGTCATAAAATTATAATTGCTATCAATAAATGCTTGATTTGTATACCTATTTTATATACCTTTATACCTGGGGTCACATAAAAATTTCTTGGGTGAAAAAGGATTACAAGTGGAAAAAGTTTAAGAAGCCTATTCTAGGATACAGTTTTCAGGGCTATTACTTTCACCAATGAAATTGGAAGCATGGCAGATTCTGTAGGTGTAGAAGATTCAATGGTCCTGTGCTACCCAGCTGGAGAGTGGGTATTATTGCTGATTAGTCTTTTTTCAAAGATGTGATTGTATCTATTCAGGTGAAGGATAGATAATTCTAGTATTCAAACATTTTCTAAAAATGACCAGATGCTGTCTCAAATATTTTAAAATTTATGTATTTTTCATTAGAAATTATTCAGTAAGAATCTGTTTCTCTTCTTTCTTTGGACTCATTCTAACTATGTGCTTGGCTCTATTTATCCCTCATTCATTCCATAAACATGAATTGTAGTATGTATAATGCATTGTCCTGAGTGCCAAAGAGGATACCAATGTGATTTCTTTGCCTCCAAGGGGTTTATAATCTAATATACTGCAGTAGGGCCTGGGGAAGTATCTAATTCCAAGTATTCTTGCCACAGCCCCAAGGAAGAAACTGCATATCTTCTGTGTCCTGGATTACTTGCTCACTAAAAAGACAATCATCCCTTACCTCTGACAGTTAATGGATGTCAAGTAGCATACTTGTCTAGGGATGTGCATGTGTGTGTGTGTGTGTGCACACCAAACAAATGAACCAAATAAGTTCTTTTGATCCCATCTTCCATCCTATTGAGCTGAACCCCATTGAGTCATTTCTATTAAATTTTTACTTTATAAAAATTTTTCTCAAAATAATAAAACCATAAAGATGTTAATACTAAGGAAGAGCTATACACATCACAAACTATATTGTGAATCCCCAAACAGAATAACCCTGTTTTGGTAAATATCCATGTTCCCATCTCCCTACTCCTATTCCGAGTCTGACTCGTATACAGCCATATTTGTCTCATATGTCAATAGAATTCTAACCACGTACATTTGGGCATCTTCTTGTTAGTTCAGAAAACATTTAAGACCTGTAGGGTGCCTCTCCTTTTTTGCAGTACAAGAAACCAAAATCGGCAGAATGCCAGCTCCAGGACTCTGGACACTCCACAACCTGAAACTTTTCTGGGCTCCTGTGTGCCCTTATACTTCTAAAACTGAAATAGAGTCCAAATAAAAATATTCCAGCAAATATATCCACATGACATACTGTCTTAAATCTAGTGTCTGCAGTGACGTGGGGACAGGTGCAATCTCAGGCACCATTAACTCCCCCTTGGTTCTTGTCTTTGACCTTCAAAACTTGTGTGTTCTGAGATGACCACCCTCCATCTGCTGGCCCTCCAGGCTCTTTGAGATTCTTGAGAGAAACTGGGCAAATGAAGTCATGCCAGCTGCTCAATATCCTACCAAGGAGGCTACAGTATCCTGCTTCATGTGTAAAAGCCCTCTGTGCACATTATACTTTGCAAGTATCAGATCTTCTTAAAGGAACATTTATGTAAAATATTGAATAAAAGGCTGTGAGATTCCAATCCTAGAGATAAAGAATATGCTAGATTTGTTATATCATGTCATGGTATCTGTCGGCAATTTTTCTTCTTTCTTGTTGATTCTTCCATAAATTAGAATTTCCACGATGCATGGGGACTTTTCCTAGAATGCTTGTAAAACAAAATCAATTCCTATCTATCTCAAATGGCTTATATATGCTTAGAAGCAGAAGGATCAATTCTGTGACCTCTTAAAATTATTTTCCACTTAAATTATAACAATGATATCAAGATTTCAACATTAGAAATATTCACCAGGATCATCATGGAATGATGGATCACATAATAACAAAGTTTAAGATTAAACTGGGTGTTCCAACATTATTAAGCTATTAAAGTTTAAAACTGTACTAAGACACCCTGGAATACCCTGTAAAAGAAAAAAAGACTTTTAACAACTAAGTTGTCTAATGAGAAAGCATTTCTTTAAAAAGACTAGGGCATCTTGGGGCAGCTAGGTGGCGCAGTGGATAGAGCACCAGCCCTGAAGTCAGGAGGACCTGAGTTCAAATCAGGTCTCAGACACTTAACATTCCCTAGCTGTGGGACCCTGGGCAAGTCACTTAACCTCAATTGCCTCAGCAAAAAGAAAAAAAAAAGACTAGGGCATCTTATCATAGGAGTGCTAGTAAATGTTTAACAATCAGTTGTATAAAAAAGAAATTTAAATTTGGATTGGTAACATTTTCTCCATCACTTTCTTAAGTCTAGAGTCTAGAAAATCAGCAAAATAACACACTGATACCTCATTTGTAATGTTTGCTGACTTCTGAGGTGAATGTGCACACAACACAACAAAAATTCAACAATCACTTTCACACTGTGAACTGGCTCGTGATATCCTTGCATCTTTTCCTCATTTCCCCCATCAGCTACCTATACTTACTTCCCACCCCTAGAAGAATCAATATGGTGAAGATGGAAGGAGGACTGGTCTAGGAATCAGACACATTTGCTCACTTCTCTGGGAACCAACTTCATCAACTATAATATGGCAGGAATGATCAATAAGGTCCTTCTCAGTTCTTACTTTCTGTGATTCTTTAACAACAAGACAGTGATCTAGGTATGAAATGATCTTCCTGGAGATAAACAAGGAGGAATTGTTTGAATCACTGTTATTCCCGGGTCTTTCAGATTTGGTGGGGGGAGAGTAGGTGGAGGAAAGTAATATAGATTTTTGATGAACTGAGAAGATAATAAATCAATTGTCTTAGAAAGATTCAAAGCTAATTTGAAGAGTTGAGAATGGCAGGGGACAGATTCTTTGCTTGATCTATAACCTTCCATGATAAAGGTTAAAGTATACAAACTCATCTGTTAAATTGTATGCATGGATTATCTGGGAAAGGTTAAAATGGGTTTAGGAGGAGAAAAGGGGGACAGTCAATGAAGCAACTCAATAATTTTAGGACTGCTTTTAAATCAATGCAGCAATCCAAGGCTGATTGGATTGGGATGATAGGTTTTCCAAAAACATTTGCAGGCTCTGGTGGCACCAGAGGAAATTTGTTACCTGGTAGTATCAAAAAGGGATGAGACCATCCATGGGACATACTTAGTAAGAAAAAATAGGGTGGAGAAAACTGAAACAGAATTATAATCAGATATCAATGAAGTTCTTTTCTGAATGAAAATAATAATAAGCTATAATAACTAACATTTCTATGGTTATCTGTGTTATAAATTGCTATGTCCAGAGCCCTGAAACTAGCATTCTGCTATCCTATTTTCCTATACATCTTCAAATATGAGAAGCACCCCAAGGTGGTTTAGTGCTTTCTGAACTAATCAGGAGATAAGGTTTGCGAAGTGTTTCACAAATATTGTCTCGCAACAATCCTTAGAAAGTATGAAGGGGTACAATTATTATCCCTATTTTACAAGTACCTTGCTCACATCCCACAGTTAATAAATGTTAAGGTAGGATTTGAACTCAGGCATTCATAACCTCAGGTCTGGTACTCTCCATTGTGCCACCAAATTAGAAATCATTTTTATGGCAAAGCAACCTCAACCTAACAAAGCTTAAACAAGACAGCATAGTCTAGTAGAAAAAATATTGTTTCAGGATTAAGAAGACATGAATTCAGATCTTCACCTTGCCTCTTATAATACTACCTTGTTATAAATGTCTGGAGTTGGCATACTGTCATGCTATTTGCCTAAATAAATTACCCATGTGATCTTGGTTAAAGCACTCAACCTTTCTAAGTCTCTACGTTCACTACAAGATTTAAGTCTGTTATTCTATGCTCTACTACTGTCGTCTAATGAGCTTGAATATTTCTTGATTTTTCCCATGGCATAAGCTTGATCAGAAAGCTGTACAAATCAATTAACTCATCAACACAGAAGTTCCCCATAGAAAGGATGTACCAAATCTCTATCTAGAAAGTCTCATCTGAATCCTGCAGAATGAAATTTCCCTGTCACAGCAAGTCAGTAAATGTTTAATTAGCTTAGTTTATCAATTCAATAAGTAAAGGTCATATGAAAATTAATGTGATGGCTGACACTGAGTGGCAATCCATGAAGTCAACTTAGCATACTCTTTTGCATCTCCTTTATTCTTGTCTTCAGTATTCTTCACTTTGTATGAGAAACCATGCTGGGAACGACTTTCAGCGGCATTCTTTTATTTTGAATTAATGTCTGAACATGAAATTGCCTTCTGGATAGTCAGAGAAGTTGACATTTTCCAGCAATGCATAATGTATGGGGCTCTGATGACAACATAAAAACAAATCACCATGGCACAGGCCAGCTAAAATGCAGCTGTGCCTAAAAATACAAGTCCATTAAAAAGATGAGAGTTGGACTAATCATATTGTTTATTTTGTCTTGAGGTGAATAAAACAAATACAATGGCCTTCTCCCTCAAAGCACTTTTTGTTCTTTTTTTATTGGAAGTGATTATTAAATAAAGCTAGTGACTAAGCATTGTCTCATACTGAAGGAACTGGCCCCCACCATCTTAAAAAAATGTAATTTGTCTTTGAGAGGAAAGAAATTATAAATTTAGCTATGCCAAAACATGCTACCTGCATGTTTATTTTTAGAAATGACAACCTTGTGTTAGATAGAAAATAGTGGAAACCATTAATTTTTTTTGGCAACTTTTCCATGTACATGCTGTGAATGTTGTTCATTCTACAAAGCTCATACTATTCCCATAACTTGTGGAGACGAAAAATAACAAATTAAATTCAAAGGAATACCTGTGATAGACTAGCTCTGAGTTTTCAAAATGCTTATACAATAACTAATTAATTCACACCTTTTCTTATGAAGTAAATCAATGAATCATCCTTTTCTATGTTTCAGAAGGGGGAGCAAGCATAAAGAAATTAAATAATTATTTCTCATGCAGCTGATCAGTGGCAGTATATCAGATCCAATCTCAGAATTCCTGAGAGGAAGCCAAGTGACATCTCCAGAGTTATGGTTTTGAAGTAAAAGAATTGACCTCATATGAATCATCTGTTTGGTGACTAAAACCTAGAGAAAGATAGGTACTTATAAAATTGGAATTAGACTGAAATCAATATTGCCAGAACTTCTTTTTAAAATCCCACCACCAAACTGTCAAGTCTTTGTTTAAGGGATTTCTTTTCTGAGTATAGTATAGATTAAGCAATGACTTCCTATTTAATGCAGATCAAATCTCTTAAAATTTCCAGTTAGCATGGATCAGATCTTTTATCACAAATCAGCTGTTTAAATGTCACTTGGGAAAGAAGAATAACAGATATTTACCCACAACCAATTGGGTGAATGAAACAGAAGAATATCTTGTAAGGTCCACCCATGACAATGATGATATTGTTTGGAGACTGGGAATATATTCCCACAGTTAAAAACAAAAAAACAAAAAACAAAAAAAAAAAACAAAACCAGCTTGAGGACAGCTTGAATCAGAAAAAAGTTAACTCTGACACTCTCTGAAACCTGACTTCTTAATCTTAAAGAGACAGCCCTTGCCCTAAACTTCTGCCTGGCAGCTGGTCTTGTTTTTCTTGGCTTTAGGATCTCAGGACTCTTTAGAACTGATTTATCCAACTTAACCTGGCTTCTTGATTCCCATGTTTTTAACTCCCAACTCAGACCTAACTTGTTCTCATTCTTTCAGTTTCCTTATCATTGGCCCCAACAGGCCCTTTTATAGCAGAAGGCAGGGCATAGTGATATTTTAGTTGCAATAAGGCAGAGACATACAGTCAAAGTAATTTCAAAGTCCTAAATTCTATATGTCCAAACCTTTAATTAAGTAATATAAAGGGATATAGTGGTCCAGATACAACTCCTGGAGACACTATTCAAACGATCTCTACCATGCGAATGGCAAAGGTATGAAGGTCATTTCTGGTACCACTGTATTTGGAAGAGTTAAATATTCACTATGTCCCGAAGCTCCAAATCAGGGACCTGATGCTCATCCATGATTCTTTCTCAAAGGGAGTCACTAATTTGGTGAATTTATCACTGGAAAAATTAAAGTTTCTTTTCAATTCAACAAACATAAATTAAGTTCATTAAATTCTTCTTCTGTTCAAAAAGTTATCAAACTGTGCATGCTATTTGACCCAGCGGTGTTTCTACTGGGCCTATATCCCAAAGAGATTTTAGAGGAGGGAAGGGGACCCACATGTGCGGGGATGTTTGTGGCAGCCCTTTTTGTAGTGGCAAGAAACTGGAAACTGAATGGATGCCCATCAGTTGGAGAATGGCTGAATAAATTATGGTAGATGAATGTTATGGAATATTATTGTTCTGTAAAAAATGACCAGCGGGACAATTTCAGAGAGGCCTGGAGAGACTTGCATGAACTGATGCTGAGTGAAATCAGCAGAACCAGGAGATCATTATACACAGAAACAATATTACATGATGATCAATTCTGATGGACATGGTTCTCTTCAACAATGATATGACTCAAACCAGTGCCTATTGTTCAGCGATGAAGATAGTCATATACATCTAGAGAGAGGCCTGTGGGAACTGAGTGTGAACCACAACACAGCATTTTAACGCTTTCTGTGAATATTTCCATGCATTTTGTTTTCCTTCTTAGGTTGTTTTTTCTTCTTCTCTTTCTAGATCTGATGTTTCTTGTGCAGTAAGATAACTATAGATATGTATACATGTATTGGATTTGTCATATAATTTATCATATTTAGCATGTATTAGATTACCTGTCATCTAGGGGTGGCGGGGGTGGGAAGGAGGGGAAAAGCTTGGGGAAAAAAGTTTTTGCAAAGGTCAATGTAGAAAAATCACTCATATGTTTTGTAAATTAAAAGCTTTTAATAAAAAAAAAATAAATTCTTCTTCTGTAAGGTTCCATGAGCTTTCATGGAGCTTTTAAGCTAATGAGGAGTATGTAGAAGAATCAAATAAATCAAAAAGTATAAGCTATAATATAATAACTTCTTAGTAGAGAGTAAGTAGCACGGCAAAGGAGATATTACTTGAAGATGAATGCAATCAGAGGTTTAAAGGAGATGGCACCTAAATAAGACGTTGAAAGCTGGGAATGATTTCAAGAGAGAAAGATTTAAATACAATCCATTCTAAGAATATGTGATAGCATAAACAAAGTCATGGATAAGCAAGATAAAATTGATGAATAGTCTGGATTTGATGAAATAAAAAAGAATATTATGAAATAAAAATGAAAAGGTCAGTTAAAGACAAGAGGGAGAATCTTGAACCATAAGTAGAAGTCGGTTATTTCATTGCCAATGGTAATTCACTGGAAGTTTTTGACCAAGGATTAACATAGATAGACCTTTGAATGAGAATAATAATTTGGCAGTGTTGTGAAGGATGGACTTGAGAAGGGGAAAGACTAGAGGCAGAAAAACTAACTAAAAAGCTATTATAGTAGCTCAGTTGAACATACCAATATCAAAATACAAAAACTGAGTTGATGGGAAAGCAAACCCTGCTGGGAAACTTGGTAAAATATTTTTAGCAAGTTTCTTTGATAAAGGCCTAATATCTCAAATATATAGGGAACTGAGGCAAATTTATGAGCCATTCCTCAATTGATAAATGGTCACAATATATCAAGAGACAACTTTGAAAAGAAGAAATCAAAGCTAACAATAGTAACATGAGAAAATGCTCTAAATTACTAATAATTAGAGAAATTAAAATTAAAACAACTTGAAGGTACAATCTCACTAATAAGTTTGCTAGTGTGACAGAAAACAACAATAAGCAATGCATTAATTGTGAGATGAAGGCAGTTGCTATCGTTGTCACTTAGTCAATTAGTTAGGCCAGACGTTTTGTGACCTTATTTGCAATTTTCTTGGTGAGGATATTATGATAGTTTATTATTTTCTTCTCCAGCTCAGTTTACAAATGAGAAAACTGAGGGAAACAGAGTTAAGTAATTTTTTCCAGGGTCATGTAACTAGGAAGTGACTGAGACTGTATTTGAACACAGAAAGAGTCATCTTCCTGACTCCAGGTCTGGTGATCTATCTGTACCTACTCCATTTCTCAAGGAGAGGTGGAAAAATAAAGAAGCTAATTCACTGCTGGTAGAGTTGTAAATAATCCACACATTATGAAGAATGATTTGGAACTATACTCTAAGGGCTATAAAACTGTGCATACCCTTTGACCCAGCAGTATCAATAGTAGGCATATATCTCAAAGAGATCAAAGGAAAAGAATCTCTATGTACAAAAATATTTAGAGCAGCTCCTTTTGTGTTGGAAAAGAATTGATTGTGATGAAATACTATTGTGCTATTAGAGATGAAAAGGATAGTTTAAAAAAAACTTAGGAAGACTTATATGAACTGATGCAGAGGGAAGTGAACAAAACCAGGAGAACTTTGTATACAGTAACAGCAATATTGTAATGATGATGAATTGGAAAAGACTTAACTACTCTGATCAATATAATTATCCATAACAATTCCAAGGAATTGTTATGAAAAATCATATTTATATTTACATATAGAGAAACTAATGCACTCTGAGTATAAACTGAAGCATATTTTTCACTTCATTTTTGTGAAAAATCATATTCGCATATAGAGAAACTGATGTACTCTTGAGTATAAACTGAAACATATTTTTACTTCATTTTTATTTTTCCCCCAATATGTCTAATTAGAAATATATTTTGCATAGATTCACATATATAATGGGTATCATATTTTTTGCTTTCTCAATGGTTGGGAGAGGGAGTAGAAGGAAAGAAAAAATATGGAGCTCAAATTTTTAAAGGAATGTTAAAAAATAAAAGATTATTTTTTCTTAAAAATAGGAAAGAAGGAAAGAGAAAGGAAGAAAGAAAAGATATGTCTGGGAAGTTTCAGTTGTTACCCCACTACATACTCACATACTCATCAATCAACAGAGAGCAGAAACATCCCAAACTCCACAACACTGAGTTAAATATTTGTTATCCAAGGATACCACTACATAATTTCTAACAGGACTAATTTGAAATTGTTCCAATGACAATTGTGCTAATGATAATTCCAGAATTAATTCTTTCACACTACCAGAACTAAATTCTTTTTATGACATTATACAAACAATATTTTGTGGCCAAAGTTTTGATGAAAAAGAAAAGAAAGAAATATCCAGTAAAAAAAAAATTGTGTCCCAGATTTATGAATACTGATGAAATGTGAGGAAGGGAATCTGGAAAATACAAAACCAAATTAGAAAACAAGCAACAGAGTGGCTTGGATTTTACTTATAGTACATACCCCTACAGAGATGAAGGAAATTAATTTCTCTCTATTTTTTTGTATATATAAAACTTTTCACAATTTGGCTCCACCCCATCTTTCTAGGCTTCTTACACATTTTTCTACTTCATACACTTTACAGTACAGCCAAACTGACCTTCTTGCTATTCCTCATACATAATTCCTCAGTCTCCCATTGCTATACCTTTGTGCCAGCTGTTTCTCATGCATGGAAACCCCTTCCTTTGCTTCTCTTAGAATCCTTCAAAAGTCAAGCTCCATGTTAAACTTTTCCTAACTTCTTTCCTCCCCCTGGCACATGTGTGTTTCCCTCACTTTAAAATTAAACTCCTGTAGGATTCTTGACTCTCTTGTCTCAAGCCTGCTCTATTCAACTCCAGGCACTCACAGGTTAAAAGAAAGTTTTGTCCAGTTGACAAGGAATATAAATATATTTATTATTATAATCCAAGTGTTAAAGTCCATTATGTGCCTTTGTGAAGGGCAAAATGAGATGGAGTTAGTAAGAGTGGAAGAGAAGAAAGATCTTCATTTATTTTAATTTCTTGAGCTTCTGCAGTTGCTTTGGACACTTCTGGCTTCTAGCTTCAAGACAGAAATTGATTAATGCCAACAGTACTTCAGGTTGCCAAAGGAAAAGACTGGGAAGAAGCCAAAATAAGAGCAGCTGGCAGTCTCCATCATGTGCCTTTCCCTGTCACCTTGCTATACAAGATACTTTGAAAGGCTGCCTTTGAGTGAGATCTGGCACTCTCTTGGTTGAGTTGAATTACCCCACTCCTAATGGGAGAGCTTCTTTCGTCTAGATTATCTAATATATATCTTCTCATATGCTCATTTTTTTCTGATTTATTTCACTACTGATAACGGTTAAATTCATGAGGCAACTATTAGAAGTTAGCTTGAATTTGAAAATCACATCAATACAGTATTTAAGTGAACAGACATTGACATATGTGGGCATGTATATATGTATTTGTGTGTGTGTATACTCGTGGGTGTAAATATATTTATGTATATATAAATATATCTGTGCTTAATCATAGCCTGCCTCAGAGATGTGGGGGTTAGGAAATAAGGTGAAAAAAGAATAAGGTAGAAAGTTCACAGGAAAGAACAAAAGAATAACCCACAAGGAAGCAAAGAAAAGATGGACACTTGTGAATATAATTTCTTCTATCATTATATATGTTTTGTTTTATTTTCATTTCCCTTTTCTTTCTTTTTACATTCTGGTTTTTCCTACTTTGTATTTAGCCCAATAAAAAATAAGTGATTTTGATCTGATTTTTCTTGTCCAACATGATAAATGTGAAAATATGTACAGAAGAACTATACTGTGTAACATATATTGAATTTCTTGTTGTCTAGAGGAAGAAGTGGGGGGAAGGGAGGGAGAAAAATTTGGAACACAAAGTTTTGAAAACTAGATTTGCATGTATTCTGAAAATAAAAGGCTATTTAAAAACAAAAAAATAAGTGAACAGACATATAATCTAGTACCCCCTTTTTCTGAGGAAAGCAGGATAGTCAAGCCTTTATCCTCCATCTCTTGCTTCCTCTCTTGGCATGAATGAAAATTTTTCTTGTAGAAAGGTTAGAGAAAGAGAGAAGAGGGTAGATATGTCTAATCTTTCTCTATTAAGAACATCCCCATGCTACATATGAGGGGATCAGTCCCCACCCAACCCATAGAATATAAACTCCTTGAGAACAGGAACTATTTAAATTTACCTTTCCATCCCAAGCACTTAGTACAGTGCTTAACACCTCATAGTAAGAGATTCAGGACGTGATGAGGTCACTGCTTGGGGATAAGAAGAAGGAAGGGAGATGGTAAAAGTCCGGATTCACCGGAGGGAGGAAGGAGACATCTGTTTGCTTCCTAATGTAGTTATTTTTGCTAGATAACTGCTAAACTAAATTATTTCTATCTGCTGGGAGTATAAGTACTATCTGTATCTTTTAAATCTTTTCTAGGGGCAAGGCCCTGGTGACCTTATATCAATTATGGTTCTAATACAAAACCCATCCTAATATTTTTGTAATATATTTTCATACAATAAAATCTGAATATAATACAATTGAAAAATGATAACACTTTGTATTTGCATAGCACTTTATAGCTTCTAAGATATCTCATTTGAACTCTGCCAGATGAACTGCATCTAACTCCAGAATATGGAGTTGTTTTTCTTCCTTATCTTTGCCTCTCTTTTTGCTTACTTATAAAAATAGACAACTCATTGACTACCATTTATACCACATACTTTGAGGCTATGAAAAAAGCAAGTTTCTTTTCAAACTATTTAGGCAACAAATGTTTAGTCCGTTATTTTGGGAATTGAAAATAATGTCTTCCCTGAAGGGGCTTATGGTCCAAAGGGATGAGATGACTCACTGAAGAAAGTAGTTGTCAAAATAATAAAAAAAAATAAATGTTTTAGGGTGTCTAAAAATCCAGTCTTGCCAGAATTTTCACCATATTTAAAACAATTTTCCTTATGACATTTAAAAGATAAAAACATAAAGGGAAGCTTTTGCTAGCTCTTTCCTACCTTTTTCAATGACTGATGTTTCAGAGGAGGGGAGAAGAAATGGTAACTGCTCATAATGATTCTTCATCTTTGCTTTCAGAGGGATTTTCACTCCAGACTGTATGACTTCCTGAAGACCAGTCAAGGGTTTGTAATTGTTAATTTCTCTACCTTCCCAGTATTTAGCACAGTATCTTACTTACAGTAGTTCCAGGAATTGGGTGGGGGAATTGAATTGAGTTTCATGGCACTAGGTAAAATTTCACAAGATCACAGTTGGCAATGAAATGCTTCTGTCTTGTTGCCTAAGAGGATAGAGATGTGAAGTTTCTCCATAGACCAAATTGATAATAAATTATGAATTAGGCATTCAAAGATATCTATAATTTCATTAATTTGCATATTTCCGGTAATTTAGATTTTAATCCATTCATGCCTCCATATCTTATGACTCTTATCCAAGTTATCCTTTATGTCATCTAATGAAGAAAAAAGATAATTTGATCAAGTCTCTTCCTATGCAAATTTCATTGTATGAAGAATAAATATAATTTGGAGAAAATATTAGCCAACAGTTCAATTCAACAAGTATATACATATATGTGTGTGAGTGTATGTGTGTGTGTGTATATGTGTGTGTGTGTGTGTTTGCCTTTTGTTCTTGAAGAGGAATAATGGCATCATGAGGGCTGTGTCTTAACTTGCAGATGAATTGGATATGAGTGGGGCAAAGTTGTTCCAAGTCAACACCAAAGTTATTGAAGTTCAATGATAAGACAAAAGTCAAGACAACTTGTAATAGCCCAGAATGCATCGGGTAACCTTGACCTTCCTAAGTTGAGGCTTTTCCCAGGTCTCAGTTTGTCTGACACTATACTTGTTCAATTACTTGGGACTGGGAAAGGGTTGAGATAAAAGATGACTCAATTTATCATCCATCACAAAGATATCAATCTGTGAGAGGAAGACCCTCAGAGTTTCTGGCCCATTAGTATTTACACTCATTCTAAGATAGACAAACCTAAACAATGAGCCACCGAGCCTTGATTTGGGCTAATATTGACCATTCAATGAAAGCCAGAGTGGTTTGGGTTTTAAGGTGGAGACAAGTAGCTACATTTAAAATACAAGACAAACTTTGAACATAGATGACAGAAGTGAGGTCATGAAGCAAAACCATAGGCACATGTGAATTACGGTTTCATAAATAGTCCTGAAAAATATAACCAAGGAGACATGATGCACTGGTGTGATTAGTAACCTTCAGGGAGATTAAAACTTCTTGAAGTCATCATATTTCTACATCAATTATTTTACAGAGCTCTGTGGGACAGCTCAGAATATAGACATATGCCTGCTCACTATGAAGCCTTGGGAATTAATTGGTTTGCCTGAAGTCCTGAACTCTTTGCCATATGTCAATCAGAGCTTAACTACTAATTTCCTTTTTTTGTATCTCTTTGTCTCTGTTCTCTGTCTCTTCTCTCTCTCTCTTTCTCTCTCTGTTCATCTATTTCTCTCTCTCTCATACACACACACACAGCTATAACCACATCTGTAGAGTTTTTCTGAGCTCTGGTACTCTTTAAATAGTTTGATTTTGATTTCCTGAACTCCATCTTTCTCAGCAAAGAACAGATGAAGACCATTATGTGACCCGGATGGGGCAGTTTTCTTAGGAATGGAAACATTTAGCATCTTATCAATCTTCTAAGGATTAAAATGGCTTTCAGAGATACTTTATATTCCTGCCAAATTCATAATTCTGGTGGGACAGCCGAGGCTTTTCTCCAGACACTAAAATGAAGAGACTCGAAATTCCTTTGAAAAGATTTATTTTATCCCCAAAGTGTCTGGGAAATCACTGTGTTTTCCAATAACCCACAATCCTATGGGCAAATAGTCAATGGGAAAAGAGTATGACGGAGCAAGAACATGGACTGACAAAAGCTGATTGATCACTGAGGAAGAAATAAACCACCTATCTAGCATCAAAACTGTACCTAGAGTTTAACTATCTTTCCTGAGCTTCCCCTCTCTCCCATCTTTCCAACTTCCCCCCATTCCCATGTTATGGTTCCTTGTTTCAGGTTCAGAAACATATTCTATAATGCAGAACCACACACACACACACACACACACACACACACACACACACACTTTTTGCTTATAAAAGCTTTTTTATTTATAGAACATAGGAGTAATTTTTCTACATTGACCTTTGCAAAATTTTCTGTTCCAAATTTTTCCTTCCTTCCCCCCACCTCCTCCCCTAGATGTCAGGTAGTCTAATACATGTTAAACATGTTCAAATATGTGATAACTACAATATGGGTATACATATCTATACAGTTATCTTGCTGCACAAGAAAAATCAGATCTAGAAAGAGAAAAAAAAAACAACCTAAGAAGGAAAAGAAAATGCAAGCAAACATTCACAGAAAGCATTAAAATGTTGTGGTCCACACTCAGTTCCCACAGGCCTCTCTGGATGTATATGGCTTTCTTCATCGCTGAACAATAGGAACTGATTTGAAACATTTCATTGTTGCAGAGAGCCATGTCCATCAGAATTGATCATCATGTAATATTGTTGTTGCCGTGAATAATGATCTCCTGGTTCTGCTCGTTTCACTCAGCATCAGTTCATGCAAGTCTCTCCAGGCCTCTCTGAAATCGTCCTGCTGGTCATTTCTTACAGAGCAATAATATTCCATGACATTCATATGCCATAATTTATTCAGCCACTCTCCAATTGATGGGCATCCATTCAGTTTCCAGTTTCTAGCCATTACAAAAGGGTTGCCACAAACATTTTTTCACATCACACGCACACACACTTTTTAAAAGCCAATTGGCACAGAGGATAGTATGGCTGGGAATATGGATTTCAAATTGTGCCTAAGACACTTCCCAACTGCATTGTACTGGACAATTCTTAGCCTCTCAATCTTGAGTTTCCTCATCTGTAAAATGGGGATTATAAGAGCACCTCCTTCATAGTTGTGAGGATGAAAAATCATCACATATCTAAAGGGCTTTGCAAAAGTTTAAGGAGCTTTGTAAATGTTTGCTTTTATTATGATTGCATCTAAATATGTGATCATATTAGAATAAGCAGAACTGTAGGAGCTCTCATACAAGATGCTAGTTCAAAACTAGATCTCTGGCTTCCAAAAACCAGAATGACAATTGTTCAGGGAGTGTTTGGGAGCAGTTTCTGCTTTTACCCCTCTTGTTTCACTGCTCTATTTCCTTTTCAAACCAGTGATAAGACACATACTCTGGCTGTGCTTGCCAGAACTCTGAGCATCCTTTGGCAGCAGAGGCTTACTGTGAGGACTATTACTGAGCAGCCTGGCTTTGGATCCAATCAAGAACTGCCATAACACAGCCCTATATATCATCTCCCTGTCAAATACATAGCTACTGCCATATCTGCGGGAGGGACTTTCTAAAACAAAATCACCATTATGTTTGAGAAACATTTCTTAAGAAAATGACTACATGAATTAACAGACCTAACTGAAAATAAGTTAAAGACAGTCCCTAATTTTTAAATGGGGAAAACATTACTATAGCAGTTATTGTGTACCAGGTTCTTTGCTAAGCTCTTTACTAATATGATCTCATTCAATCCTCACAACAATGCATGGGTTGTGCACCCATTGTACACATGAGGAAGATGGTACCAGGGTCACATAGCCAGTAGGTATCTGAAGGCAGAGTTAGCTTAAATCTTCCTGACTCTCATCCCTATGCTACCAGCTCTTTCTAAGAATAAAAGGGGAAAATCAAAGAAAAGAATGACCAACATTTAATGACATATTTGCAGTAGAACCTAAGCTCTTTAAGGGAAGGTACTCCTATTTGGTCTTGACTTTGTATTCCCAGAGCCTATCAGTAGCACCTCCCACACAGGAGGTGCTTACTAACATTGGTTGAATAGAATAGCAAATATTTAATAGGTACAGAATATTGCAGTAGGAGATAGACAGTAAGGGAGTTAAAAAAATGGAGGTTTTGCCTTCTAAGGGGGAATCCCAACAGAAATGCATGTATCATGTAAGTCCTAGAAAATTTGTTGTTCTTCAGTCATTTTCATTTCTCATTCTTCGTGATATCAGTTGGAGTTTTCTTGGCAAAGACAGTGAAATGGTTTTTCCATTTCCTTCTCCAGTTCACTTTATGAATGGGAAAACTGAGGCAATAGGGTTAAGTGACTTGCCCAGAGTCACTGGCCTAGTTTGAACCCAGGAAGTTGAATCTTCCTGACTCCAGGACTGGTACTCTATACAGTGCCACATGGCCAACAACAGCAGTGCTGAGTAAGTAGTTAAAGGATCTGAGTTCAAATTTCATCTCTGTCATTTACAACCTGGGATGGTGGATAAGACACAAAATGGATTTTATTTTCCTCATTCACAAAATGAAGAAGTTAAAGTAGATGGTCTTTAAGTTTGGTTCCATTACTAAATTTATGATCCTAGGTAAGAACCAAGGATTTGGAACAATGAAGATAAAAAAGAGAAGAAGGCAGATTTCCTTCACTAGAGGAGATCTGGTTATCCAACAGTTATCCAAACTGTAAGGAAAAGATTAATTAAGCATCATAGATCATGAGATGTGGGAGTTAGTCATCTTAGAAAACATCTCGTGCCATTTTCTTGGTTTTACTAATGAAAAAGGCCTGAGGAGGTGATGATTTACCCCTAAAATGTGAGTAGTGGCAGAGCTTAGACCACCCACAGCCCAGGTTTTTATCTCCCCTATACCACATTACCTTTCAGAAAGGAAAAGGGAAATGGCAAAGTTACATTGGTGGGACTAGAAGTTTCCTTTGAAGGTCCGTGATCTTTTTGCTCCTGATGGCAGTGGTATTTTCTCAGGTCTGTCCACCCAGACAGAAAACTAAGTATTAATTTTCTTGAGTGTCCTCCACTCTACTTCTCTTGGTGAGATTTTTGGATCAACTTCTTACCAATACCTGTTACTTGTTCTCTCAGAGTAGATGTTTTCTGTACCCTGGCACCCCAAGTTCTGAGCTTAAACAGACAAGGTTTATCTTGTAGGCTGCTCCAAAAGTTCTATCTTTGATTTGCTTTACCCTCATCTATAATTCCTCTGGGAAACTCAAAAAATACCTTCTAAGTCTCCACTGATATAAATAAAAAGACAACTAAGCACTCAAAGGAACAATGTATTTGTGCAGAGAAGAGACTATTTTACCCCATAGAAAAGATGGAGTCACATTAAAGCATCTCACCGACATTAAGGACTACTATTGTTCATTTGTTTCCATAATGTCTGACTTTTAGTTACCCCATTTGAGGTTTTCATGACAAAGAGACTGGAGTGGTTTGCTATTTCCTTCTCCAGCTCATTATCCAGATGAGAAAACTGAGGCAGACAGTGTTAAGGGCTTGCCCAGGATCACACAACTAGTAAGTGTTTGAGGCCATATCTGAATTCAGGAAGATGAGTTTTCCTGACTCCAGGTGTGGCACTCTATCTGCTGTGCCTCCTAGTTGCCTCAGCAATAGTCTTTTGAATTCATAATGTCATTCTGTAGTTTAGATTCCCTACAAAAGAGAAAGAAAGATCTTGTAACTAGAGAGGCAATTTGCTAGCATTTCAGAGAGTTCTACTTACAACATAGGTCCAACCTAATAATACTAGGATAAATGCTTGAGTTCCCCCTAAAAGGGAAAAAAGAATGCACTTGTTATACATTATATATATATATATATATATATATATATATATATATGTCTCCTCAAATTTTTTTGAGTTCTATTTCACCTCAGGCACAAAGGGCTGGTTCTGATGAATACTAGTCTGAGTTGATCACATTTATAGAAGAGTAGTTTGGTTGGTTGAATATATTGATTTCATCAATAGGTGAAACTCACTCATTCTCAAAGAGAAGTGAATAGATCAAGAAATACTTGGGTATAAGAGGATGTTACCCACACTCTAATGAATTATCAATGGCCTTGATATATTCTGCTTAGAGGGGTACAAAAAAACCTCAAACATTGATTCCTTTATAGAACCACATCAAGTTAATCAGATTAATTCTTTACCAAAGTTAAGGAATAAATTAGCAAGATGCATTAACTTTCACATAATTGGACATGGCTGCTTTTGGTGTCTTCAAAGGACTAATAATATGATTCTTACACTTTGACAAAATTGCTCATGGCAACATGCACCAGAAGCTAAGTTGGAGAATGTAATAGGAAATAGAAATGAAACAATAATTTTCAAAAATTTGGGTTTGGAGCTAGAGCTAGTGAAGGTTTGATGGAAGAGAAACCTAAATCTAATTTCTAAAATAAAATATAGATATGACATGTAGATTTTTTTCTCTGTGTTTCTCTTTTTTATTACCTCTGATAAGCAAGGATGAGAGGCAAGAAACAATTTTCACTTCAACATCTGCCTATGTCAAGTACAATTTGATGAGAAGTTTCATATATCTAAAAAAATAATTTTTCAACTCTTCCTGTTCTTGCTATAAGTATTATGTACGTTCTCCTCCCTTTACTTCCCATTTAGCCATCCCAATGCCAATGCATCAGTCTTTATAGCTGGAATTAAAAATATCCAGGGACCTATTTATCATGAACCATTTGCCTGAAATATATTCTGTTACTACATCAGCTCAAAAAATTACAATATCCTCAGTAGAGTAGGTAGAAAATGTCATTATTTTAGTCTATATTATGTTAAAATGTATTAATATATGTTAATATTTTATATATTATTCTAAAAATTCATCATTATAATCTTGAACATTTACAACATAATAATCACAATATATTAACTTTCTAAGAGATGAAAATAGAACCATCCTGGTATCAACTTGCTAAAGGAAATTCTAATCCCAATCCATCTCTCTATAAAATGATTCTTCCCCTACCATTTCCAAACTACCTCTGTAACTCTACCTTTCCCAACATATTAAAGACTAATTTTGAATTCATTTTTTAAAGTATGTAAGGAACCACTGCAAGTTTTCTGGCTGCTATCAATGATTTAATAATGTGGAGGGACATTATTATTACTTAGCATTTTTGCTATTTCTGTGAAATTATCTAGGACCATAAAGTGCAAAGTGACCCTAATCCAATAGGTCCGAATAAGAAATAGGTGCAAATATGCATCTACAAAAGGTCAGGAAAGGTTTAAAATAGCACTTGACATTTCCCAGCTTAGTGTACTGAGCATTAAGACATACTAGGAATTCATAAACACAGAGAAACAATTTAGATCTTTCATCACTGCACAACAGACCAGGGAAGGAAGTACAAAAACCCCAATACTGTGATTTAAGAATGATTATTCAGGAGAAGCCCAGTTGAAATTGCAGCTAATCAATCATGACTACAATCTAGAAGGAAAAGAAACCTGACTCATTTGTCTTCCTAAAAGGCTCCTAAAAGACCTGAAAGATTTAGGAGAGAATAATAATCATATGAAGCCAATTTAAAAAAAATCAAGAATCCAAAAAATAGATTAATTTACTTATTTTAAAAAAGAAAAGGAATCCTTTGAAAAATGTTCTCACTTTGAGGAATCTTGCCAAGCTTAAAAAAGTTTATTCTAATCTCATGGATTGTAAATTATTCAGTAATCAGAATGCACATTTGTTTTTCTTCATTTAACTCCCAGAGGACTGAATGTATTATGTGAAAGCAAAAGTGGCATTTGGCAATTGTCGGACAAGTTAGTGAACATAGGTATACTAATTCCAAGAGAGTGGATTATCTTAAAATCTTATCTTCATTTGCCAAATTAACTGCTTAATTTGAGAAAATTATTCCTTTATTAATATAAAAAGGTATCATGGAAAGCAAGAAAAATGGGTCCACACTCCAGTTTCACCACTTCACAGTACCTAGGACTCTGTCTAACTTAAAATATCTTTGAGTCTTAATTTCCTCACTGAAAACTAGGGATAGTAATTCTTTATCTTATGTTGCAGGGTTGTGACAAAATAGATGCTTTGTAGGCTTTAGAGTACTATATAAATATGAGCTATTATTACTATGCATAGACAGAATAATGCCTTTTTCGATGAATTATGGCTAGCTCTTCATAGCCCTAAATGAAACTGAAAAATAATTCCTTTCTGTTGTTATTAGTGTTGAACTATTTGAATCATTATAGATTGCAGCCATCATATAGCTTCCCAAACTCACTATTGTTTTTAGTCCTGGATAAGTTGCCTATTTATGCAAATTGAATATTTATCTTTTTACCAAAATAGTCACACACACACAACCATTCTACATGACATCATGTATCCCTTTAAATACTCAAGTGACTATTATCTGAATGAGGTAGATTATTTTCCTTATCTCCTAGGAAAAACAACTGACTTGGAAGATAGATCTAGGAGAGACAATCTAAGGATTATTGGACTTCCTAAAAGCCATGATGAAAAAAACAATCTAAACACTATCTTCCAGGAAATCTTGAAAGAAAACTGCCCTGATGTTTTAGAATCAAAAGGCAAAATTGCCATCGAAAGAATTCACCAATTACCTCCTGAAAGAGACTCCAAAATTAAATCCCTAAGGAATATCATGGAGTAATTCAGACTTAGTCCTAGCCCCCACCGGCCCAGCACCTTAAGTCAACTCGCCAAAGTGCCCCAGGGCAAGGCTTTTCAGCTGCTGGTTTTTTTTCCCTACCTTAAAGAGATATCCACGCTGTCTAAAAAAAAAATTAAGAAGCAAAAGAGAGCTCTCACCATAGACAGCTTTTATAAAGAAAAAGAAGTGATCACCCCAGATCCAGAGGTTCCTTTAGACAAAACTCCAAAGGAAGTTATTAAGGACCATCACTGGTCCCCTTTTCAAAAGGCCTTTCTGGAAGATTGCATAAAGAACCTCAAAAGAGAGCTGGAGGATAAATGGGAAAATAAACTGAAATCATTGCAAGAAGGATACAATATCTTGCAAGAAGGATATGATGCCCTGCAAAAGAGATATGAAAAAGACACCAATTTATTGAAAAATAAAATTAGTGAAGTGGAAAAAAGGGGCAACGAACAAATTGGCCAGTTACAAAAGGAGCTTAAAAAGGTAACTGAAGAAAACAATACTTTAAAAATAAGAATTGAACAAATGCAAGTGAATGACTCACTAAGACTTGAAGAATCAGTCAAACAAAAACAAAAAAATGAAAAATTAGAAGAAAATATGAAATATCTCCTAGGAAAAACAACTGACTTGGAAAATAGATCTAGGAGAGACAATCTAAGGATTATTGGACTTCCTGAAAGCTATGATGAAAAAAAGAATCTAAACACTATCTTCCAGGAAATCCTGAAAGAAAACTGCCCTGAGATTGTAGAATCAAAAGGCAAAATCACCACTGAAAGAATTCACCGATCACCTCCTGAAAGAGACCCCAAAATTAAGACCCCAAGGAATATCGTGGCTAAATTTCAGGACTATAGCACCAAGGAAAAGATTCTGCTAGCAGCTAGAAAGAAACAATTCAAATACCGAGGATCAATAATTAGAATCACACAGGATCTGTCAGCCTCCACACTGAAGGATCGAAGGGCCTGGAACCAGATATTCCAAAGAGCAAAGGAACTTGGATTACAGCCAAGAATAACCTATCCAGCTAGAATGAGCATTATCCTCCAGGGAAGAAGATGGTCATTCAATGATATAGGTAAATTTCACCTATTTCTAATGAAAAGACCGGATCTGAACAAAAAATTCGACATCCAAACACAGAACTCAAGAGATGCACAAAAAGGTAAAAAGGAAAGGACTCTTGAGAACTTTATTTTTACTAGGGGGATACTTAAATTTTGGGGGTATAATTAACTAGATATTACTTTGATAATATGAAAAAGAGAACTAGAGGGGAAAAGGTTGTCATACTGGGGAAAAGAGGGAAAAAGTGGTAAAATAAGATCTAAAAAAAAGGAGGTAAAAACAAGGTAAAATCACTTGAAGAGGCAAAAAAAACCTAATATAATTGAGAGAAAGAAGGGAGGGAGATGACCATTGTGTAAATCTTACTCTCATCAGGTTGGGCTCTAAAAGTGTATATCAGACATTTGATTTCACATAGAAACTTGTCTGTTGCTAGAGGGAAGTGGGAGGGAAAGGAGGAAAAATAAGGGACAAACTAATAGAAGGGAAAATAGAAGAATCAGGGGAAAGGAGTAAAAACAGGGGGAGGGGATCTAAAGGGTGGAGTATTGTTTGGGGGAGGGGGTCATCAAAAGCAAAGTACTGAGGAGGGGGGAAGGGAGAAAGGGGAAAGGAAAGGGGAAAACATAACTTGGGTAAATAAGATGGCAGGAAATAAAGAATTAGTTATTCTAACTGTGAATGTGAATGGGATGAACTCTCCCATAAAGCAAAAGCAGATATGAGACTGGATTAAAAACCAGAATCCCACAATATGTTGTCTACAAGAAACACATCTAAAACATAGTGACACATATAGGATGAAGGTAAAAGGCTGGAGCAGAACCTATTATGCTTCAGGTGAACAAAAAAAAATAAAAAAAGCAGAGGTAGCAATCCTTATCTCAGATCAAGTAAAAGCCAAGATAGATCTAATCAAAAGAGATAAGGAAGGAAACTATATTTTATTAAAGGGTACCATAGATAATGTAGCAATATCTATACTAAATATATATGCACCAAGTGCAATAGCACACAAATTCCTACGGGAGAAATTAAAAGAGATGCAAGAAGAAATAGACAGCCAAATGATACTAGTGGGGGATCTCAACCTTGCTCTCTCAGAATTAGATAAATCAAACCACAAAATAAACAAGAAAGAAACTAGGGAGATAAACCAATTGTTAGAAAAGTTAGGTATGATAGATCTATGGAGAAAGTTGAATGGAGACAGTAGGGAGTTTACTTTTTTCTCAGCAGTCCATGGAACCTATACAAAAATTGACCATGTGTTAGGGCATAAAAACCTCAAAATGAAATGCAGAAAGGCAGAAATAGTAAATGCATCCTTTCCAGATCATGATGCAATAAAAATCACATGCAATATAAGGCCAGGAGAAAATAAACCAAAAGTTAATTGGAAATTAAATAATCTAATCCTGAAGAATGAATGGGTGAAAGAGCAAATCATAGACACAATCAATAATTTCATCCAGGAGAATGACAATAAGGAGACAACAGACCAACATTTGTGGGATATGGCTAAAGCAGTAATAAGGGGCAATTTTATATCTCTAGATGTGTACTTGCATAAAATAGAGAAAGAAAAGATCAACTAATTGGGCTTATTATTAAAAAAACTAGAAAAAGAACAAATTAAAAATCCTCAATTAAATACCAAATTGGAAATTCTAACAGTAAAAGGAGAAATTAATAAAATTGAAAATAAGAAAACGATTGAATTAATAAACAAAACTAAGAGTTGGTTCTATGAAAAAACTAGCAAAATAGATAAGTCTTTAGTTAATTTGATAAAAAAAAGGAAAGAGGAAAATCAAATTGTTAGTCTCAAGAATGATAAGGGAGAACTTTCCTCCAATGAAGAGGAAATTAGAGCAATAATTAGGAGTTACTTTGCCCAACTTTATGCCAGTAAGTTTGATAATCTAAATGAAATAGAGGAATATCTACAAAAATATAGATTGCCCAGGTTAACAGAAGAGGATATAAACTATTTAAATAGCCCCATATCAGAAAAAGAAATAGAACAAGCTATTAACCAACTCCCTAAGAAAAAATCTCCAGGGCCAGATGGATTTACATGTGAATTCTACCAAACATTCAAAGAACAATTAATTCCAATACTACACAAACTATTTGAGAAAATAGGGACAGAAGGTATACTGCCAGAATCCTTCTATGAGACTGATATGGTGCTGATAGCTAAACCAGGTAGGGTGAAAACAGAGAAAGAAAACTATAGACCAATTTCCCTAATGAATATTGATGCAAAAATTTTAAATGAGATATTAGCAATGAGATTACAAAAAGTCATCCCCAGGATAGTACACTATGACCAAGTAGGATTTATACCAGGGATGCAGGGCTGGTTCAATATTAGGAAAACTATCAGCATAATTAATTATATTAATAACCAAACTAACAAAAACCATATGATTATTTCAATAGATGCAGAAAAAGCCACCACGGAAAAGATATTGCTAGCAGCTAGAAAGAAGTAATTCAAATACCGAAGAACTATAATTAAAATCATACAAGATATGTCATTCTCCACATTGAAGGATCGAAGGGCCTGGAACCAGATATTCCAAAAGGCAAAGGAACTTGGATTACAGCCAGAAATAACCTATCCAGCTAGAATGAACATTATCTTCCAGGGAAGAAGATGGACATTTAATGATATAGGTGAATTTCACCTATTTCTATTGAAAAGACCAAATCTGAACAAAAAAAAAAAATGACCTGCAAACATGGAACTCAAGAGAAGCATAAAAAAGTAAAAAGGAAAGAACTCTTGAGACCTGAATTTCTATTGTGGGTATACTTAAAGAATGGGGGTATAATTTTATATTACTTTGATAATATGAAAAAGAAAACTAGAGGTGGAAAGGCTATCGCTGGGAAAAAAGAGGGAAAAGGTGGTAAAATAAGCTTAAAAAAGGAGGTAAAAATAAGGTAAAATCTCATGAAGAGGTAAAGAAAACCTAATATAATTGAGGGAAAGAAGGGAGGGAGATGAGCATTAAGTAAATCTTACTCTCATCAGACTGGGCTCTAAAAGAGTATGTCAGACACATTTGATTTCACAGAGAAACTTGTCCTTCCTTATAGGGAAGTGGGAGGGAAAGGGGGAAAAGAAAGGGATAGACTAATAGAAGGGAAAATAGAAGAATCAGGGGAAAAGAGTAAAAAAGGGGGAGGGGCTCTAAAGGGGGGAGGACTTTTTGGGGGAGACGGTCATCAAAAGCAAAATACTGGGGAGGGGGAAGGGAGAAAGGAGAAAGGAAAGAGAAAAACATAACTTGGGTAAATAAGATGGCAGGAAATACAGAATTAGTTATTTTAACTGTGAATGTGAATGGGATGAACTCTCCCATAAAGCGGAAGCAGATATCACACTGGATTAAAAACCAGAATCCAATTGTATGTTGTTTACAAGAAACACATCTAAAGCATAGAGACACATACAAGGTGAAGGTAAAAGGCTGGAGCAGAATCTATTATGCTTCAGGTGAACAAAAAAAAAGCAGGGGTAGCAATCCTGATCTCAGATCAAGTAAAAGCAAAGATAGATCTAATCAAAAGAGATAAGGAAAGAAACTATATTTTATTTATTTATTTTTTATTTTTTTT